>SKCR01040839.1:0-382497 GCA_019454045.1 Zanthoxylum bungeanum
AAAATATATTGATTAATATAATCCAATTATATATAATTAACTATAATACAATCCAACTGTATATTAAAACAACAATAAATATTACTCCAACTAATACTTTTAATAAATGACGAGTGATATTCGTTTGAGCGCGTATGGCGAGTAATTGAACGAATATTGCAAATTCAATTCTTGCCTCCCACTATTTTTCGTCGAGCCTCTAACCCTCTGTCGAGTACTCGGGAAACTGTGTTTCCTAGTGGGCTAGGATCCCGTTAAATATCACACAATCTTGACTTTGGCCAACAACCCATGCCAATCTAGGATCTTGAGCAAGAATCACTCAATGGAAGGAAAAGACGCATGATATTTGATGAGGGTTTTTCGCGTGCAAATTGGCTACCAATTTCATTATCATTGTTAAGGTCTCATCATCATACACCCTTAAACATGCATTCTAAATACATAATAAAGCGAGTATGAAATAAAATAATAATGATATGCGGATGGATACTTAACACATTGATCCTAGATCAAATCTCTCCCTTTCTCACTCAAGCTAGCACTTGTATTACTTCTACCCCTTACACTACACTTCTAAAGAAACCTCATTTACATTGAGGGGAATAGGTGAGAAGAGAATACAAAGAGAATAGAGGTGATAAGGCTGGACACGCAGGTCCAATTTAATAAATCGAATTTATTACAACAATTTCCAAAATTGCCCCACCCGACTAATATCCATCCGATATACATTATTCATTCATCACAACCACGTATTCACACATAAGCATGCTATCAATCAATCTAATCAAATTAATTAATCTGATAATTATGTGATCATCCAATGTTCAAACAACGATTTGATTTTGCTCGAGTCAAACTCGTTTTTGCGAATAAGTACTCAAAGTACGAATTCATGAATTAAATTAAACTACATAATTAAATCCAATTCAACATGTATTTAATACTAATTCACTATTCAATTCCAAATTGAATATTACACTTTATTTAATAAACCTTTAACGACTTAAATTCCAAATTTAATCGCGTCGGGACTCAAAGCCCGATTAACGTCCAACGTCAATTCAATTCAAGTCTAATGAGCTTTAATTAATTTCTTTAAGGCGTGGGCTTCGGCAACCAAAGCCCAATCAAGGAGTAACCCTATAAGCCCAGAAATCAATTTAGGCCCATTAGGCCCAATTAAACTTTAAAGGTTTATAAGTTGCATTTGGGCTTTATGGTAGTGGTTTTGGGCCCAATTGGATCCAATCCATTTGGCCTAAACCCAACTTTGTACAAAAAAGCCCAATAAGCCTATTTACAACATTAGAAGCCCAAATCCAATTTAAGGCCTAAATAACTAAATTACATGAATCCAATTCCGCAATTTAATTACCTAAAGTGCATTACATGATTAATCACCCAAATCAATATTTCCAAAACATGAAATTAGTCCAATTAATCATGTTCATTATCATTATTACATGTCCAACACATAAATGAAAAAATCAAACCCATTACATGTTTTAAAGCTCTCGGCCAAAGGAGGGATTTTATGTCCGATTCGGTTTCAATCCAATCGAACCCACAATCGACATTAAATCACCATCCAATTTGATTTCATACACATCCAATGTCACAAAATCAAAATTACCAAGATATTAGGGCATTATACCATTCGGCCACCATAAGCATTTTGGGGATTTCGTTCAATTCAAAATTAAATCCAATTCAATCTTAAATTAACATCATCCAACATCATTACAACTCATCCAATGAATCAAAATGAAAAATTCCAAGAATTCCAAAATACACAATATATTCGGCCAACATGAATTTTTGGGGAAAAATTGATCCAATCATTATTTCATTAAATTGATCCAATCAATCACTAATTAAACATGTTATAAGCATACTCAAACATTCAATTCATTCAAATCATGCTCAAAACAAGTTTACCCAAATTTTAAGCCCTAAAATTTTCATGCTCAAACCTAGGCTCTTGATGCCATTGTTGGTTTCTATTATGGTCCCGGATCGATTATAAGCATGAAAAACATTGCGAATACATATCGACGAAGTTGCGGAATACTCACATCGATCGGTTGAGACGATTTTGGAGACGAATCAAGCCAAAAACCCCACTGTTTTCACGCCTGAACTGCTGCAGAATTTGCTCACTGGTTGGGCAGTTTTGGATCCAATTTTGAAGCTCCAAACTTCGTCGAACGGATCCCGCCTCATGGGTGGACTTCCCTAACACCTTCGCAAGTCTCGTAAGTGTGCTAGCACTTGTGTTTTTGCAACAAAAACCACTCATTGCTTCCCATTTGGCTCACGGTAGTGAGCTGTGAAGAAGAAGGAGATGAAGCCCTTTTGGGCGTGAGAAATGAGAGAGAATTGGGGGAAATGTGTAATGGTTGACTTGGTAAATGAATTACAAAAATTTGCTTTATATATTTTCCAAAAATATTAAGCATTTACCATTTTATTTATCAAATAAAGTCAAATGGAAATGGCTATCTCAACCACCAACACTATTCTACCAAAACACATCAACTATTCATTTCACTTTATCAAAGTGACATGTAGTCATTCAATCAATCAATCACATCAATCAATCACATCACTCAAAGTGACATTTGATTTGACGCTTGATGTGACGAATGATTTGACGCTTGATGTGACTTGCGTTGCCGCACTCGAATTCGAAATACGAATGCGCTCGCAATCACACTCGGGCTCGGTTTCGCTAATTCCTAATTAGCGAGTTTTCCATCGCGTCGTAATTAAATGATTACGCCTAGCGAATTCACTATTCACGTCGCTAACGAATTAATTCTAAATTAATTCGTTCGCCCGAATTAAAATCCAATTTCAATTCCGCGTCGAAATCTAATTTCGTTTAATATATCGAATATATTAATTTATCGATTAATTCCAATTAATCGTTATCTCTCTCTAGACGATATTTTATCCCAGATAAAATATCTCCGTAATTAATCCTAGATTAATTTTCTCTTTCTTCTATATAATCCCAGATTATTAATGAGTGCGAGTTATGCGTCATCGGTGCATTATCGGGAAGCGACCCATGAGATCCCCGGATAATTCGGCAGTAAATACGGTCGTCGGAATATCCGAATCACGTACGTACCAAGTACTACGTTCTACCGATTTACGAGACAAGATCGGCTTCTAGCAAAGCATGAAGTCTATCGAATTCTCCGGTCATATTCTCTAAGAATATTTAAGATCTATATCAAGCGTTGTATACCAAGTATCGTGTATATCGGCCCAGTATCGGATAGTCACGTGCTAGGGCTGGGGCTGGATAAGTGTCTGCCCCTTCCGAAGCACATATCGGATGTCTGGTAACTAGTCTCTGTAATCGGATATACATGACCTTGTCATAATATCCCGATGGCCGGCCAGCACTTAAGAGCACTAATACCGTATCCTGTGTGACATCATCTCCACTATGACTGGAGTGATACTTCATTCTTGACATCACACCCAACACTCTACGATTCTCAATATACCCAGCATTGGCGTACACAGAACCGGTTAGAGTCCTGGACGACCTTAACTAAAGCATATTGATTGTCGTAAGCATTAGCGGTGCAAGTCTCAGGTTAAGACCATACACACCTACCCTGATGTCGGACTCCCATAGACACATAGTCATAATACCAATGGGATTCCGATGGGTCTATCCAGAGCGAAGCTGTTTCCCGTACCATCAGTGAAATACAACCTCCTATCGCACTTGCATGAGTATCCAATACCCAAATATATGAGAACTATGCCGTTGTGCCCTCACAACGCGCACAAGTGCCATACTAGCCTATTCCGCATTATCGATGTCTAGTCTCGATAATACTCCGGCTAGGGATATTTAATGATTAATCCTTCGTGGACTGATACTGTCTCATATCATCTCAATCCAGGAACTAATCATATGGACCTCTCTTCATTTATATATCTAAGGTGATCTAATCACAAATGATGAGAGTGCAATTTCCTTGTCACATAGTTAATTTGTACAACAACACTATGATCTGTACAAATAGTGACGCTATGGGTCATATTGTCCAACACAATATTCGTAGGTTCGGTACAGAAAGAGGGTAAGCAGATGATAACATTCTCTGAAGAAGAACTCCCGATGGAGTGGAGGAATCACAACAAGCCGCTATTCATAAAAGCGGAAGTAAAAGGCAAGAAGACATTTTGTGTGATGGTGGACGATGGCTCATCTATCAATGTGTGCCCTTTGAAGATTCTGTCAAGGTTGGGTAATAGATTTAAGCCCCTCCAGCATGACTATCAAAGCATATGACGATAGCAAACGGGGAGTCGAAGGTACTTTCGTCATAGTAGTCAAAGTGGGCCCGATAGAAGATGAGGTGGAGTTCACAGTGCTTGATATCCCAGCTATATTTGCTCTGTTATTAGGGAGGCCATGGTTTCATAAACTTGGGGGCGTGCCGTCCACTTTGCACCAAATTATTGAGTTCCCGCATGGAGAGGAAGTCATCACCATCAGGGCTGAAGTAGACAATATTGTGGCTGCTTTAGACATATAGTCTTTCACAAGGTTCCAAGTGGCGGCAAACTTTGAAGAATGGGCGGACTCTAAAGTGGCTAGAATCATGGAAAGAATGAAATATGAACCGGGCACAGGTTTGAGTGCTAGAGGCCAGGGAATAATAACACTGCCAGATTTCAAGGGGCAGACCATTAAGAGAGGATTGGGGTATGAATCCGATGGGAATGAGCCAAAGACCAAGAAAAAAATGGATGAAGCTGATGTAATACTTTGTGAAAGCCACAGGGTATCAATGAGAGCCTGAACTCGTAGAAGTTAATGGGATTATAGTGCCAGGATTCGAGATCTTCAAGGATATGATGGGCAAAGAACCATAGGCAGAGGAAGTTTCAAAAGAGGAAGATAAATGGGAAGAAGAACTACTGCAGTTGGAGAATCTGACGACGGAAGAAGACAAGGTTGCAAATGACGAAGATGTTTATTTTCCTGACTTATTTGATTGTAATCCTGTATTTATTAATCATAAAGACATTGATTTTAATTACTTGTTCGAGTCTTTTCCTGTTAGTCTACATCATAACATGCATGACATGAGCATATTCGACATTAACTCAATAAAGAAAAATGCATTTAATCTTGGTACATGTGAAAACCCTAAGGAAATTTCAATTGCAAGTGAGGTTACCTCTGATGAGCGGAAAGAATTAGAGAGAATATTAATAAAATATGCAAAAGTATTCGCCTGGTCCTATGAAGACATGCCAGGAGTGGACAGGGGTATTGCCCAGCACATGATACCAACTTATCCGAACATGAGACCAGTAAAACAGAAGCTCCGAAGAATGAGGCCAGAATGGGCCGAAAAGGTTAGGGAATAAGTCAAGAAATAGATAGATGTGGAGTTCTTAAAGGTGGTGAAGTACCCCGAGTGGTTAGCCAACATTGTGCCAGTACCGAAGAATGATGGAAAGGTCAGAATGTGCATGGATTATAGGGACCTCAATAAAGCTTTCCAAAAGATGATTTTTTCCTACCCCATATAGACGTGTTGGTTGATAGCGCAGCTTTATCTGCTATGTACTCATTCGCGGATGGATTCTCAGGATATAACCAGGTCTTCATGGTCGAAGAAGACAAGTATAAGACTGCCTTTGTCACTGAGTGGGGTACATATTATTACAAAGTAATGTCATTTGGACTTAAGAATGCGGGAGCCACTTATCAACGAATGGCCACTATATTATTCCATGACTTGATGCACAAGGAGATTGAGGTATACATGGATGACATGATGGTTAAATCAGAGAAGGGGGCCAGACATATAGAAGCGCTGGAGAAATTCCTTCAAAGAGTCGATAAGTCCAACCTCCGACTCAACCCCAAGAAGTGTGTGTTTGGGGTGACATCCGGAAAATTATTGGGGCATACGGTAGGAATGAGAGGGATAGAAGTGGACCCTGAAAAGATCAAGGCAATTACCAAGATGCATGCACCGAAGATAGAAAAGGAAGTTAGAGCTTTTCTCGGGAAAATCCAGTATATCAGTCGATTCATTGCCAAGCTAACATTAGTATGTGAGCCCATCTTCAAGCTATTGAGGAAGAACCAGCCTGTAGAGTGGAATGGGCAATGTCAAGAAGATTTTGACAAAATCAAAGAATACTTGGTTAAACCGCCTGTTCTGAAACCTTTAAGGTCGGGTGATGAGTGGTAAATGTATCAATATTTCCCACTCATTTGACCTAATAGTTTGTATAGTTTCTTGAGTTTTGTGAAATATTGATGTGTTATTTTGTAGATAAATAAAGTTTTAGGACCCTCTGGAGGTAATTTGGGGCCAAAATAGTGAAAAACAGACAAAAGGGCATTTTCATAATTTTGCGCTTCGCGACGCGCAAAACTTTGGCGTCGCGACGCCTAACGTGCGCTGATCCATGCTAACGTGCACCGGGTCCACTAGTCAAAATCTGTGAAGTTTGACTTTGCTAATGTGCGTCGTGCCACGTGTCATCATCACAGCCGATCTGCTAATGTGTGTCGTGCCACGTGTCATTATCATATGGTGCCGACAATCGCCATCGCCACGTGTCACCACGTGTCAGCCACTTCATCATTCACATCACCGGTTGATCGAGTCAACATGCCACGTCACCGCCACGTCATCATCAGCCAATCACAGCGTGCCACATGTCATCATTCTATGGTGCTGACAATCATTATCGCCACGTGTGGCCACGTCATCGCCACGTCAGCATAATCATTGAGTTTCCAGCCACATTGCCATGTGTCACCTTATCACCTTATCCATAATGCCACGTGGTAGAAAAGAATCTGAAGCCGACGAACCAGAAGTTGATACGTCGTGACGCGCAAAGCCTTGCGCGTCGCGACGCGCGAGTCCTACCGGGGTCTATAAATAGAGCTCGAGGTTTCAGTTTTAGATGTACCTTCCTCTCTGAATTCTCTGATGTAAATAGGGAGTTTTCTATCTAGTTTCTTTTAATTTCAGTTTTGTAATTAAATTTTAATTACGCTCTGTAATAGTAATAGTAATTTACTTTCTTTACTTTTACAGTTTTTACTATTCAACCATGAGGAGGTAACTTCCCCCTGCTAGGGTGAAAGTAATTCTTTTACTATTGCTATTTAGATTAATCTCCCTTAAATATAATATATTCACTATTTAAAATTTGACTTAAAAAGGATACTGGTATATTGGTCAGTTGGTAATTCATTTTAAACTGGTTTAAACCTGACTAAGCAAGGATACCGCCAGATTGGTCGGTTGGTAATTAAATTTTCTTACCGCCTATATGGCAGGTTTATTTTGGTTCCGCCTTTATGGCTGGTTGGACTTAATTTGACTTAATCAGGTTACCGCCTATATGGCTGGTTGGTAAAATAATCACAAGTTAATATATTATATTAAGGGAGATATCTAAATAGTAAATAGTAAAAGTTGATCCTTTTACCTTAGCATTTTATTTTATTGTAATTTACTTTTCAGCTTTTACTTTACCTATACCGCAATTACTTTTCAGCATTTTTACTTTATGTCTTTTACTTTTAAGTTTTTACTAGCCCTAGTTATGTGTCGTAACTAAGTTAGTTATCTGGGGTTGTGATGAATTCTAATATCCCCGGTTTATAAGGGGTTATTTTATAGTTTGGGTAATTTAAAGGTTTACTTATTAAGTCTTAAGCTTAATGCGTCTTGTTAATTGGCCATTAATAAGATTGATCTGATATATCTAAAATAAACTTGACAAAGGAATTTTAGGTTTCATCCTTAGACTTAATAGCTCACGATCTTCCTTGATGATAGATAACCCTTTAATAGATTTCCTTACAGGATAGACATATACCTGTTGGGCGGGGGTAACCATAATTGGAACTTAAACTTAATGAATCCAGGTAATTTGGTTTACATAGACATATGGTTTAATTGGGTTATACTGGGTATTTGCGTCTGACCATCGACAGAGGCTTTCGCATAATTTCGTGTTCCAGGTTAGTAAACCGATTTATTACACAAACATGAAATAACCACTTCATCTTTTAAAAGACATTAGAAAGATTCACAACCCTAGATAGTTTCCTAATATTGAATTTTCTTAAACCTACTTTCGTGCAATTTTATTTACTTGTTTTTAAATTCAAAATCATCACAATTTCAAATCAATCAATCAACCTGTTAGATACTAGTAATCATTTGACTTCATAAAATTAATAGATTAGGTGTTAAGTCCTTGTGGGATCGATAATTTTTATACTACTTGAACGATACGTGCTCTTGCGTTATACGCGTGTGATTACACACCGGTCAAGTTTTTGGCGCCGTCGCTGGGGACTTATTTATCTTTCACTATTAGTTTTGGGGTTAGATACGTTACTTGATCTAATTTCTTTTTACTTATTATTTCTGTTTTCTTGTGTTTCAGGTTCCCAAACACTACATGAGACGAACCAGAAGCTTTGAACTCCGCTTGACCCAGAAATTGAAAGAACCATCAGACAGTTGAGAAGGGAAAGGCGAGAGGCCAAGAAGCTTTAGTCAACATGGAACCTGAACCTTTGGAGGTTGCACCACCAATACCCATTCGAGACAGAACCATTCCGGTGGTCAACGGCTTCATTTCCTGTATTGTACTTCCTCCTTTACCAGCAAATGCGTGTGACATCAAATCATGCATTCAGATGATTCAACAGTCAGTGCAGTTTGGGGGAAAAGCAACTGAAGATCCTAATACCCACATCAGCAACTTCCTGGAAGTTTGTGGCACTTTCAATTACAACCGAGAAGCTGAAGAAGCAATGAGACTGCGTGTTTTTCCATACTTCTTGAAGGACAGAGCTAAAGCTTGGCTACATTCAATACCAGCATATTCCATCACAACTTGGAACACTTTAGCCACCAAATTTCTTGCAAAGTACTTTCCACCAGCCAAAACTGGAAAGCTGAGGAATGACATCACATCCTTTGTACAACAAGACTCGGAAACTCTTTACGAAGCTTGGGAAAGGTACAAAGATTTGCTCCAGAAATGTCTTCACCATGAGATTCCAAAATGGGTTCAAGTCCAAACTTTCTATAATGGACTTTCTGGACTGATGAGAACCACAATCGATGCTGCTGCTGGAGGAGCTTTAATGGCAAAAGGAGAAGATCAAGCCTGTGACCTAATCGAAGAAATGGCCAACAATAATTCCTTGTGTCCAACAGAAATGAGCATGATCCAAAGAATTGCAGGAATTTATGAAAGTGGAGCCAATATAGCAGTCAACGCCAAGCTAGATCAGATATGCAAATTTATGGAAACTCTTACCACTGGATCCACAAGTTCACCATATGGAGGAGCACCAGAGCCGAACCAACTTGAAGAGACGGTGAATTATGTCAACAATTTCAACAGACAGGGGAACAATCCATATTCCAACACCTACAACCCAGGGTGGAGGAATCATCCGAATTTTTCATGGAGCAACAATTCAGGGCAAAAGAACAATCCACCACCTAGATTCCAACAGAAAACTATCCACTACTTGGATTTCAACAACAGAACAAAGGCCAGGAGCAGGCAAATGAACCAGGAATAGCAGAAGTGCTGGCTCAGTTAAAAAAGTACGATGCTATATTTCAGAGCCAATCTGCTTCCATCAAAGTACTGGAGAATCAAATTGGACAACTTGCCAATGCTCAGAGTTACAGACCGCCAGGTACCCTTCCTAGCAACACAGAGCCTAATCCAAGGAACATAGGGAATGAGCAGTGTCATGTCATCATGTTAAAAAAAGGTACTGAAATCAAAAAAGATGTTGGAGCCAAAATAACTGCTGAGGAAGTTCCAAAAGAAACAAAGCAACAGATGGAGGAAAAAGAAGCAAAGGAAAAAGAATAGATCACTCCACCTCCACATTTTCCTCAACGTCTTCAGAAAAACAAACTGGACAAGCAGTTTGCTTGTTTCCTGGAGGTGTTCAAAAAGCTACACATCAACATTCCATTTGCAGAAGCCTTGGAACAAATGCCCAGCTATGTAAAATTCATGAAAGACATTCTTTCACGAAAACGGAGATTAGGAGATTACGTGACAGTAGCATTGACAGGAGAATGCAGCGCCATCATTTAGAGGAAGCTTCCCCCAAAGTTGAAAGATCCTGGCAGTTTCACCATTCCTTGCATCATAGGTGCAAGTGTTAACTTGATGCCTTTTTCTATTTTCAGGAAACTGCAGATTTGAGAAACAATGCCAACTTCAGTCTCTCTACAACTTGCTGATAGAAGGCTCGTATTTCCAAGAGGCGTAGTTGAGGATGTGCTGGTCAAGGTTGACAAATTCATTTTCCCAACAGATTTTATTGTCCTTGATATGGAGGAAGACGCAGATGTGCCAATCATCCTCGGGAGACCGTTCTTGGCTACAGGTCGAACCATTATTGATGTACAAAAAGGAGAATTAACCATGAGGGTACATGACCAAGAAGTAACATTCAATGTATTCAAGGCCATGAATTTCCTAGAAGATGAAAAGAATGAGGAATGTTTCAGACTTGATATGATATACAGTACTATTCAGATTTCCAATGCAATGCAAAGTTCTACTGACAAACTTAAAATATGTCAATTGCCTGTGGAGCCTAAAGATAAAGCGTCTTTTGCACTGAAAAAACCAATTCTTGCACTACAAGCAAAGAAGAGAAAAAGTTCCACCAGCTCAACGAATTGGAGGAATTTCACAATCAACCTTTTGAGAATGCCAAATTGTACAAAGAAAAGGCCAAGAAGAGACATGATGAGAAGTTAGTGCGCATACAACTGGAACCAGGGCAGAAGGTACTGTTAAACAAATCAAGGGTGAAATTCTTCCCATGGAAGCCAAAATCACGGTGGTCAGGTCCATTTGTGATCACCAAGGTTTTACCAGATAGAGCCGTTGAGATACATGATCCCGACTCTAACAAAACATTCAAGGTTAAAAATAAGTGTGTCAAGCACTACTAGGGAGAATCATTTGAGCGACAAAAAGAAAGTGTCACACTTTCAGATCCAGCCTAACGTTCGAGAAGTCACGTCTAGCTGACGACGTTAAACTTAGCGCTCGCAGGGAGGCAACCCATGCAATTTGTGTATATATTTTGATTTGGTGTGATTTCATTTTGTATGTTTAATTTTCGCAGGTTAATTCATTTCAGGATGGAATAAGTTCTCGCAAATCTTCACAAATAATTTCCTTCTCTCCCTAAAAAATCTCTGATGAAATTTTACAAAGCTCGCTTGGAACGGATGAGACTACTGATGATCCATGATATTCCTAATGACATTCGTTGGGTAATCGAAGCACGGGTCCGATTGGCAGGTGAGTCTTCTGACTCTTTTATTTCACATCTGCCTGGTTTTGGAAGAAACACCTATGCAAAGAAACGTAGAGCTAAGCAAATGGGTGTTTGTTATAAATGTGCATGCTGGAATTGCAATACTCGTTGTCGTTCTTTAGGAATGGTGTCTGATAATCGCGAAGACAAAATTTAATTCATTAAGGATGGCTTGAGTAAGGAGTCTGTAGATGATATATCTTCAACTCTTGAGACGCATCCCAGTGGATATGTTCATATAGCCATTCACAAATTACATACGCAATTCCAAAAAGAAAGACAACATTTAAGTCTCGGGAATCTGACTCAAAAAGACCATATTTGCCAATTTATAAGAAAATTGGATGGGAAGCTTGTCCCTGACGCATAAACGTCAATCAAGCCGCTATGTTTCTTGTATATATTATAACTATTTGTCTTTTCCCAATAATTGTGATTTGTTTTGTTGTTTTCTTTTATTTTCTCCGACAGGATCCAGACATTTTTGACTATCACGATTTATTTTACTTTTAACTAATAATTGTCATTTGGCAGGTACTACTGCTATTATTTTACTCACCCTTTTCAGGTGTTATAAATTCAACTCATCATTGCACTTTTGAAGACATCCAGAGTAAAACATGGAAGCCACTTCAAGAAGACGAGTTGAAAACATTTGTGTGTTTTGAGGTACTAGTGTTGGTGTTAAACCACAATACGTAGAGGCATCACATGAATTGGGTCGAGTCTTAGCTGCAAGGAATATGCACTTAGTATATGGCGGAGGCAATCTTGGACTAATGGGGATCGTTTCAAAAGCCGTACAGGAAGGAGGCAGTCACGTTTTGGGAATCATCCCAAAACCCTTGGCAGAAGAAAATCTTATTGGACCATCAAACGGAGAAGAACTGATTGTGCCATGTATGTCTGAACGACTGGTAGAAATGATTAACCGTGCTGATGCTTTTATTGCTTTGCTGTGTGGCTTGGGTACATTGGAGGAAATTTTTACAGTGTTATCTTGGGCGAACCTGAACATACACCAGAAACCGCTTGGATTGTACAACGTTGAAGGATTTTATGATTTTCTTTGTGTGTTTCTTGATGATGCCCGGAGAAATGGGTTCGTGTCAAAACCTTTAAAAGAACTCATCTTCACTGCCAGAACTGCTCCGGATCTAATTGACCAAATCTTAGCCTATGAACCACAAATTGACCCTATCATTTCAAAGATAAATTGGTCCGAGGACGATCGTGGTAAGAGGCGTCGGATTAATCTGGATCTTAACCTTTAACTTTTCGTATAGAATTTCAGTTAACCAGGTACTATCTTCTAAACTCTTCTTCTACTGTTTAAGACATTGGGGACAATGTCTCATTTAGGTTTGGGGGAGGGAATTTGTTGATCAGTATCTTTTTTTTAGCTGTGTGTTGTTTTTATTTTTAGTCCAAAATTTTTCAAAAAAATACAAAAAAATTGAAAAATTTTCAAAAATTACAAAAATATTTTGTGTTTTTTTTTTATTTTGACTAAAAATGTGAAATTGGTGAGAGAAAGCTGTGTAAGGAATTCACATTCCTGAGACGTATCTCAAACCTATTTCGGAACAAGTTAATTTTTGTTTATTTCCTTTTGAATTATTTAATTTGTAAATTCTCCATAAAATGACTAAATGGATCTTCATATGCTCAGTTGGCAGGTATTATCAACATGCTTGGTAACATACAGACATGAGCTATAATTGAAAAGTTTGTAATATTCAGTGCTCTAGTTTAATTGGAGGAAACATCTAAAAAAAAAAGTGATGTAGTAAAAAAAAAACGTCTGAGATCCGAGTTATTAAGTCCGTATGGGTGTTTTAACACTTAGTGCCCTAAAACCAACTGGTTTGGGAGTCACTGGCCCAAAGCTCGCTACATGGATCAAGGATGTTGCAAAAATATATATATCTGAAGTCTGAGTAATTAAGTTCGTAGGGGTGTCTTAACACCTGGTGTCCTAAAGCCAACTGGTTTGGGAGCCACCAAACCAACACTCGCTACATAGATGGAATATATTGTATATAAATAAATAAATAAAATCTGAATAATGAGAAAATTTATTCCACTACTGCAAAAAGGTGTGAATTATGATAAAACTTTAGGACAAAAATATTACTCTCTTATCAACTGCACTTATGACTGTTGTGGGCAAAAATGGGTTGATTAATATTTTTTGGCTGTGCATATGGAGAATGGTAAATATAATCGGAGAATTTACTTATTCAATAATTTAGAAAGAAAGAAAACAACTAGTGACTTGGAGTAGAAGTTTCACCTGATTAGTCACTAACTTCTTTATTCTATTTTCTCTTGTCTTTTTGCTTTTGTGTGCATTAGTTTCACTACCTTTTTACTTTTGTCAAATGTTTGTGGGTATCATTGCTGTAAACCCTCACGAGACTACAACTCGTCCACTATGGACACCTAGGGGTTTAAAGGCTTATTGCATATGCTAAATGCAATCGTGATCCCTACGAAAATGGCTTAGTTAAATTTTATTTTAAAGATGTTTATGTTATTTTATTCTGTGTTTTGCTCGAGGACTAGCAAAATGTTAGGTTTGTGGGTGTGATGAGTGGTAAATGTATCACTATTTCCCACTCATTTGACTTAATATTTTGTATAGTTTCTTGATTTTTGTGAATATTTTGATGTGTTTTGTGTTATTTTATAGATAAATAAAGTTTCAGGACCCTCTGGAGGTAATTTGGGGCCAAAATAGTGAAAAACAGACAAAAAGGCATTTTCGTAATTTTGCGCGTCGCGACGCCTAACTTGCGTCGATCCATGCTAACGTACACCGGGTCCACAAGTCAGAATCTGTGAAGTTTGACTTTGCTAACGTGCGCCGTGCCACGTGTCACCATCACAGCCGATCTTCTAACGTGTGCCGTGCCACATGTCATCATCCTATGGTGCCGACAATCGCCATCGCCACAAAACACTCCACGTGTCAGCCACTTCATCGTCCACATCACCAGTTGACCGAGTCAACATGCCACGTCACCGCCACGTCATCATCAGCCAATCACAGCATGCCACGTGTCATCATTCTATGGTGCCGACAATCACTATCACCACGTGTCGCCACGTCAGCGCCACATCATTGCAACGTCAGCATAATCATTGAGTTGCCAGCCGTCTTGTCATGTGTTACCTTATCACCTTATCCATAATGCCACGTGACAGATAAGCATCTGAAGCCGACGAACCAGAAGTTGACATTTCGCGCGTCGCGACGCGCAAAGCTTCTACCAGGGTCTATAAATAGAGCTCGAGGTTTCAGTTTTATATGTACCTTCCTCTATGAATTCTCTTACGTAAATAGGGAGTTTTCTATCTATTTTCTTTTAATTTCAGTTTTGTAATTAAATTTTAATTACGTTCTGTAATAGTAATAGTAATTTACTTTCTTTACTTTTACAGTTTTTACTATTCAACCATGAGGAGGTAACTTCCCCCTGCTAGGGTGAAAGGTAATTCTTTTACTATTGCTATTTAGATTAATCTCCCTTAAATATAATATATTCACTATTTAAAATTTGACTTAAAAAGGATACCGGTATATTGGTCGGTTGGTAATTCATTTTAAACTGGTTTAAACCTGACTAAGCAAGGATACCGCCAGATTGGTCGGTTGGTAATTAAATTTTCTTACCGCCTATATGGCAGGTTTATTTTGGTTCCGCCTTTATGGCTGGTTGGACTTAATTTGACTTAATCAGGTTACGTATATATGGCTGGTTGGTAAAATAATCACAAGTTAATATATTATATTAAGGGAGATATCTAAATAGTAAATAGTAAAAGTTGATCCTTTTACCTTAGCATTTTATTTTATTGTAATTTACTTTTCAGCTTTTACTTTACCGCAATTACTTTTCAGCATTTTTACTTTATGTCTTTTACTTTTAAGTTTTAACTAGCCTTAGTTATGTATCGTAACTAAGTTAGTTATCTGGGGTTGTGATGAATTCTAATATCACCAGTTTATAAGGGGTTATTTTATAGTTTGGGTAATTTAAAGGTTTACTTATTAAGTCTTAAGCTTAATGTGTCTTGTTAATTGGCCACTAATAAGATTGATCTGGTAAATCTAAAATAAACTTGACAAAAGAATTTTAGGTTTCAGCCTTAGACTTAATAGCTCACAATCTTTCTTGAGGATAAATAACCCTTTAATAGATTTCCTTACAGGATAGACATATACCTGTTGGGCGGGGGTAGCCATAATTGGAACTTAAACTTAATGAATCCAAGTAATTTGGTTTACATAGACATATGGTTTAATTGGGTTATACTGGGTATTTGCGTCTGACCATCGACAGAGGCTTTCGCATAATTTCGTGTTCCAGGTTAGTAAACCGATTTATTACACAAACATGAAATAATCACTTCATTATTTAAAAGACATTAGAAAGATTCACAACCCTAGATAGTTTCCTAATATTGAATTTTCTTAAACCTACTTTCATGCAATTTTATTAACTTGTTTTTAAATTCAAAATCATCACCATTTCAAATCAATCAATCAATCTGTTAGATACTAGTAATCATTTGACCTCATAAAATTAATAGATTAGGTATTAAGTCCTCGTGGGATCGATACTTTTTATACTACTTGAACGATACGTGCGCTTGCGTTATACGAGTGTGATTACGCACCGGTCACCGGGCAAACCCTTGGTGTTGTATTTGGCCATATAACCCGAAGCGATGTGGGCGATAATGGTACATGTAGATGAGACAGGGGTGGAACATGTAGTCTACTACCTCAGTAAGAAGATGCTTCCGTATGAAGCCCGCTATCATGAGGTGGAAAAAATCTGTTTGGTGGTGATATAGGCTTCCCGAAAGTTGTGTCATTACTTCCAATCCTATAATATATAAGTGGTAGCAAAGGAGAATCCCCTAAAGTATTTACAGTCAGTACCTTCACTGGTGGGGAAGTTAGGCAGATGGTTAGTGTTGCTGACAGAGTTTGATATAGAATACCTCACCTCTAAGGTAATCAAATGACGGGCCGTAGCAGAATTCTTGGCATTACAACCCATAGAAGGAGATCAGTATAATTTCGAATTCCCGGACGATGAGGTTCAAGCCATAACAGTCTAGGGGTGGAAAATGTATTTCGACGGGGCGGTGAATTACAAAGGAGCTGGAATAGGAATTGTGATAGTGACCCCCGAAGGAGAAACCCTACCTATAGCCAAAAGATTGACGTTCGGAGTAACCAACAACATGGCCGAATGTGAAGTGTGTGTCTTTGGACTGAAAGCACTGATAGCCCTAAGAGCTAGGGACATAGAAGTTTATGGAGACTAAATATTGGTAGTTTGACAGATGCAAGGGGAATTGAAGGAAGACCGATTTAGACCCTACCTACTCCATCTCAGGAAGTTGGCACAGACTATCCCCGACTGTAAACTCCAGCACTTGCCACGAGAAGAGAACCAAATGGCGGATGCACTAGCCACCCTAGCTGCAACATGGGAAAACCCGGAAAAATTGATAATGAGACCCCTTGTGCTAACAACAGCTAGCAGACCCAGTTATGAGATAGAGAGAATCTTGGAAGTAGAAGTCGACGATGGGAATCCGTGGTACTACGACATTCTGCAATATCTAGAATGAGGAGAATTCCTAGAAGGAGCCGGCAATAAAGATAGAATATCCATTCAGAATTGGCTTCCCAATATGTGAGTTTAATGGGAGAACTGTACAAGAGACAAGCCAATGGCATCCAGCTGAAGTGTTTAAGAAAAGAAGAGGCTCAGAAGGTGATGGAAGAGGTGCACGCTGGAGTATGTGGACCGCACATGAATGGATTGAATTTGTCTCGCAAGATAGTGAGACATGGATCTTACCGGTCGACCATGGAAGCGGACTGTGCAAAGCTGGTGAAGCACTGTCACAATTGCCAGGCACACGACAACTTGAATAATCTACCGGCTACAGAATTGCACGGACTGTCAGAACCATGGCCTTTATCAGCTTGGGGTATTGACATTATTGGAGAAATTAGCCCACATACATCAAATGGACATCGTTTCATAGTAGTGGCGGTAGACTATTTTTCGAAATGGGTGGAAGCCGAGTCATTCCGTAATGTTATGGTGAAGCAGATGGCCAAGTTCATAGCCCGTAACATAGTATGTCTATACGGAATGCCATATCACATAGTGACGGACAATGGAGTCCAATTTCATGGAGAAACAAAGGCGATGTTGCAGAAGTACATGATAGGGCATCACAAATCATCACCTTACAGGCCATAGGCTGATGGGGCGATGGAGGCGGCCAACAAAACCATAAAGAAAATACTAGCTAAGATGACAGAAAGTTATAAAGATTGGGCTGACAAACTGCCATATGCCTTGTGGAGGTATAGAATTTCGGTGAGAACAGCAACGAGAGCCACACCCTACGCTTTGGTTTACGGGATGGAGGCATTGTTACCAGTAGAAATAGAGATACAGTCAATACGGGTACTAGCAGAGGCAGGATTGCGTGAGCAGGAATGGGCCTCGCAGAGGTTCGAACAGCTAGCATTACTGGATGAGAAGAGGATATAGGCCTTGTACCACATGTATCTATACCAGAAAAGGTTGGCCCGGGCGTTCAACAAGAAGGTGCGTCCCACCAAGATCAGAGAAGGTGATCTAGTGCTCAAGCAGTCGAAGCCACTGATAATGGACCCAATGGGAAAGTTTAGGCCCAATTGGGAAGGACCCTACCTAGTCAATGTGGTGATGGGAAATGGGGCAGTGAGACTGTCAGATTTGGAAGGGAACGAGTTCACCGAGCCCATCAACATAGACAGGCTGAAACAATACTTTGCATAAAAAAGAGAGAGAAGAAAGGCTCGTTGGGTTGAAAATCCGCAAAGGACAGCCCAAGCAAAATATAGAGCATTAGTGAGCAAGAAAAATGGTTAATTGTAAAATCTGTGAGGAACAATTAGCGACAGAGGTATCTTTGCAATGTAGTTCATTATTTCCTACATATGTAATAAGAAGTAATATAAACGCCTTTATTGAAACAAATGTTCAAGATGTTCATAGATTGCATAAATCCCAGCTAACCGGGAAAGATTAGAGTCAAGTAATTACAAATCACGTCTTTTGTTTCTTAGATGCTGGACCAAGGTCAGGAGATCTAGGAAAAGAACTCCAGGAATGGAGAGGAGTAGAACGACCTCGGGAATGAGGACGAGCAAAGAGCCTCGAGAATGAGGACATATCTGAAAAAAAAATAGCTCACTGAGTTGAAAACCTGAAAAGGCGAATCAGGCAAGATAGAGCAATCCGCTAAGTTTAAATCTGAAAGGATAGCTTAGGCAAAAGATAGGACGAACCTACAAGACAAAAGGACTCTCAAGAAACCGGCTTGCAGGGTGGTGCTTTACACTTAAAAGGACTTGTAACTCAATGGACGAAGCATAAGGCAGTACCTTTTCCGCATCCTCAGGACAGCAAAGGAAGGCTTCGGGAATCGAAAGACATGATTTTCAGTATCCGAGAAGGGTAGTAAGAGAAAAATGCAAGCTGAGAATGGCAGCAAACTCCTCGTGGAGAGGGAATATTTCAAAATCTGGAAATCGGAAGACATGATTTTCAGTACCCTAAAAAGATGAGGCCGCTTTAAAAAAAGTGTAATACACTTTGACCCGATGCAGGTAGCGAAAAGCAGAAAGTTGAGCCAGGTCTGAGGATGACCAGTCTACCACCCCACGAATAAGGGACACAACGGGATCTTGAGCCATGAGACCAAAGAAAACTGAGCAATCACCGGAGTAGAATTGACATGAGGAAACTGTAAGCAGGCCAATGGGGCAACCAAAGACTTTTATAGGCAAAGGGCACCAAAGGCCAAAAAGACTCATAAAGGGGTGATCAAAAACGCTCTAGTGCAAGGAAGGCCTAACCAAGGATGACATCAAGCCAATATGACAAAGAAACCCCATCAAAATATGGAATGCATCCATGCATACATGCATACACATCGCATACACATAATTTTTGTTTTGTGTTCATAGGCTTTGAAGAAGAAGAAAAAACGGCGAGGACGAGCAACTCCAACAATCAATAGGAACCTCGGGAATGAGGACGAGCAAAAAGCCTCGAGAATGAGAATGGGTCAGGGGTCGAAGTGCCTCACCACCATCGGTTCGACAGTTCAGGAATGAATCCTAGGGTCGAGGCCCACATTATCAACAGTTTTGGGAATGAATCCCAGAGGTCGAAGTACCTCATCATCATAGAAAAAACTCCCCAGTGGATCTAAGAGTCACGCAGGTGGACCAAAACGCCATCACCCGTCAGTTCAGGAATGAATCCTAAAGATCGAAGCATCTCACACTCGGAATGGTTCAGGAATGAACCCCAGAGATCAAAGCATCTCAGAGATTGAAGCATCTCACACTCAGAATGGTTCAGGAATGAACCCTAGAGATCGAAGCATCTCACACTCGGAATGGTTCGGGAATGAACCCCAGAGATCGAAGCATCTCACACTAGGAATGGTTCGGGAATGAACCCTAGAGATCGAAGAATCTCACACTCGGAATGGTTCGAGAATGAACCCCAGAGATCGAAGCATCTCAGAGATCGAAGCATCTCACACCCAGGGGTCGAAGCACCTCACCATCAACCTAACACAGTTCAGGAATAAATCCTAGAGATCGAAGCATCTCACACCCAGCATGGTTCGGGAGTAAATCCCAGTGGTCGAAGCACCTCGCCATCAACTCAACTCAAATCGGGAATGAATCCCAGAGATCGAAGCATCTCACACCTGGAATGGATTCGGGAATGAATCCCAGAGGTCGAAGTACCTCAGAGATCGAAGCATCTCACACCCATCATGGTTCTGGAACAAATCCCAGGGGTCGAAACACCTCGCCATCAACTCAACTCAGTTCGGGAATAAATCCCAGAGATCGAAGCATCTCACACTAGCATTGTTCGAGAATAAATTTCAGGGGTCGAAGTACCTCGCCATCAACTCAACTCAGTTCGGGAATAAATCCCGAAGATCGAAGCATCTCACACCCAGCATGGTTCGGGAACAAATCCCATGGGTCAAAACACCTCGCCATCAACTCAACACAGTTCGGGAATAAATCCCAGAGATCGAAGCATCTCACACCCAGCATGGTTCAGGAATAAATTCCATGGGTCAAAGCACCTCGCCATCAACTCAATTCAGTTCGGGAATAAATCATAGAGATCGAAGCATCTCACACCCAGCATGGTTCAGGAACAAATCCCAGGGGTCGAAGCATATCGCCATTAACTCAACTCGGTTCAGGAATAAACCCTGGAGATCGAAGCATCTCACACCCATGGGTCGAAGCACATCGCCATTAACTCAACCCAGTTCGGGAATAAATCCCATAGATCAAAGCATCTCACACCTGTAATAGATTCAGGAATGAATCCCAGAGGTCGAAACGCCTCAGAGATCAAAGCATCTCGCACCTAGTATAGATTCGGGAATGAATCCCAGAGGTCGAAGCACCTCGCCATCAACTCAACTCAGTTCAGGTTTAAATCCTAGAGATCGAAGCATCTCACACATAGGGGTCGAAGTACCTCGTCATCAACTCAACACAGTTCATGAATGAATCCTAGATATCGAAGTATCTCGCAAAAGTAGCGAAATAACAGGTAAGTCCGGCAACGGCCGATGAACCAGATAAGTAAAAATACATGCATGACTTTGATAGGGTTGTCACAGTCACACACTGCACAAGCCCTATCAAAGTGGGGGCGACTGTAGACACTGCATTTTTGCATGAGCCCGATGATGAACCTCGTATGGAGGTACTACCTGAAAATTTGCAGAAGTTTCGAAAAATGAATGCCGGAAGGAAAGAAAACCTCTAAAATTAGCCCCTTATCGGATTTAGACTCACTAGCAAGCCTCAGATTCGCTCAGTCAGCCGCTGTTTCAAACCTTAGATTCGGACCTCCCATTCATCCCATCCACGTGGCCCAGGACCCACTATGCAATCGGCCCATGAACCCATGCAATCCATCCACACGCCCAAAACCTCATGCAATCCACATGTCCAAATCCCCTCATCAACACTTTCTAATTTAATAAGACTTGAGATCCCATCCTTACCAATTCAACAAGATTTGAGATATCCTCATCACCAAATTCATGAGATTTTATTCCTAAAATAAGTTGATAATATATCTCCCAAATTTCCATGATTTGTTTCCCTATTTGGAGATCCCTTCAAATCATTATAAAAAAGGGACCAAATCATCAAAATAGGAAGGCTAGGACGACAACTTGAAACCTTAGGGAGGCTCATTCTTCTTCTCATCACCGAAAAAAAAAACAACATAAAAAAACCCTAGAGAGCACCGAAAAAATAGAGAGAAACAACCAAAAAACAGTGCCAAAAACAACCAAAAAATTGTGCCAAAAACAACAAACAAACAGCGTGCAAGGCAACCAACAACCAGCAAATCAACATTAACACCAACAAACAGCGAACAAAGAAACAACGCAAAGCAGCAAGCAAATCAGTGCTAACACCAAAACAGTAGAAACCGTGAGAACCAAAAGCAAAAACAACCAAAACAGCATCACTAAAACCAGCCGAAAATACAACCAGAAATCAGAAGAAACAACCAGCAAATCACCAAAAATATAACCAGAAACCAGAAGAAACAACCAGCCAATCACCAAAAATACAAACAGCAAGCCAAAAACCGCGAAACAACAAGCCAAAAATGGCAAAACAACAACCAGAAAATAGCAAAACAGCAACCAGAAACAGCAAAACAGCCACAAAAAAATAGCAAAACAGCAACCAGAAATAGCGAACCAGCAACCAGAAACAGCAGGCCAGCGATCATTCCGGCGACGACCTAACGCACTTCCGAAAAACCAACTTAAAATGTAAGACCTGAGGACACCCTTAACACATTTATTTTTATAGTTCCGGACGTTGCGTGCCTGACTGGACGTGAAATACGTCCAACCGGGTATGCGAAGTCCTACATCAAAGACGGTCAAATTTCTGGTCACATTTTTTCTTTCTTTGGCATTTCGTTATTTATCTTTTTATTTATTTATTCACTTTTATCGTTATTTTATTATTTCGCCTTTATTTTGTTATTTATCTTATGGTCTATTTATCGTTATTTTTTTTATTTTGTTTATTTTTTATTCATGTTGATGATTACACGTATATGCATTGTTATATGTTTTCATGTCTTTTTATGTCCGTTTACATGGCATTGATGATTATGTATGTTATTATCCCTTGTGGTATATCGGATGGAAACCCATACGTAAATTTCATAGCCGAATATGAATGGACGGTAGTGCGGTCTGTACTTGGGATACAACTCCACGTGCCACTCAGGGAATACTCATACTTGGGATACAACTCCACGTGCCACTCAGGGAATACTCATACATGCGTGATTAACCTCTTTTTTTTGTTTGCTATTTATTTATTGACGTTTTTTCTGCTTTTGACCGTTTATTATAATTTTCGTTATCGCATCTCGTATTTCTTAATTTAATATACTTTTGGAACTATGTTATTGTGATTATTAATATTTATGGGTGTGCAAATTTGTGTTTATTTGAATTACTTTGCATGAACTGCATAAGACTTGGATATACCATTGTGTGAACCCGTCCATTATAATGGCATAAGTAAGAGACCATTCCGAACCCAACGGTTTGAGGTCTTCCCTTGCGAGGGGTGAGTGCGGCTTTAAATCTTTCCCTGGGTGGCGACTCCTTTATTCTCCGGTTTAGACCCCCGCGGGCTACTCCGTACTCTCTACAGGCTGCGAGCCCAACAGTGTCATGGTCGCCGAGCATCATAGGCATATCGGTAAACCCCGTTTCGCTCCTACACTTAGCCTACCATAAATCTTAATAATAAAATAAAACAATGCGACACAGATTTAACGTGGTAAAACCCTCAATATGAGGGAAACATCCACGGGAAAATATAGAAGGATTTCACTATAGTGGAAAGAATTTTACAACATCTCTCTAATCACAAGGAGTGAACAATCTCACACTCTCTTAGAATATAAGAACTACAACTCTCTCACAAAATCTTAAGAAGAAACTATATAATGAAAGGCTGGATTCTTTGCAATATACAAAGCACTCTGACTGTCATAAAATAATGGAATCTTCTATTGTTTGTGTCCGAGCTCCTCCAATAACCTTTGAAACCAAATAGCTTCCTTGCAAGCTTGTGTAGCTGCCATGTATTCAGCTTCTGTTGTAGATATAGCCACAATACTCTTATTTGGATACCCAGCTCACTGCTTCTCCTGCAAGTACAAATATATAACCCGTGGTGGATTTTCTTTTGTCAATATCTCCTGTAAAATCTGAATCCACATAGCCTCTGACAACTAATTTTGATCCTCCATGACATAATGCAGCATTTGAGGTTCCTTTGATATATCTAAGGATCGTCTTAATAGTATTTCAATGCTCTCTACCAGGATTAGCCATAAAACGACTAAGTGCTCTCACTGCTTGTGCAATGTCTGATCTTGTACAAATCATGGCGTATATTAAGCTTCCCACTATTGATGCATATGGTACTCGAGACATCTCCTTCCTCTCAGCTTCATTGTTATGACACATAAAAGAGGATAACTTGAAATTAACAGAAAGTAGGGTAGAAATTGGCTTACAATCTTCCATGTCGAACCGTCGTAAGATTTTCTTCAAGTAATTTTTCTAAGAAAACCAAATCTTCCTGTTATTTATGTCTCGATATATTTGCATCCCTATAATCTTGTTTGCTGCTCTCAAATATTTCATGTCAAACTCTCTAGCTAACTGTGTCTTTAATTCTTGGACTCGATCTTTGTTAGGGTTTTCTACTAACATGTGTCCACATACAACAGTAAAATAATAAAGTCATTATTTCCAAACCTATTGTAATATGTACAATGATCTGAACTGAGTCTGTTATACCCAAGACAAATAATGAAGGAATCAAATCTCTTATACTAACATCTCGGCGCCTATTTGAGACCGTATAGAGATTTGTTCAACCTGCAAACCAAGTTCTCATTGCCTATTTCAGCAAAACCTTCTGGTTGGAGCATATAAATTTCTTCTTCAAGTTCTCCATAAAGAAATGCAATTTTTACATCCAACTGCTCCATATGTAGGTCAAAGATAGCACACATAGTCAGGACTACTATGACTGTTGTAAGTCGAACCACCGGAGAAAATATCTCATTGAAATCAATCTCTTCTTTCTGAGCATATCATTTCACCACCAATCTTGCACGATACCGTTCCACTTGATCTTTGTTATCTCGCTTGATCTTGTAGAATTTTTATTACCAATTGCTTTTCTTCCATGTGGTAATAGTACTAGATCTCATGTATTATTTCTGTGCAAAGCTTCTATTTCTTCTCGCATTTCTGTCATCCACAAAGATGCATTTACATCTTTTGTAGCTTTATGGAAAGTTGATGGCTATTCATCCTCCGTTAGAAGACGATATGCAATGTTACTCTCTGTATCATACTCTGAGTGTCAACCTGGAGGCCTTCTCTCTCGAGTTGATCAACGAACTTCAGAAGCTTCAGACTCAATTGGTTCTGGTACCTCGTGCTCTGGTGCTGCTTCAGAAGAATCTGAATTTTCTTGTTCTGGATTATTTCCCACCAGTACTGTTGTAGTCTTTGTACTTTCTTTTGAAGTGCTATCATTTCCTTCTTTCTGCAGTTGATCTTCTGTAAATGCCACATCTCTGCTGATGATGATCTTGTGGGTAGTGGGACCCCACAAGCGATACCCTTTTACTCCATCACCATAACCCAAGAAAATATATTTTCTAGATTTTGGATCTAGCTTTGTTCTTTCTTGAGCGTTGTTCATCACGTACACAAGACAACCAAAAATGTGAAGAGATGAACAATCAGCTGGTTTTCCACTCCACATCTTCATCGGTGTCTTTGAATCATTGGCAGTTGATGGAGATCTATTTACGACATAACATGATGTATGAACTGCTTCTACTCAAAATTATTTTGGTAGATTAGTTGTTCTGAGCATAGCTTGTACTCTTTCCAGCAGCGTTCTATTTATCATTTCTGCCACACCATTTTGTTGAGGAGTGTGTGGTGTAGTAGTTTGCCTTTTGATGCCTTCTTGGTGATAGTATGCATCAAAATCCTTGTTGTAATATTCTCCTCCATCATCTGTCCCTAAACACTTGATTCTTTTTCTAATTTCTACTTCAATTTATGCTTTGAAGTTTTTGAAAACCGGCACCACATCTGACTTGTTTTTGATCGGGTACACCCAACATCTTCTAGAAAAGTCATCAATAAATGATACAAAATACTTTGCTTTCCCTGGAGATTGAACCGGTGTTTCCCAAATATCAGAGTGAATCAACTCTAAAATGGTTTTACTCCGAGCACTTGACTTGCTTAATTTTAATCTGTTTTGCTTACTTGTAACACAATGCTCACAAAACGATAGACTAACTACTTTCAAGCCTGGGAGTAGCTTTTGATTGACGAGAATCTTCATTCCATGTTATGACATGTGATATAGTTTCTGGTGCCACAACATAGAAGCTTCCTCTCCAGGATCCAGTGATGCTACTGATGTGGTTGCTTCCTGAATCGAGTCTCCCAAGAGCATATACAAGATTGTTAAGATTTTTTCAGCTTTCAAGACTGTAAGTGCTCCTTTCACCATTTTTAATATCCCGTTTTCAACAACGGTCTTGTATCCGAGGTCATCTAACTGTCCAACTGACAGAAGATTTTTCTTCATTCCCACAACATGTCGAATATCTTGTACAGTGCGAATAGTACCATCATACATCTCTATTTTGATGGCTCCAATCCCAATAATTTTCAAGGCATGATCATTGCCTAAAAAACCGATCCTCTAGAGACAGATTCATAATGACAGAACCATTCTCTCCTAGAGGTCATGTGCCATGATGCTGCAGAATCAACCAAAAATGCATTACTTAGTTGTTTTTTGCTATCATTGGACATCATTGCTACTTCACTGTAAATTGCGCCACCTTCTTCAGAAGTACTTGCAACATATCCTTGAGATTTATTGCAACATAAGCTTTTTCTCCACTATTCTTCATATTCCAACAATCTTTCTTAACGTGTCCTTTCTTGCCACGATTGTAGCATTTAACATTCTTCTTACTTCTTGATTTTTATATGTCATGATTTTGACTCCCACTTGAGCCACGTTCTGTTGATCTCCCTCTTGTCATCGCCAATGCTTCTACTCGTTGCGAACTAGATGATCTGCCTTCCTTATTTTTACGCCTAGACTCTTTTTCCAAAGCAGCAGCTGTAACTTCGTCAAAGACTAGATTACCAGTGACAACATTACTTGTCAAGATGATGATAAGTTGATCATACGAATCAGACATACGTTGAAGTAGAATCTCCGCACGTTCATTTGTTGATATACTATAATCCAACACAGTGAGTTGGGAAACTAGTGTATTCAAGTTGTTGATGTGATCCATCATGGATGTGGACTCACTTATTCGAATAGTGTAAAGTCTCATCTTCAAGAAGATCTTGTTGTGTAGTGACTTGACCTCGTACAATTTGGTAAGTGCATCCCAAATCTATTTTGCAGTCCTCTTCTCTACAACACTGGATAACACAGAATCTGCTAAGGGTAGATGCAAGTTGCCTATAGCTTTGTCATCCATATCCTTCCATTTTTCATAAGTCATTCTATCTGGTCTCTCTCCAATTGCCGCTAAACAATTGTCTTTTCTCAAGATTGCTTTTATTTTAAGTTTCCATAGGGAAAATTTACTCCCTTTGAACTTCTCAATTTCGAACTTTCCTGTCATATTTCTGATGACGATCAGCTTTTCACTTGAACCGACTTTTACTATTTTACCATGAATAGTACCATATAAAATATCATATATGTGAATAGTATCATATACGTGAATAATACGGTATATGTGAATAGTATCGTATACGTGAATAGTACCATATACATGAATAGTACTATATTGTATATGTGAACAGTCTCCGTGAACATTAACCCTGAACATGGAGCTCTGATACCACTGTTAGGGAATCGTGGGTTGAAGCTGACACACAAGTAAAGTGAAATTGAGAATAATTGTTATTTCAGGAGACACAGATAAAATAAAGTAACGAGACACAGATTTAACATGGTAAAACCCTCAATGTGAGGGAAACATCCACGGGCAAATATAGAAGGATTTCACTATAGTGAAAAGAATTTTACAACCTCTCTCTAAACACAAGGAGTGAACAATCTCACACTCTCTTAGAATATGAGAACTACAACTCTCTCACAAACTCTTGAGAAGAAACTATATTTTCTCTCTTAGAATACAAATGATGTGGTTGAGAATGAGATGAAGAAAATAATGAAATGAAACCTCTATTTATAAGCATGAGATTCACTGTGCAAAAGTGAATGCTAATTTTTTATTATTTTTTAAGCATGTGGGACCCACCCAAAATTTTTTATTTATAAAAATAAATCATTGCACATTTCGATGCAATAATTCATTGACTAACAAATAGTTTCATGTTTGTTGATTTTATTTTCAAGTCACCTCATATTTCATATTTAATATCCAAAATTTCATGTTTAAAATTACGCATATGTGAAATGCCAAATCTTGTATCACATATGAAATAATTTTCATGTTTAATGACAAAATTCTCGGGTCATGCTAATAAATTTTAGATTTACCGATTTTACATGTTTAATGTCAAAAATTTCAAATTAATACTATAAAATTTCATGAGTTAATAGTTTCATGTTTGTTGGAGTAATTTTTAAAATTTAATACTCAAAATTTCTAAGTTTAAAATTTACATGTGTATAAGATCAAATCAATGTCAAATATTTTATCACGTGTAAAAATAATTTTCATGCTCAATAAAATATTTTCATATTTAATGTTCAAAAATTCAGGGTGATTCTAATAAATTTCAGAATTGCCATATTTATATAATTAATATCCGCTTTCATGTTGACATCAATGTCAAATCTTTTCTCAATGTAAAAGAGAAATTTTATATTCAATACCTATATTTTAAAGTTTAATGTTTCATATTTAATATTCAAAATTTCAGATGAACGAATATTTAGATAACCTTTTTTTAAATTTTAATGTATCAAAAAATTGCTTTAAATCTCAATCTTTAAATGCATCTAAGGACTATGGCTATAGTACTAATTGGTATTGTAGAAATGCAAATAAAGATCCTCATAAACCCATCTAATTCGTTTAATTAACTAATTAATTTAGGTGTGGCCGTGGAGGTGGTATATCATGTGCCGGGTGTATATGCCATTTCTCTCACAATAGGCGGGCCCCACATAATTATGGGGCTCGCCTACTGTGAGAGAGATGACATATACACTCGGCACATAATATAATTTTCGGTGGCCGTGCAGGGGACTTTTAGTTGTCTGCTTACAAAATTACTAGAGCCCCGTGCATTTATTTCCTTTTTGATGATTTTGATTCGGACACGTGCCTGGTGACAGTGATGGAATTGGAAGGTATTGGCACATTTCATGAGAATTGAGATATGATAAGAGAATATTTAATTATTATACAAATCACGTGATATTATTATTAGGGTTATGCTAATGAGTATCCTAAGGGTACTCGTTAAGAGTCCAATATTATTATATATTAATTTTATCCAAAAAAGTTTAAAGAAGATTCACAGATGAATATATTTTTTTTTAAATGTTAAAAATTTCACTGTTAAATCACCCAATTCGAACTTAAGTAGAACAAGTAAAAATTTTGAATATCTCAAATTTTTATAAAAAATATAACCCTAAATTTGAACCTAAAATCTAAAAAACAGATCTTAAACGTTACATATGGACACGCCACTAACTTATCTGTATGGGATTTTTGTGACTTCTTGTGCACATGATTTCTTGCAAGTGTCACATTGTCTTTGCAATGGTTTTAGTCAATCATTTTTCGTAATTGATAACTTTTAATTTAATTATTCTTGATATTATTTATATGAAAGCGTGGGCCTGCATTTTACGTCGGTTAAATATTTATTATTATTATTATTTATTTCTCAAATGCATCATTAAGGAATGTGGAGGTTGATTTCGGTAGTGGTCCACAATCGAGATTATCAAAAAGTAGGACACGAGCGAACCTGCAAAACGAGTAGAGTGAATGAGGAGCTTACTGCCCACCGGTGTGGTGGAAGCCGTAGGCACTCCGACGCTCAAGTCAGTGTCAAGGAAGAAATATAGTTCCAGATGGGAGAGTCAAGGTTTCAGGAATACCTTAACTTCAGTTTGAATGCCGTGAGGGCGGTGTATGCTAACAATGTTTATGTGATGGGTCGTGTCTGAAGATCTCCGGTCCCTCTCTATTGTTTCGTTTCTTTCCTTTATAGGTTCTCTAATTTGCCCGTTGGAGTTGCCATCAATGTGAGATATTCCTGATAACTGACGATCGTGTCTTTAAACTCGGATCTATCGACTTCATGGCGATCTTTATTGAGTAGTGATTCCTCTTGATTCCAGTAACTGGTGTCCGTTGGTTCCCTTTGTGTTAATGGGCTTGGGCCTTTGAGGCGGTCCGGGTCTGTCCCTTGCGTGACATTTCGTTTGTGGGCCCAGTCTGATTGATGGGCCTCAGGTTTGTGGTTGGTTCTGCGGTGTAATGTCGTTTTTACCCTTGGGGCCAATTTTGGCCCAAACAGTTTGTCCCATACTCTCTAAGTCTGGGAGTCATAGGCTTAGATAGTACCTTCAAGTACGTGGAGTGAATCTGGAAATGTTCTTCAATTTTGTTGATCATGGCTGTGATCAAGGGCAAATCTTCATCGTACAGCTCGTGAGTGGGGAATTTTGGTCTCCATGATTCTGGCTTTCGATAGTAATTATGGAAGTGTCTTTGGATCCATCGTGACGGTCGAGGAAATCTACCTCGTTCGACATATCGTAATGGGGGGAACTCATATTTCAGGTACGTCGATCTCGTGAGCTTATGGGAGATCATCAAATGCGAATTGAACCGAACAGTGGCTTTGGTGCATGTCGTATGAGATCAGGGGACGTACAAGGTGGACTGGACCAGACGTTTGTTCAGGCGCAACCTTACTCGACTTGCATGTGCCAAGTGATCTATATACCTTTGTTTGACTCGATATGAGTCAGCAGGGGTCTTTGGTCAACGGAATGAGGCAGACGTTCTGGGGTGAGCTCACTCGACTTGTATGTGACGAGTTATTTATCATGTCTTTTGCTTGACTCGACGTGATTTTCATAACCATTATCTCATCAGGGGAAGTCCCTGGTCGACTGAACTTGATGGTTCAGGAAACATTTCATTCGACATGTCGAGTACGTCGAATAGCTTTTATAATCTTAATCTCATCAGGGGATGTTCCTGGTCGACTGAACTTGATGGTCCAGGAATCATTTCATTCGACATGTCGAGTATGTCGAATGACTTTCATAACCATAATCTCATCAGGGGATGTTCTTGGTCGACTGAACTTGACGGTCTAGGGATCATTTCATTCGACAAGTCGAATGATTTTCATAATCATAATCTCATCAGAGGATGTTCCTGGTCGACTGAACTTGATGGTTCAGGAAACATTTCATTCGACATGTCGAGTATGTCGAATGACTTTCATAACCATAACTCATCAGGGGATGTTCCTGTTCGACTGAACTTGACGGTTCAGGAAACATTTCATTCGACATGTCGAGTATGTCGAATGACTTACATAATCATAATCTCATCAGGGGAAGTCCCTGGTCGACTGAACTTGATGGTTCATGAAACATTTCATTCGACATGTCGAGTACGTCGAATGGCTTTTATAATCTTAATCTCATCAGGGGATGTTCCTGGTCGACTGAACTTGATGGTCCATTAATCATTTCATTCGACATGTCGAGTATGTCGAATGACTTTCATAACCATAATCTCATCAGGGGATGTTCCTGGTCGACTGAACTTGATGTTTGCTCAGGAGTGGCTTCACTCGATTTGTCGAGTGAAAACCATAATTCTTATTCTATCAGGGGAATGTCCCCGGTCGACTGAACTTTGATAGTGTTCAAATAACTTCTCTCGATTGGTCAAGTGAAAACATAATTCTTATTTCATCAGGGGAATGTCCCCGGTCGACTGAACTTGATTGTGTTCAGGAATAACTTCTCTCGATTTGTCGAGTGAAAAACATAATTCTTATTTCATCAGGGGAATGTCCCCGGTCGACTGAACTTGATGGTGTTCAGGAATAACTTCTCTCGATTTGTCGAGTAAAAAACATAATCCTTATTTCATCAGGGGAATGTCCCCGGTCGACTGAACTTGATGGTGTTCAGGAATAACTTCTCTCAATTTATCGAGTGAAAACATAATTCTTGTTTCATCAGGGGAATGTCCCCAGTCGACTGAACTTGATGGTGTTCAGGAATAACTTCTCTCGATTTGTCGAGTGAGAACATAATTCTTGTTTCATCAGGGGGATGTCCCCGTTCGACTGAACTTGATGGTCTTCAGGAATAACTTCTCTCGATTTGTCGAGTGAGAACATAATTCTTGTTTCATCAGGGGGATGTCCCCGGTCGAGTTGTTCTTGAAATCATTAAATACCATCTTACTCCTAACGCGACTCGACATGAACCGACATGTAGATGTCTTTGGTCCACAGATCCGACACTTGGAATATCACCAAATTGTTCTGGCCATTAATTGCAAACCCTAGCGCGAATTACGATGAGTCTTTTGGCGGGAACTTTGGCGCCAATTCGAGTTGTGTTTATAAAAGAGCTTTGGGCATTTCATTTTTCTTAATTCGGAAGTCGAGTAAAGATAGAGCTCTCGAGTGTCACAAAGGTATTCTTCAAAACTTTTCTCTGTTCTTCAATTTCTTTAAACATTCATATTGAATATTCAAGCTGTTCTAAGGTAGATTAGGCCGTTTGATCTTTGGGGTTTGTGTGACTTGTTGAGAAATCGTGTTTGTGGATTTTGATCTCTAGGAGGTTGGGTACTAGGGAAGTTAGTTGTTTATATGCTAGTTGTTTGGAGGATGTCGAGTGGAGATTCTCTAGGTAGCTTAGGCGCTAGTATTGACAGTTACGTTGATTCGTCGAGTGACACCAAGGAGGGTGTAGAGGACAGAGATCTGTCGTATCAGGGGATGATCGAAAGTGGCGCAGTAACTCTAGCTAGGTCTTCCCAAGAGACCCCTACTGTGGCCATACCACTCAGATCTTTGCCCGCTGTCGGGGAGTCGGGTGATTTTCCTTCTACCAGTGAACCCACGAATTTACTGTCGAGAAACCCTGCTAGTCGAATGACAGGGAAAATGTTTAGGGAACTCAGCATTATGTATAGGTTCCCAGATTCTTTGGAGCTCCGGGTGCCTTCGTCGAATGAAAGAATAGATTACAAGGTCTCGGGGTGGATGGGATTCTATGTACGTCCATTGTTTATAGGGTTGAGATTTCCTATCCCGAGATTAGTCTGGGAAGTTCTAGATCACTTTGGTGTCGCCCCCTCACAATTGATGCCTAACGCGTGGAGAATCTTATTGTCGGTTGAGTGTTTGGCCTTTGAGTTGGGAATCCTCTTCGAGGTAAGAGATGTGTTAGAGACTTACTACTTAAAGGAGCATTTGAAGGAAAAAAAGGAGATATACTTTGATCCTTAGACAGAGGAAGATGCCATTAGTTACTGAATTGCCAACTAATGATAGAGGGAATTGGCAGTCCTACTACTTCTTTGCAAATGGGGAGGGTATATTTGGATCAGCAGGGGCTGGTCGAATCCCTGAATTTTGGTGTCTGTCGAGTGAGTAACTTTCTTTCCTCATTTCATAATTTTGAGCCAAATTCACGCATTTACATAACCACGCATTTATTAATTGCAGATCCTTTACGAAATAGGCCATCCATCACGACTGCACGTACACTCTCAAATACCAAAACCGTTCTATCTTTGTCGGCTGAGGAAAGACAGTGTAAAAAGATCTTAACAGAGGGAAGACTAAGGGCGACTCCGTTGTGGGAGGATATCTATCATAGAGAATGAGGTAAAATTATGGCCCTCTGTAAAAATGTTTTGCCCGTGATAAACTGTAGATGGTCGATTCACAAGTTGTACGGGGAGAATAGATATCGAGAGCCCCTAAAAACTGAGGAATTTTTATGCGCAGAGGAAATGATGACTGGGCCATTCGAGGTAGCTTCACTCGACGAAATGAAGAGTCGAAGAAAATTAAGGAAGCAAAAGAAGATAGGGGTAGAGGCAGAATGAGAAGCTGGCGCTCAAATTCGGGAGGTTATTCCGAGTGAGGTTGTCGTAGAGAAAGGGAAGTCGACTGAGATGACTTCTGCGGGGAAGAAAAGGAAATCAGTCACCGAAGCAGAAACAGAAGATGACTCTGATAACCTCACTCTAAAAGTCCCGCGGGAGTCGACTGCAATTTCAGATCCTTCAAGCATTGACTCATTCGTCGAAGGATTACTACTTCAAGGGGATGAAGTAAGATTGGCACAAATCGGACCAGTGGAGGCCATGAAGAAAGCCATCGCCTTAAACTATCAAGTAAGTTTACTTATTTATTATTATTATTATTTTTTTTTGAATGACGCTCTGAATCAAATTTCCCAGGCATTGGAATGCAGCTTATTTCTGCGAAAGAATGCGGAGTCTAATCAAAGAAGGGCCAAAGAATTGGAGAAGGCTCTGTCGGCTGCGAAGAAGGAGTCGTCTGTCCTAAAGTCTGGGCTGATCGCGTCGCATAGGAATGAGAAGGTTCTTGAGAAGGAATTGAAGGAAGTGAAAGCTACACTCAAGCTGGAGAAGGAGACCGCCGAGCTAACGATTGAAGGTTACAAGGAAGGGTTCGAAAATATGAAAAAGGTGAACGAGTCATTGATAGAACAGATGGAGGACATTGCTATTGATTCCATGATGAAGAATAGGTATGACTTAATGAAGGAGTTTCTAGCTGGGAAGCACGTGGAATGGAAGCCTGAGAAATGGATTCGAGAATATGAAAGACGTGAAGCCGGTATCTCTTCGTCGATAGAGGATGATGGTGAAGAGAAAGGGCTGGAAGTCGAGTCGAAGAAGGATGAGGTGGAGCTGGATGCACTTGTTGTTGGTGAAACAAAAGAGGTTGAAAAATATTTAGAGGGAGAAGATGTTGGTCAGGAGGCTGTCGAGACGCAAGAAGATGTTCCTGGCAATCTTCCTACGACTACCGAAGAAGCACCAGACAGTGTCCTAGAAGTTTAAGGGTTTGAAATTTACTCAAACATTTTGTATGAAGTTTGAATCAGTGATAGGAAGGTAGAAAGCCGTATTTTGAACAATCAAAGTTGTGTATAAGTGTCAAATATGTCGAACGATATTTCAATGAACGATATTTAATATTGTGTACAAATGTCGAATGAAATTTCAATGAAGAAACTTTTATTGTAATTTGTCGAAGGACTTCTACAGACGTCTTTCCTTTATTTAAATACGACAATTCTAAAAAGTTAACTGGCACAGAAATGACAAAACATAAATGTTACCGGATAAATCTTTTAAGGTGCACCGCGTTCCAGCTGTTGCGAACGGGATTCCCTTCCACAGTCTGTAACTTGTAGGCTCATTTCCCAACAACCCCTGCGATAAGATAAGGGCCTTCCCAATTTGGGCCCAACTTCCCATCTCCACTTTCCTTAGTGTTATGGAACACTCTTCGTAGGACCCAGTCACCAGAGCAGAAAGTCCTAGTCCTAACATTTTTGTTGAAGTATCTGGCCATCTTCTGTCGATAAACTGCCAGTCGAATGGAAGCTCTGTCTCTAGTCTCATCAATCGTGTCGAGATTGAAGTTCATCAGTTGTTGATTACTTTTTCCGTCGAGCCATTGGTATCGTGGGGAAGGGATGACTTCTTCTGTTGGAATAACTGCTTCCGTTCCAAATGCCAATGCGAAAGGAGTTTCGCCAGTGGAAGATCTCACGGTTGTTCGGTACGACCACAAGACTCCAGGTAACTCATCCGCCCAAGCACCCTTAGCCTTCTCCAACCTCTTCTTCATTGTGTTCAAGATTGTTTTATTGGACGACTCTGCTTGGCCGTTTGCTTGTGGAAAGCGCGGTGTCGAGAAGTTCAGTTTGATGCCCCAGTTCCTGCAGAAATCTTGAAAGTGATGGCTGATGAACTGTGAACCGTTGTCGGTCACAATTTCTCTTGGTATCCCAAATCGACATATGATATTCCTCCAAACGAACGTCTGAGCCTCCTTATCACGTATTCTGGCAAAAGCTTCAGCTTCTATCCACTTCGAGTAATAATCCGTCATTACTAGCATGTAGACACGTTGGTCGGGTGCAGCTGGGAGTCTTCCAACAATGTCCATGCCCCACTTCATGAACGGCCACAGAGATAAAATTGGGTTTAGTTTTTCTGGTGGTAGATGAGGAACTGGTACGAATCTCTGGCACTTATCACACCTCTTTGTGAATTCAGCGGAGTATAGTCTCATTGTCGGCCAGTAATACCCTGTCGAATGGGCTCGGAGAGCCAAACTCCTGCCGCCTGAGTGGTTCCCACATTCCCCTTCGTGCAATTCAGTCAATACATGCTGAGCTTCATCGTGTGTTAAGCATTTCATGTATGGTCTCGTGAACGACCTTCTTAGCAACTGACCTTCGAACACCACGAACCTTGCAGACTGTCTTTGAACTTTCCTAGCTTGCACTTTATCTTCTGGAAGCAGTCCTTTTTGTAAATATTCGACGATCGGTGTCATCCAACTGTCGACTGACCTGATAGCGCCTACAGCTGCCTCTTCCTTCCAGATTGCCAGCCAGCTCAAATACACTACTGGTATTGTTCGTGGTTTGTCGCCTTCCATAGTCGATCTGAGGGTCGCCAATGCATCAGCCTGGGAATTTTCGCTTCTTGGGTTATGGAAAATTTGTCGAATATCGATCGTATATCATTTATCTTCTGTAGGTAGGAAGCCATTGTCTGACCCCTAGCCTGATAAGATCCCTCAATTTGGTTGACTATCAACTGAGAGTCAGATGTCACTTCTATCTCTTTCGCTCTCAATTCCTTGGCCAATAATAATCCTGTGACTAGTGCTTCATACTCTGATTCGTTGTTGGTAACTCTGAAACCGTATTTGATTGCCTGTTGCAGTGTATCGCCCGTGGGAGTAGTGATCACCATCCCAAGACCACAACCCTTTTTGTTACTCGACCCGTCAACTGCTAACTTCCAAGGGACTGTCAACTGAATGGAGTTGACTTCATCTTCGGCTGCCGCCAAGATACCGGGAGTGAATTCGGCCACAAAATCGGCCAAAGCTTGCGACTTGATAGCCGTTATAGGCTGGTAATCTATGTCGTGCTCTCCAAGCTCAATCTCTCACTTCATCAACCTCCCTAACAATTCAGGTTTATGGAGAATGCTCATCAAAGGGTACGTCGTGTAAACTGTGATAGCATGTCCTTGAAAATAGGGTCTGAGTTTCCTCGCGGCTGTGACCAGAGTGAAGACCAACTTCTCCATTAACGGGTAGCGTGTCTCTGCCCCCAGCAATGCTCTGCTTACGTAGTAGATTGGTTGTTGATGGCCCGACTCCTCTCTCACCAAGACTCCACTGACAGTATGTTCCGAGACCCCCAAATAGAGGTAGAGCCTTTCTTTGTCGTGTGGTTTTGACAACAGGGGTGGTGAAGTTAAATATTGTTTGAGTCCTTTCAGCGCTTCCTCACAAGCAGGAGTCCATTCGAATTTATTTTCCCTTTTTAAAGCTGAGAAGAATAAAAAACTCTTATCTGTGGATTTGGAGATGAACATGTTTAATGCCGCGATCCTCCCGGTCAGTCGCATGATATCCTTCGGGCTAGAAGGGGAAGGGATGTCGAGGATTGATCTAATCTGGTCTGGATTTGCTTCAATGCCTCGTCGCGTGACTACGTACCCCAAGAATTTCCCTGAAGCGACACCAAAAGCACATTTAGTAGGATTCAATTTCATTCCGTACCTGTCCATGATGTCGAAGGCTTCTTCCAGATGACTGAGATGTTGCGCAGATTTGACTGATTTCACCAGCATGTCGTCAATATAAACCTCCATTGTCTTCCCAATTTGACTGTCGAACATTTTATTGACCATTCGCTGGTACGTTGTGTAGGGGTTTTTAGGGGGTGAATCTGGTAACGCAGCGGAAGCGGTGAAAATCCAATTTTCAGATTTCAAAACTTTTTCTCGGATTAATTAAATAAACATATTTATTTAATATTCCAATAATCAAATTATGAAATAAAATTCAATAAATCATATTTAAGTGAATTTACCAAATTACCCTTACTTTGGTATTTTGTCCATTTTAGTCCGAAATTGATCTAATCAATTTTGAATGATTCTAAATCATTTCTAAGATGAACTTAGCATGTTCAAAACATCAAAACACCAAAGCAACCAAAATCCCCAAAATTTCTCACCAAAGCCGAGAGCACCTTAAGGGGGGGTTTGTGCATTTTGTCATTTCATGCATCAAAACACATCAAGATGTAATCCAATGAACATGAAACTTTATATGCATCATATACACACACAAATACACAACATATATGAAAAGCCCCAAATTTGGAATTGGTCATGAACCCTAATTTTTCAATTTCCACAAATTGGATAAATTAGACCAAATACATTAAATCAATTACTTCAATCATCATTCTTCCATCCAATCCAAGTCTCAACACAATGAAACAACTCAAGATCAAATCTAGGTCATTTAATAGTGGGTCAATACTCTAGATTAGCAACATGGATTCCAAAACCTTAAAAGAAAGTTTACAACTACAATAGTCACAACCTTCCTTCACCATACATGCTGAACACTTCAATCAAACTTCCATCAACAAAAACACAAAGAAATAAAGAAAGAAATAATCTAAGAACATCACATGTTGAAGCCTAGAACCTAAGGAACATTTTCCTCTCTAATAGCAAGTTTGAAAAACTCACTAAAATTCCAAGCTTTCTTTGATTTATCTTTCTTTTCTCAAGCTTTCCTTAGTTTCTTCAATGGAGTTTTCTTTTGTAAAGTGTATTAGGTTAAGTGTAAAGTGAAATGAAAATCAATATATACTTGCACCAAATGTGCTTTGGCCGAAAATCACAAAGACATATACAAGTTTGGTAATTTCATTTTCATTTCAACTTAATTTGGTCAACTTGCATAAATATCTAAATACAACTTTATTAGATATTTAATTAAGTCAACAAAAGCAACTAACATCATTTACTTTAAATATCCTAATGTAAGATATTTATATTTTAATTAATTTAATCATTTAACAATTAAATAATTAATTAATTAATTAATCAAATACAAATATATTAAATATATGTATAATATTTACATTAAATATTAAAAACATATATTCATTTAGGATATAAGTCAAATAACTCATTTTGACTATTAATTAATGTGTATTTAAATTAATCAAGTATTAAATGTAAATACACAATAATTAGGCAAATGACTATCTAGTCCCTTTAGCACGTATATTGCGTTTAACCTTTAAACGACGTTATAAATAATCAATATTATTTATTAATGTTGCTCTAGTGCTCTACGAGTATGTTTCATTATTGAGACTCTCTAGATTCAGGTATATCCGTCACGAAATCTAATTTCGTGTCCATAATCTATCCACCCGTAGATTATGACGATCACGGATAATCTCGTTGAACCATACAGGTCGAGGTCATGGAAAATGTATAATTCCTCCGTCACAGGTATCCGGATAAATCCCAGAGATATAGATGTAAACGCCAAATCTCTATCGGGATTATCCAGTCGACTATTCTATTAGCAATCTCAAAAGAATGTTTAGAACTAGCTTCTAAACTTTACCACGGGCCCATGGTTTTATCTGATTGCTAATCATATGGACTACCTATGCTCTGATACACAGAACTGACGGATCCTATCTTGATACACATATGACACCCTGAGGATCTATCTACACCCAACGAACAGGCGGATGTCTGATCTAAATAGATCGGTGACGTGACTGCCGTCTAAGTGTAGAAGATGTCTCATGTGCCCAAAATGGCATCTCAAGTCTAAGAATCACAAGTGCTACTCAACCCAAGAAGATTCTTATTGACGCTGGTGTACCATCCATTAAGAATCTTTGGTGAGTCGTTCAGTGTTTATCCGCTATAAACACCTACACGTCTATACTAGTCTCCAAGACTAATGGTTCATTGAGAAACCATTGGAATCATATATTCCAGTATACGACATGTACCGGTCTCAACGGGTTTACTTTACTGACCAAGTAGTGTAAACCTTGACCAGGAACTGTCTGAGAATGACAACGTCATGATACTTCTCAATGTCCGTTGCGACGCTTTTGCAACTGTATCATGACTAATCACTCTAGGGTCATTACGACTTTACCATATAGAAAGATAGATTATATTATAGAAACTGCATATATTATTCATAATAATAATGTTTTACAGAAGTATTCAACAGAAATACAACCGGGAATTGGCGCTCTGAGCACCAACCCCAACAAAATCTCCCATTTGCTCTAGTGCCAATATCGACTGTATCTAATACCCATCGACTCCACGTGTTTATCAAACAGCTTTGGAGGTATGGCCTTCGTCAGCGGGTCTGCTACATTGTCTTCACTCGGTACCTTGCACACGACAATATCCCCTCGCGACACGATCTCTCGAATGATGTGGTACTTGCGTTCCACATGCTTCGACTTCTGATGCGCCCTCGGTTCCTTTTCTTGCGCAATGGCTCCAGTATTATCACAGTATAACGGAATCGCATTCTCGATACTTGGGACAACTCTCAATTCTGTGATAAAGTTCTTTATCCACACAGCCTCTTTTGCAGCTTCAGAAGATGCAATATATTCCGCCTCAGTGGTGGAATCAGCTGTCGATCCCTGTTTGGAACTCTTCCAACAAACTGCACCTCCGTTAAGAGTAAGGACAAATCCAGATGTAGACTTTCTATTATCGGGATCCGATTGGAAATCGGAGTCTGTATACCCATTAACCTGCAGTTCATTTCCTTTATAAACAATTAACTTATCCTTAGTACCTTTAAGATACTTTAGGATATGTTTAAGGGCCATCCAATGGTCATTACCTGGATTGGACTGATATCTGCTAGTTACGCTAACAGCGAAACTGATATCAGGCCTCGTACATAACATGGCATACATTATGCTACCTGTGGGACACAGAAACTGGACGACGCATGCTGTTCCAAGCTCGGGGGCCTAGTTGGGAGTACGGAGTAGCCAACGGAGGACTAAACCAGAGAATAAGGGAGTCGCCACCCGGTGTGAACCGGGACAAAGATTTAAGGCCGCACTCACCCCTCGCAAGGGAAGACCTCAAACCATTGGGTTCGGAATGGTCCCTTACTTATGCAACTTGTAATGTAAGGATTTATGCAATAATCCAACCAAGCCTATGACATATATTTCCAAGTGCACCACAATCCTAGATTCACATACTTAAAAGTATAGTTTACATCTAACATACATGAAACCAAATCTTATTGCCAAATTCACATGCTCAAAGGTAGGCCTTTGCAACAACAAGCACATAACGTCATAAGAATTCAATCATTCATGTAAATATAAACACAAACAGTCATGGTAACATTTGCGTGTAATGTAAAGGAAATCAGAATGACGACAAATAATATTGTAGGCGCATAACAGAAATAGACAACTAGAGAGGTAATACAAATGTATAGCGTAAAAAAAGGGGTAACCATATGCTAAGATGGACATGTCGTAGTGTGATACGAGAGGATCTGTTTACCGTATGTGTTCGTGCAGCGTTCGTATACGCGTTCGAATAGTAAACAGAAGGTTCTCGTTCGAGTATCGTTTGTAAACGCGTTCGAACGGGAATGAAACAGAATGCACACGTTCGTATGGCGTTTGTGAACGCGTTCGAACGGAAATGAAACAGAATACTCACGTTCGTGTGGCGTTTGTGAACGCGTTCGAACAGAAATGAAACAGAACGCTCACGTTCGTATGGCGTTCGTGAACGCGTTCGAACAGAAATAAGACCTGATGCATGATAAGGTAAAATACATGCGCGTTCGAGTTGCGTTCGTAAACGCGTTCGAACGGGAACAGACCTGATGCATGAAATGGGACGCAATACATAAATGACAAATAGTACAATGCGAGGCGCGGCGAAGCATCGTGGTAAAGGATTTTAACCTCTTCAATTAGAGGACCTCTCATTTGTCAATCATTCACTAATGACTCCTAAGTATCCGGTCCTGTCTCAGATGCACGGTCTCAGATGTAGTCACAAAGAAGTATTTATAAACTGTATTGACAAGACGGACCATATAACATGCATCAAATACATAATTACATTCAAACCTTATTAATTAGAGATTTTCCGCTAAGTGTCATACACCCTAAATCTAACCAATTTAGATCCTAATAAGCATGCATAAAGTCTAGAAAACATGATTAAACATTGATTCAATGAAGGCTAATCATATTAGGTGGCCTAGAATCAGACTCGCTCTGATACCATTTTGTAGGGGTTTTTAGGGGGTGAATCCGGTAACGCAGCGGAAGCGGTGAAAATCCGATTTTCAGATTTCAAAATTTTCTTGGATTAATTAAATAAACATATTTATTTAATATTCCAATAATCAAATTATGAAATAAAATTCAATAAATCATATTTAAGTGAATTTACCAAATTACCCTTACTTTGGTATTTTGTCCATTTTAGTCCGAAATTGATCTAATCAATTTTGAATGATTCTAAATCATTTCTAAGATGAACTTAGCATGTTCAAAACATCAAAACACCAAAGCAACCAAAATCCCCAAAATATCTCACCAAAGACGAGAGCACCTTAAGGGGGGGTTTGTGCATTTTGTCATTTCATGCATCAAAACACATCAAGATGTAATCCAATGAACATGAAACTTTATATGAATCATATACACACACAAATACACAACATATATGAAAATCCCCATATTTGGAATTGGTCATGAACCCTAATTTTTCAATTTCCACAAATTGGACAAATTAGACCAAATACATTAAATCAATTACTTCAATCATCATTCTTCCATCCATCCAAGTCTCAACACAATGAAACAACTAAAGATCAAATCTAGGTCATTTAAGAGTGGGTCAATAACTCTAGATTAGCAACATGGTTTCCAAAACCTTAAAAGAAAGTTTACAACTACAATAGTCACAACCTTCTTTCACCATACATGCTCAACACTTCAATCAAAATTCCATCAACAAAAACACAAGAAATAAAGAAAGAAATAATCTAAGAACATCACATGTGGAATCCTAGGACCTAAGGAATATTTTCCTCTCTAATAGCAAGTTTGAAAAACTCACTAAAATTCCAAGCTTTCTTTGATTTATCTTTCTTTTCTCAAGCTTTCCTTAGTTTCTTCAATGGAGTTTTCTTTTGTAAAGTGTATTAGGTTAAGTGTAAAGTGAAATGAAAATCAATATATACTTGCACCAAATGTGCCTTGGCCGAAAATCACAAAGACATATACAAGTTTGGTAATTTCATTTTCATTTCAACTTAATTTGGTCAACTTGCATAAATATCTAAATACAACTTTATTAGATATTTAATTAAGTCAACAAAAGCAACTAACATCACTTACTTTAAATATCCTAATGTAAGATATTTATATTTTAATTAATTTAATCATTTAACAATTAAATAATTAATTAATTAATCAAATACAAATATATTAAATATATGTATAATATTTACATTAAATATTAAAAACATATATTCATTTAGGATATAAGTCAAATAACTCATTTTGACTATTAATTAATGTGTATTTAAATTAATCAAGTATTAAATGTAAATACACAATAATTAGGCAAATGACTATCTAGTCCCTTTAGCACGTATATTGTGTTTAACCTTTAAACGACTTTATAAATAATCAATATTATTTATTAATGTTGCTCTAGTGCTCTACGAGTATGTTTCATTATTGAGACTCTCTAGATTCAGGTATATCCGTCACGAAATCTAATTTCGTGTCCATAATCTATCCACCCGTAGATTATGACGATCACGGATAATCTCGCTGAACCATACAGGTCGAGGTCATGGCAAATGTATAATTCATCCGTCACAGGTATCCGGATAAATCCCAGAGATATAGATGTAAACGCTAAATCTCTATCGGGATTATCCAGTCGACTATTCTATTAGCAATCTCAAAAGAATGTTTAGAACTAGCTTCTAAACTTTACCACGGGCCCATGGTTTTATCTGATTGCTAATCATATGGACTACCTATGCTCTGATACACAAAACTGACGGATCCTATCTTGATACACATAGGACACCCTGAGGATCTATCTACACCCAACGAACAGGTGGAGGTCTGATATAAATAGATCGGTGATGTGACTGCCGTCTAAGTGTAGCAGATGTCTCATGTGCCAACAATGGCATCTCAAGTCTAAGAATCACAAGTGCTACTTGATGAGTGGTATTTATATCACTATTTCCCACTCATTTAATCTAATATTTTGAATAGTTTCTTGAGTTTTATGAACGTTTTGATGTGTTTTATTGTTATCTTGCAGATAAATAAAGTTTGGACAGCACTGGAGGCAATTTGGGGCAAAACCGGACAAAAATGCGTCAACAGGGATATTTTCATCTTCTGCGCGTCGCGACGCTGGATAACAGCGCGCCGCGACGCCCAACGTGAGCCGGATTTGCTAACATGCGCCTGGTCAACGGTCAACCATTTGAAGAAGTTTTGACTTTGCTAAAATGCGCCGTGCCACGTGTCACCATCACACAGCCGATGCTAACGTGCGCCGTGACACGTGTCATCATCATATGCTATAACCGACACTCAGACTTGACACGTGTCGCCTCGTCATCAGCCATGTCAGCGGTCAACAAGTCAACCTTGCCACGGTTTTGTGCCACATCATCAGCCACGTCAGCAGGTCAACCGAGTCAACTTGCCACGTCAGCCTCAGCCAATCAGAGCATGACACGTGTCGCCACGTGTCGCAATCCTATTGTGCCGACAAGTCAACAGTCAGCCGCCTCGCCACGTTAGCGCCACGTCATCGCCACGTCAGCATGACGTCATCAATGACGTCATCACAATAATTGAGAATTAGCCGCCTTGACACGTGTCGCATGTACAGTCAGCCGCCTTGCTACGTGTTGCCGTATCATTGTGCCACGTCGACAAATTGCGCGTCGCGACGCGCAGCTCCTTGGCGTCGCGACGCGCGAACAGTTCCTGAACAGTAAATATTTTTGCTATAAATAGGCCGCGAATTTTCAGTTTTTAAGACACTCCTCTCTCTCTTGATTTCTCTCTCTAGAGAGAGTTTCTCTCTCTAGAATTTTTAGTTTTTTTTTTATTTTTAGTTTGTAATTTATTTTAATTACTTTTGTAATAATAGTAATTTAATTTTTACTTTTTATTTTTTACAGTTTTTACTATTCACCATGTTGAAGTAACTTTTTTCAGCTAGGGTGAAAGGTAATTCTTCTACCATTGCTATTTAGATTAATCTCCCTTAAAATAATATATTCACTATTTAAAATATTGACTTAATAAGGATACCGCTATATTGGTCGGTTGGTAATTTAATTTTAATCTGTTTTAAACCTGACTAATCAAGGATACCGCCAGACTGGTCGGTTGGTAAATTTATTTTTGGTTCCGCCTTAATGGCTGGTTGGACTTAATTTGACTTAATTCGGATACCGCCAGACTTGTCGGTTGGTAAATTTAACACAAGTTTATATATTATTTTATGGGAGATATCTAAATTAGTAGTAGTAAAAGTAATTCCTTTTACCTTAGCATTTTATTTTATTTTATTGTAATTTACTTTTCAGCTTTTATTTTATGTCTTTTACTTTTATGAATTTACTAGTCCTAATTATGTGTTCGTTAATTAGAGGTTGTGATGACTTTTAATATCGCCGGTTTATAAGGGATTATTTTATAGTTGGGTAATTTAAAGGTTTATTTATTATTAATCTTAAGCTTAATGCTTCTTGTTGTCTGATCACCAATAAGATTGATATGGTAAATCTAAAATGAACTAGACATAAGGATTTTAGATTTCAGCCTTAGACTTAATAGCCTACGATCTTCCTTGAGGATAGATAAACCTTTAATAGATTTCCTTACAGGATAGGAATATACCTGTCGGGCGGGGGTAGCCATAATTGGAACTTAACTTAATGAATCCAGGTAATGTGGTTGACATAGGAATATGGTTCAATTGGGTTATACTGGGTTGAGTGGTATTTATATCACTATTTCCCACTCATTTAATCTAATATTTTGAATAGTTTCTTGAGTTTTATGAACGTTTTGATGTGTTTTTATTGTTATCTTGCAGATAAATAAAGTTTGGACAGCACTGGAGGCAATTTGGGGCAAAACCGGACAAAAATGCGTCACAGGGATATTTTCATCTTCTGCGCGTCGCGACGCTGGATAACAGCGCGCCGCGACGCCCAACGTGAGCCGGATTTGCTAACATGCGCCTGGTCAACGGTCAACCATTTGAAGAAGTTTTGACTTTGCTAAAATGCGCCGTGCCACGTGTCACCATCACAGCCGATCTGCTAACGTGCGCCGTGACACGTGTCATCATCATATGCTGCCGACACTCAGACTTGACACGTGTCGCCTCGTCATCAGCCATGTCAGCGGTCACAAGTCAACCTTGCCACGTGTTGTGCCACATCATCAGCCACGTCAGCAGGTCAACCGAGTCAACTTGCCACGTCAGCCTCAGCCAATCAGAGCATGACACGTGTCGCCACGTGTCGCAATCCTATTGTGCCGACAAGTCAACAGTCAGCCGCCTCGCCACGTTAGCGCCACGTCATCGCCACGTCAGCATGACGTCATCAATGACGTCATCACAAATTGAGAATTAGCCGCCTTGACACGTGTCGCATGTACAGTCAGCCGCCTTGCTACGTGTTGCCGTATCATTGTTGCCACGTCGACAATTGCGCGTCGCGACGCGCAGCTCCTTGGCGTCGCGACGCGCGAACAGTTCCTGAACAGTAAATATTTTTGCTATAAATAGGCCGCGAATTTTCAGTTTTTAAGACACTCCTCTCTCTCTTGATTTCTCTCTCTAGAGAGAGTTTCTCTCTCTAGAATTTTTAGTTTTTTTTTTTATTTTTAGTTTGTAATTTATTTTAATTACTTTTGTAATAATAGTAATTTAATTTTTACTTTTTTTTTTTACAGTTTTTACTATTCACCATGTTGAAGTAACTTTTTCAGTAGGGTGAAAGGTAATTCTTCTACCATTGCTATTTAGATTAATCTCCCTTAAAAATAATATATTCACTATTTAAAATATTGACTTAATAAGGAATACCGCTATATTGGTCGGTTGGTAATTTAATTTTAATCTGTTTTAAACCTGACTAATCAAGGATACCGCCAGACTGGTCGGTTGGTAAATTTATTTTGGTTCCGCCTTAATGGCTGGTTGGACTTAATTTGACTTAATTCGGATACCGCCAGACTTGTCGGTTGGTAAATTTAACACAAGTTTATATATTATTTTATGGGAGATATCTAAATTAGTAGTAGTAAAGTAATTCTTTTACCTTAGCATTTTATTTTATTTTATTGTAATTTACTTTTCAGCTTTTATTTTATGTCTTTTACTTTTATGAATTTACTAGTCCTAATTATGTGTTCGTTAATTAGAGGTTGTGATGACTTTTAATATCGCCGGTTTATAAGGGATTATTTTATAGTTGGGTAATTTAAAGGTTTATTTATTAAATCTTAAGTTTAATGCTTCTTGTGTCTGATCACCAATAAGATTGATATGGTAAATCTAAAATGAACTAGACATAAGGATTTTAGATTTCAGCCTTAGACTTAATAGCCTACGATCTTCCTTGAGGATAGATAACCCTTTAATAGATTTCCTTACAGGATAGGAATATACCTGTCGGGCGGGGGTAGCCATAATTGGAACTTAAACTTAATGAATCCAGGTAATGTGGTTGACATAGGAATATGGTTCAATTGGGTTATACTGGGTTGAGTGGTATTTATATCACTATTTCCCACTCATTTAATCTAATATTTTGAATAGTTTCTTGAGTTTTATGAACGTTTTGATGTGTTTTATTGTTATCTTGCAGATAAATAAAGTTTGGACAGCACTGGAGGCAATTTGGGGCAAAACCGGACAAAAATGCGTCAACAGGGATATTTTCATCTTCTGCGCGTCGCGACGCTGGATAACAGCGCGCCGCGACGCCCAACGTGAGCCGGATTTGCTAACATGCGCCTGGTCAAACGTCAACCATTTGAAGAAGTTTTGACTTTGCTAAAATGCGCCGTGCCACGTGTCACCATCACAGCCGATCTGCTAACGTGCGCCGTGACACGTGTCATCATCATATGCTGCCGACACTCAGACTTGACACGTGTCGCCCCTCGTCATCAGCCATGTCAGCGGTCAACAAGTCAACCTTGCCACGTGTTGTGCCACATCATCAGCCACGTCAGCAGGTCAACCGAGTCAACTTGCCACGTCAGCCTCAGCCAATCAGAGCATGACACGTGTCGCCACGTGTCGCAATCCTATGTGCCGACAAGTCAACAGTCAGTCGCCTCGCCACGTTAGCGCCACGTCATCGCCACGTCAGCATGACGTCATCAATGACGTCATCACAATAATTGAGAATTAGCCGCCTTGACACGTGTCGCATGTACAGTCAGCCGCCTTGCTACGTGTTGCCGTATCATTGTTGCCACGTCGACAAATTGCGCGTCGCGACGCGCAGCTCCTTGGCGTCGCGACGCGCGAACAGTTCCTGAACAGTAAATATTTTTGCTATAAATAGGCCGCGAATTTTCAGTTTTTAAGACACTCCTCCTCTCTCTCTTGATTTCTCTCTCTAGAGAGAGTTTTCTCTCTCTAGAATTTTTAGTTTTTTTTTTTTTTTTTAGTTTGTAATTTATTTTAATTACTTTTGTAATAATAGTAATTTAATTTTTACTTTTTATTTTTTACAGTTTTTACTATTCACCATGTTGAAGTAACTTTTTCAGCTAGGGTGAAAGGTAATTCTTCTACCATTGCTATTTAGATTAATCTCCCTTAAAAATAATATATTCACTATTTAAAATATTGACTTAATAAGGAATACCGCTATATTGGTCGGTTGGTAATTTAATTTTAATCTGTTTTAAAACCTGACTAATCAAGGATACCGCCAGACTGGTCGGTTGGTAAATTTATTTTTGGTTCCGCCTTAATGGCTGGTTAGACTTAATTTGACTTAATCCGGATACCGCCAGACTTGTCGGTTGGTAAATTTAACACAAGTTTATATATTATTTTATGGGAGATATCTAAATTAGTAGTAGTAAAGTAATTCCTTTTACCTTAGCATTTTATTTTATTTTATTGTAATTACTACTTTTCAGCTTTTATTTTATGTCTTTTACTTTTATGAATTTACTAGTCCTAATTATGTGTTAGTTAATTAGAGGTTGTGATGACTTTTAATATCGCCGGTTTATAAGGGATTATTTTATAGTTGGGTAATTTAAAGGTTTATTTATTAAATCTTAAGCTTAATGCTTCTTGTTGTCTGATCACCAATAAGATTGATATGGTAAATCTAAAATGAACTAGACATAGGGATTTTAGATTTCAGCCTTAGACTTAATAGCCTACACGATCTTCCTGAGGATAGATAACCCTTTAATAGATTTCCTTACAGAATAGGAATATAACTGTCGGGCGGGGGTAGCCATATTGGAACTTAAACTTAATGAATCCAGGTAATGTGGTTGACATAGGAATATGGTTCAATTGGGTTATACTGGGTATTTTAGTTGACCATCGGAAGAGGCTTTTACATAATTTAGTGTTCCAGGTTAGTAAAACTGATTTATTACACAAACATAAATATCACTTCATCTTTTAATGATATTAAAAGAATTCACAACCTTAATATCTTTTTATCTTTTATTTTCCTTAGTATTTTTCTTTTATCTTTTTATTTATTTATTTAGCAAATCTTCAATCAACCAAATCAATCAAGCAATCAATTCTATTCTCCCTTTAATTAGATATTTGTAAATAAATAGATTCAATAATTAATAACAACAGTAGGAATTAAGTCCTCGTGGGATCGATATTTTTATACTACTTGAACGATACGTGCGCTTGCGTTATAACGTGTGTGTTTACGCCGGTCACTACTCACCCAAGAAGATTCTTATTGACGCTGGTGTACCATCCATTAAGAATCTTCGGTGAGTCGTTCAGTGTTTATCCGCTATAAACACCTACACGTCTATACTAGTCTCCAAGACTAATGGTTCATTGAGAAACCATTGGAATCATATATTCCAGTATACGACATGTACCGGTCTCAACAGGTTTACTTTACTGACCAAGTAGTGTAAACATTGACCAGGAATTTTCTGAGAATGACAACGTCATGATACTTTTCAATGTCCATTGCGACGCTTTTGCAACTGTATCATGACTAATCATTCTAGGGTCATTACGTCTTTACCATATAGAAAGATAGATTATATTATAGAAACTGCATATATTATTCATAATAATAATGTTTTACAGAAGTATTCAACAGAAATACAACCGAGAATTGGCGCTCTGAGCACCAACCCCAACACGTTGCTCCCGCGTTCTTCAAGCCAAATGGCATGACTTTGTAGCAGAATATCCGCCGGTTTGTGACAAAGGCTGTCTTCTCTTGATCGTCAGGATGCATGAGGATCTGGTTGTATCCTGAATACGCATCCATGAAGCTTAATAACTCGTGTCCTGCAGTCGCATCCACCATTGAATCAATATGTGGTAAAGGAAACGAGTCCTTTGGACAAGCCTTGTTTAAATCCGTGAAGTCGATGCAGACTCTCCACTTCCCATTCTTTTTCTTCACTACTACAACATTCGCAAGCCACTCCGAAAATTATACTTCTCTAACCGCTCTGTTCTGCAATAACTTTTGTACCTCTTCGTCAATGATCCGGTTCCTTTCAGGAGCGAACTTTCTTCTTTTCTGTCTAACAGGGACGTGGTCTGGATCCACATGCAATTCATGAGTGATGAGCTCCAGATCAATTCCAGTCATATCTTTGTGTGACCACGCGAAGCTGTCGTGTCACATTTTCAAGAACTCTACCAGGTCGGCTCGTAGTTTGGGATCTAAATCCGCTCCAACCATGGCCTTGTGATCTGTGAACTGAGGATGAATCTGGACCTCGTCGAGCTTCTCAATATTCGGTAGAGTTGGCTCCGATGCGCAAGGCCCAGCCTGTAATTACTATGCCCGATTCGACTTTAGCCTTCAAGGTCGTTTGGTAGCAGCTCCTTGACGCCAACCGATCTCCTTTTATTTCTTGAACTCCCCATCTAGTAGGGAATTTTATTACTTGGTGATAGGTTGATGAAACCGCCGCCCTCATGTCATGAATCCAGGGCCTGCCCATGATCAGGTTGTAGGCTGAAGGGGTGTCCAAGACCAGGAAAGTAGTCATTTTATTGACTCCGGCAGCGTAGACTGGGAGCGATACTTCCCCCATAGTGAATTTTTGTTCTCCACTAAATCCGATCAGTACTGTCGTCCACCTGTTTATGTTATCCAAATCCGTACCCATGTCGGCTAAAGCACTGGCGAAGATTATATTAGCTGAGGAGCCCGTGTAGACCAATACTCGTTTGACCATGAAGTTCGCCAGTTGTATGGAAATGACCAAAGCGTCGTGGTGGGGATTCAAATTGTGTGAATCCCTGTCGTCTGGAAACTCAATTACCAAACCTGTGGAGACCCTCTCTACAGACATCAAGGTGTGTGAAGTATTATTTGCCAACGCCCTTGAATGTCGTTTAACTGCTGAATAGGTAGCTCCACTGACTCCCGATCCTCCTGAAATGACATTAACAGTGTTATTAATCGGGGGTGGCGGGTTGGAATTGCTCCTTGACCGTCTCTCTCATCCCTTCGTGCCAATGTAGCCTTCCCTTTATCCGTGAGCAAATCCCTCAGGAACCCCTTGTTTAGTAGCTACTAAAACTTCCAATCTCAAGGCAACACATTCCGCTGTCGTATGACCGTAGTCCCTGTGAAACTCACACCACTTCCTAGTGTCCTTTTTGGATGAACTATCCCTTGACCGTGGAGGCCATTTTACTTCATTCCCCATCTTCTTTAGCACTGACACTAATTCTCCGGGAGAAATCGTGAAGTTGTAGTCCGGAAGCCTGGGTTTGCTTGCCGGTAGTTCCTCCCTGTTTTTATATGGTCTTGGTCGTCTGTCTACACTCTTGTAGAAGGGTCGTCATTCACCCCTATTTTGGTTCCTTCCTTCCGTTTGAGATGGGATATACATGCCGTGTCGTCGGGTAGCCGTAGGCCTTCTGTCCACTCGTGCATTCGTGTCATCCTCTCTTCTCTTATTTCTTTTATCCTTTTCCCACCTTATCTCTACCTAGGCCCGCGCCATGACCTGGTCCATTGTGTAGCACCTGAATTTCGTCAATTTCTTGTAGAGCCCGCTATCATAAAGAAGTCCATTCCTGAAGGCTTCGACTGCCGTTGGCTGATGGAGATCCGGGATGGTAATTCTCTCACGGTTGAACCGGGCCACGTAGCTCCGCAATGATTCTCATTTTCTCTGCTGTATGGAATTGAGGTCGTCTGATGTCTTTTCCATCTTGCATGAACTTGCAAAGTGTTGCACGAACTTGTCCGCCAGTTCTTGGTAAGACTTGATTGATCTGTATGGAAGATTAATGAACCACGTTAGGGCAGGCCCAGCCAGAGTTTCCCCAAAGCACCTGCACATTCCAGCCTCCCACTGGCTCGGAGACATGCCGGTTAACATCATCTTGAATTTGTAATGTATCACGTGGTCGTCCGGATCTGTGGTCCCGTCATATTGCCTCATTTCAGGTGGACTGAATTTCCGTGGCAACTCAACTGCTACAATTGATTCCATGAATGGGGTATCTGAAATTGCTCCGGCCCTAATTTTTTTGATTGGGAGCTTTACACCCGGTAGTCTCGACATAATTGCTTCTTTGAATTCAACCATTTCCCTCCTGATGGAACTGGCCAGTAGATGGGTCGGATCAATAGGAGGATTTTGGTCTTGTGTTGTTGGAGGGTGATTGCTATTTGGCCCATCCGACATGGGCGGAACTGTTAGATTGCTTCGGTTACCTCCATTGCTGGTTTGGCCTTGAGGGTCGTGCAGAGGGTCGGATGATAGGTGATCCAACCTTTGCCGTAGGCCTTCGTTGGTATTTTGCATCGTTAAATTTTCTTCTTCAAGGGTTTGGAGTCGTTCCTGGAGCATGGCAAGTTGTGCCATTAGAGGATCTGGTGTTTGTTCATTGATTGAGGCTATATTTGATTGTTTCGTTGATGTGTTCTACTTCTGCGAAATTCGCTCGTTAGCCCCACGGTGGGCGCCAAATTGTGGAGGCTGATTTCGGTAGTGGTCCACAATCGAGATTATCAAAAAGTAGGGAACGAGCGAACCTGCAAAACGAGTATAGTGAATGAGGAGCTTACTGCCCACCGGTGTGGTGGAAGCCGTAGGCACTCCGATGCTCAAGTCAGTGTCAAGGAAGGAATATAGTTCCAGATGGGAGAGTCAAGGTTTCCGGAATACCTTAACTTCAGTTTGAATGCCGTGAGGGCGGTGTATGCTAACAATGTTTATTTGATGGGTCGTGTCTGAAGATCTCCGGTCCCTCTCTATTGTTTCGTTTCTTTCCTTTATAGGTTCTCTAATTTGCCCGTTGGAGTTGCCAACAATGTGAGTTATTCCTGATAACTGACGATCGTGTCTTTAAACTCGGATCTATCGACTTCATGGCGATCTTTATTGAGTAGTGATTCCTCTTGATTCCAGTAACTGGTGTCTGTTGGTTCCCTTTATGTTAATGGGCTTGGGCCTTTGAGGCGGTTCGGGTCTGTCCCTTGCGTGACATTTCGTTTGTGGGCCTAGTCTGATTGATGGGCCTCAGGTTTGTGGTTGGTTCTGCGGTGTAATGTCGTTTTTACCCTTGGGGCCAATTTTGGCCCAAACAAGGGATATATTATTTTATCTGTTCCGTTTAAAATTGGGTTGGATAATTTGCCTATAAAATTTCCAACGTTTCAAAAAAAATATTAAAATTCTATTTATTTGAATTTTATAATATATTTATATTTTCTTGAATTAACTAATTCGGTTGAATTTATGAGTTTTAGTTTGAAATGTCTTCATTTGATACTCTTGTTTTTCTTTATTTATGATAAATTATTTGAGAAAGAAGTAGAAATGAGATTTTGTAATCTTTCCTTAAAGATTAGATCATGTGTGCATTATTTTTTATGCAACGATGTTTATTTGTTCCTTTGAAGTGATTATATTAAATAGTTCTGATAAAGTTTAAAAGGGTAAATTTGCATGTCGTTTCCTCATATCAAGGATCAAGCTGTTGTTTCTTTATTTTTATCTTTTTTATGAATTTTTGAGTTTTTTTATACAAATCTTTCTCTAGGTTGGTTTCTTTTCTATTTCTTCATTATTTTCCCATTCTCTTTGATACTTCTATTTTTCAAGTTTTATTTTATTTTTTTTGTTCTTTTATGAGTAAATGGTTTGATACTTTTTTTTTTTGGAATTGTTGGAAATCTCGCTGTTAAATCACATTTTTTGGGTTAAAGTATTGTAAGTAAAACCCCCAACTGTCCTAATTTCTTATAAGAAATGCATTATCTTGATTCGAACTTAATATCTTAAAGTAAGATCATGAATTCTACAGTATCAAACCACGTTCTTTGGGGACAAAATGCTTTGATACTCTGAAAGACTATTTGGTCAACCTAAATATGTTCATAATTTGTTTTAATTTATCACTGTTTTAAATTCCTTTGTTTCTTAAACATTTTCTATTGACATTAGTGCAGTGGTAACTTTAGTTACCATAAAAGCAATATGCATGATCCTTAATAATACACTGGAGAATTGGGATATGACTGCGGCAATAAATTATCACATCATTGCCTATCAATTGATAAGGTGTGTGTCGTCTCAAGGAACGTGTCTCGATGGTATAAGGTTTAAGATTTGATCTTGAAGTTTTGGGTTCGAATTTAGGGAGTGTATTTCTTGTAAGAGTTTAGGACAGCCAGAGATTTTACATGTTTCGCTTAAATCCGGAATAGGTGATTTGACGACGAAATTTCCAACGATTTAAAAAAAATATATTTGAGAATGTGTCCTCTTCTTTCGCTTTCCACAATTCTTTAATAATATAGTTAAGACCATGAGTTGCAATATTCATATAAGATGAAAGCAAAAGTTCTGTTAGCTGATATTAATTTTGGTTTTTAATATAAGGTATGAGTTGAAAAATTCATATAAAATAATGCAGTCGGATACAGAATCAAATGTTGTTAGCTTATATTACTTTGGTTGTCTTTGAAAATTTGCTTGTATGACACTGTTACTACTACAACATATCTTCAATCTAAAATTAATTTTAAATTATATTTTTTAACGTCCCATCAAATAGTTAAGTTACCACGTTAATGCTCACAAAACCATCCGTGAGGAGCATAGCACGGGGAGGGATGATACCCCCGTGGCGTTTGCTTGCTCCAGTGTTTACCGAACATAAGGAATAATATACCCTTAATGTTTCGGACACTCTCTGATCCTCACCTACCTGATAAATGGATCCGTGAGAAGCATAGCACGGGGAGGGATGATACCCCCGTGGCGTTTGCTTGCTCCAGTGTTTACCGAACATAAGGAAGAATATACCCTTAATGTTTCAGACACTCTCTGATCCTCACCTACTTGATTAATGGATCCGTGAGAAGCATAGCATGGGGAGGGATGATACCCCTGTGGCGTTTGCTTGCTCCAGTGTTTACCTAACATAAGGAAGAATATACCCTTAATGTTTTGGACACTCTCTGATCCTCACCTACCTGATTAATGGATCCGTGAGAACCATAGCACGGGGAGGGATGATACCCCCGTGGCGTTTGCTTGCTCCAGTGTTTACCGAACATAAGGAAGAATATACCATTAATGTTTCAGACACTCTCTGATCCTCACCTACTTGATTAATGGATCCGTGAGAAGCATAGCATGGGGAGAGATGATACCCCCGTGGAGTTTGCTTGCTCCAGTGTTTACCGAATATAAGGAGGGATATGCCCTTAACGTTTCGGACACTCTTTGATCCTTACTCGATCACTCGGATCCAAGAGAAGTATAGCCCGGGGAGGGATTGTGCCCCAGTAGCGTATGCTTGCTCCAGCGTTGTAAGGAGGAGCCCTCAAACAATACACAGGCTCCATGGAGACCTGAAGTATAGAGGATGTGCCCTTCCATTCTAAACGCTCTTTGATCCGAATCCTGGTTCGCTGAGATGCTGAATTGAAAGTGTTGATGGTGTTTTTTAAGCACTATGATATTTAAGCAGTACGGCAGGGGTAAAAGGATAACTCCCTTCTTAATCGAGATAATTAATACCGACCCGACCACATGAGTTAGGGGCCGAACACTTATGATCGGTAACCCGACCACTTAAGATCGGATGACCGGGCATTATCAGATCAACAACATTCTCAGTTCAAAAGACCATCATGACCGACCTCATGAAGACCGGGAGTATGGCGGGATATGCTCCAGAAGATAAGACATCCTATTTTTAGGGATAAGAAGATAAATTATCCTACTTTCATGGGGAAAGGTTAATGAGTCAGTGTCCTAATAGGATATGGGAAGTGAATATAATTTCAACTAGGAATCCTTATTGGAAAAGGAAAACTGTTTCTTTGCTATTATAAATAGGAGGGGAAAGCATGCTTGTAAGGGGGAACAAGTTGAAAGTTTAGAGATCATTGAGATTATTGAGAGCATTAAGAGTTGAGAAGAGAACAAGAATCAATATCAGAATCATTACGATCAGACTTGTAAACACAATAGATATCAGAGAAGCATATCTCAGTAATAAAACATCATCCGTTCTGTGCCTGTGGATGTAGGCTGGATCTGATCCACCGAACCACGTTAAATCTCTTTGTCGATTGGTGTATTTATCTGTCTTTTGCTAAATTTGCTTTTGGTTTCCCATAAATAAAACAAATTCACTATTGATGGAGGATTGTCTCGGGAGTAATATTCCAATATTGCCCTGAGACCAAAATCAGCCGTCAACAGAAAGATTCAGAATTGTCTTTTGGAGGCCTCAGACATGACGCTGTTTTGAGGAATCCGCGCTATTGTTTTAAGGTAAGTGATTAAGTCACCCTCATTTCATGATTTTTATTTTCCAGAGTTTTGTTTTTGTTTTTCGCTGGTCTGGCAAGGGGACGCCCGTGCCAGATTCGGTAGGGCTTCAAAAGGTTGATTCACTTCCCTTCTGAACAAGTCCCAAAGATTATTCGGCTCGGGTCTGGGATTCGTTCCGCCAAGGCCACTTGTTAATCGGCTCGGGGCTAGATTCGTTCCGCCAAGGCCACTTTTTAATCAGCTCGGGGCTGGATTCGTTCCGCCGAGGCCACTCGTTAATCGGATCGGGGCTGGATTCGTTCCGCCGAGGACATCTGATTGATCGGCTCGGGGTCAGGTTACATCCCTCCGGGTCTCCCTTTTGGACTGGGGACGTAACATTCCCCCAGGGCCAAGTATTTCTCACAGCTCGAGGTCGAGTTACGTCTCACCGGGTTTGTCTGATCAAGCAGGGGACGTAACATTCCCCCGAAGCAAAGTATTTCGACTAGCTCGGAATCGATTCTCGTCCATTGAATGATTTCATTTTCAGTTCGTGTTATCCCCTCACGGACGGGTCTCAAGTGATCGTTTGAAGGGAGTCGTTCAGAGCAAATTACGAAAAACAGAAGAAAATAACAGAAACACACAAAATATATATTTAAATAAAGTATGAAATGTTATTACAAGAAAAGTAAAGTTTACACAGGGCCCCGTTCGGGTTACCCCTTGTCAGTCAGCCCGCGTAGGGGCAGGTGGTTCTTCCTCAGCGGGCTCAGATGCGGATGGCTTGGCTCGCCTCGGGAGGTGGGATAGTAGCTTCTACATCGACAACCTGGGAGACCGCTACTTCAAGGGTCGGAGGAGGACCTCAGGTAGGTTCTCGTCAGGAGCAAAACCTCGGGTCGGCCTCGGAGGGAACCGGGAGGACCGGGGCGATCGAAATCGGGTCTAGATCCATCACTTCTTCGGGGAGATGGGGAGCCATTTCTGAAAACTCCTCCTCAGTTATTTCCCTTTACAGAAGCGGAGGGCCGCATGGAGACCCCATGTCCGGTCGGGCAGTACCATCGGAATAATTTCACACAATCACAAACCCCTTCAAGGACGGATGGAGTCCCTCTCGACCTCCAGTTCTCTATCCTAAGTCATCCCGGGTCCACACCAGCTCTTATCTTTTGCCCTCAGCTTAGATTCAACGCTCGCACTTCCAATGCGATCATGTTCCTGGGCGGAAGTCATCAACATCTCTCTAGAGAGGCAGCAGCCGGAGAGCTTGTTTGTATGGGCTCAAACGCGCCAGCTCCAGATTTTTTTATAGTCTTTCTTCTTTGCGAACTTCCTTCGGGTTCAGAGAGTCGGTTCTGAAGCCTTCTCTCTTCTCTCAGCTATTATTTCCTCTATCAGGAAGCAGGGGACTAGACACGTCTCATGTCGGCATACTCATCGCCTTTGAATTCAATCAACTATCTCGACACTTCCATACCCATCACTGACCTCATCACTTCTCTCCTCACATCCCTTCCTCTGGCACCAACTCTTCATCCAGCTTTTTTACTATCGTCTCTCCTTCTCACGAGGCATCATCAGCCTATGCGGAGATCGTTCTTTGTTCTATGAATTGGCCTACAATTCAAGCTGATGCTTTTAAAATCAAGCGCACCTATCTCGATTCTTTATATCTTCTTAGCACACCTCTGTTGATTGTTCTGAGAATATCTCTAGGCTTGGCCACACCTCGAAAAGGCTCAGAAAAGGTCTTTATTCTTGGCCGTGATATAATCGCCTAACGAGAAGAAATAAAAGTCTGAAAAACAAATTGAGTCATGGACTCATAAGTAAGAATGGGGAAATGTGACTACCTTGGCCATTTGAGAGCATATCTCCGTAACGATGTCATCATCACATAATCTTCCAAAGATTTTATGCTCTACTTATTTTGCTTATTTGGGCTTAAGGTATAATAAGTTATTTTTATCAAATAAAGTAACTATTATTTATTCCCAATTTGAAATTAAATCATTTAAAATATTTTAATCCCAGATTATATTTTAAATATCCAACTTTTCAATTTTATCTTGATTACAATAGTCCAACTATTTAATCAACGATTAGTGGTACTATATATATTATAATGATTATAATAGTCCAACTATATAATCAAATATAATCCAATTAATTAACCTCAATTACATTGATTACTATAATCCAATTATAAAATCAACTGTAACCTGAAATTAATTAATTCAAATATATTGATTAATATAATCCAATTATATATAATCAAGTATAATACAGTCCAACTGTTTTATTAAAACAACATTAAATATTAGTCCAACTAATACTTTTAATATATGACGAGTGATATTTGTTTGAGCGCGTATGGCGAGTAATTGAACGAATATTGCAAATTCATTCTTGCCTCCCACTATTTTTCATCGAGCCTCTAACCCTCTGTCGAGTACTCGGGAAACCGTGTTTCCTAGTAGGCTAGGATCCCGTTAAATATCACACAATCTTGACTTTGGCCAACAATTGTATGATAATTAACTAGGTAGATCTCTAAGATCAATTGGATCTAATCCAACTCCTAGATCCAGTAGGTGGACATCCAAGTCCTAAACATATATCTTATATATGCCTATATATCCAATATATACCCTAACCTTTTTCCTCTGAATCAACTAGGCCTTGGCTTTGCACAACAAACCTGATGATCCCAGTCAAGCGCGGACCCATTGACCATGGAAGCTTCGTAATCAATGTCGATGGACAAGAAGTGGTCTTGACTTTGGCCAACAAACCACACTTGGACAAGACACCAATATGGAACAAAGCTTCGTGATTCAAACACATCTTCGACGGACAAGGGTTTGACTTTGGCCAACACCCATGCCAATCTAGGATCTTGAGCAAGAATCAATCAATGGAAGGAAAGATGCATGATATTTGATGAGGGCTTTTCGCGTGCAATTGGCTACCATTTTCATTATCTTTGTTAAGGTCTCATCATCATACACCCTTAAACATGCATTCTAAATACATAATAAAGCGAGATGAAATAAATAATAATGATATGCGGATGGATACTTAACACATTGATCCTAGATCAAATCTCTCCCTTTCTCACTCAAGCTAGCACTTGTATTACTTCTAACCTGTTACACTACACTTCTAAAGAACCTCATTTACATTGAGGGGAATAGGTGAGAAGAGAATACAAAGAGAATAAGGTGATAAGCTGGACACGCAGGTCCAATTTAATAAATCGAATTTATTACAACAATTTTCCAAAATTGCCCCACCCGACTAATATCCATCCGAATTACATTATTCATTCATCACAACCACGTATTCACACATAAGCATGTTATCAATCAATCTAATCATTAATTAATCTGATAATTATGTGATCATCCAATTTCAAACAACGATTTGATTTTGCTCGAGTCAAACTCGTTTTTGCGAATAAGTACTCAAAGTACGAATTCATGAATTAATTAAACTACATAATTAAATCCAATTTAAACATGTATTTAATACTAATTCACTATTCAATTCCAATTGAATTTTACACTTATTTAATAAACCTTTCGACTTTAATTCCAATTTATCATCCAAATTGTCGGGACTCAAAGCCCGATTAACGTCCAACGTCAATTCAATTCAAGTCTAATGGGCTTAATTAATTTCTTTAAGGCGTGGGCTTCGGCAACCAAAGCCCAATCAAGGAGTAACCCCATAAGCCTAGAAAATCAATTTAGGCCCATTAGGCCCAATTAAACTTTAAAGGTTTATAAGTTGTATTTGGGCTTAACGGAAGTGGCTTTGGGCCCAATTGGATCCAATCCATTTGGCCTAAATCCAACTTTGTACAACAAAGCCCAATAAGCCCATTTACAACATAATAAGCCCAAATCCAATTTATGGCCTAAATAACTAAATTACATGAATCCAATTACGCAATTTAATTACCTAAAGTGCATTACATGATTAATCACCCAAATCAATATTTCCAAAACATGAAATTAGTCCAATAATCATACTCAATTCATTATCATATGTCCAACACACAAATTGAAAAATTAAACCCATTACATGCTTTTAAGTCTCGGCCAAGGAGGGATTTTGTGTCCGATTTGGTTTCAATCCAATCGAACCCACAATCGACATTAAATCACCATCCAATTTGATTTCATACACATCCAATGTCACAAAATCAAAATTACCAAGATATTAGGGCATTATACCATTCGGCCACCATAAGCATTTTGGGGATTTTGTGTTCAATTCAAAATCCAATCCAATTAGTTTCAAATTAACATCATCCTACATGATTCTAACTCATCCAATGAATCAAAAATCAAAAATCCAAGATTTCCAAAATAACATTACATTCGGCCAACATGATACATTTGGGGAAAATTATTCCAAATCAATTTTCATGAAATTGATCCAATCAATTTTCAATACAAACACATTTAAGCATATTCATCAATCCAATTTCACAAAATCATGCTCAAATTCAATTTGCCCAAATTTTAAGCCCTAAAATTTTCATGCTCAACCTAGGCTCTTGATGCCATTGTTGGTTTCTATTATGGTCCCGGATCGATTATAAGCATGAAAAACATTGCGAATACATATCGACGAAGTTGCGGAATACTCACATCGATCGGTTGAGACGATTTGAAGACGAATGAAGCCAAAAACGCTCACTGGTTTGGCGCCACTGCTATGCAGAATTCTTCACTGGTTTGGCAGTTTTGGATCCAAATTTGAAGCTCCAAACTTCGTCGAATGGATCCCGCCTCATGGGTGAACCTCCCTAACACCTTCGCAATAGTCGCAAGTGTGCTAGCACTTAGATTTGTCCATGAAAAATCCACTCATAGCCTCCCCAAAGCTCACGCCTGTGAGCTGTGCAGAAGAGAGAAAACAGCCCTTTTGGGCGTGAATGTGAGAGAGTGTGGAGAGAAGAAGAAAATGTGATAGATAGATTAGAAAAGTGTAAATGTTTGGTTTTATATTTTCCAAAATATATTATTGATTTACCAATTAATTTTCCAAAAGTCAAATGGTGGAAAATCATTTAATTGATTTCTAAAATCAATTCATTTACCAAACATTCCAACCACTCCACTAACTCGCATCTAGTCACATCTTTCATTCAATCAATCACATCAATCAATCACATCACTCAAAGTGACATTTGATTTGACGCTTGATGTGACAAATGATTTGACGCTTGATGTGACTTGCGTTGCCGCACTCGAATTCGAAATACGAATGCGCTCGCAATCACACTCGGGCTCGGGTTCGCTAATTCCTAATTAGCGAATTTTCCGTTGCGTCGTAATTAAATGAATACGCCTAGCGAATTCACTATTCACGTCGCTAACGAATTAATTCTAAATTAATTCGTTCACCCGAATTAAAATCTAATTTTAATTCCGCGTCGAAATCTAATTTCGTTTAATATATCGAATATATTAATTTATCGATTAATTCCAAATTAATCGTTATCTCTCTCAAGACGATATTTTATCCTAGATAAAATATCTCCGTAATTAATCCTAGATTAATTTTCTCTCTCTTCTATATAATCCCAGATTATTAATGAGTGCGAGTTATGCGTCATCGGTGCATTATCGGGAAGCGACCCATGAGATCCCCGGATAATACGGAAGTAAATACGGTCGTCGGAATATCCGAATCACGTACGTACCAAGTACTACGTTCTACTGATTTACGAGACAAGATCGGCTTCTAGCAAAGCACGAAGTCTATCCAATTCTCCGGTCATATTCATCTAAGAATATGTAAGATCTATATCAGGCGTAGTATACCAAGTATTATGTATATCGGCCCAGTATCGGATAGTCACGTGCTAGGGCTGGGGCTGGATAAGTGTCTGCCCCGTCCGAAGCACATATCGGATGTCTGGTAACTAGTCTCTATAATCGGATATACATGACCTTGTCATAATATCCCGATGGTCGGCCAGCACTTAAGAGCACTAATATCGTATCCTGCGTGACATCATCTCCACTATGACTGGAGTGATACTTCCGTCTTGACATCACACCCAATACTCTACGATTCTCAATATACCCAGCATTGGCGTACACAGAATCGGTTAGAGTCCTAGACGACCTCAACCAAAGTATATTGATTGTCGTAAGCATTAGCGGTGCAAGTCTCAGGTTAAGACCATACACACCTACCCTGATGTCGGACTCCCATAGACACATAGTCATAATACCAATGGGATTCCGAGGGGTCTATCCAGAGCGAAGCTGTTTCCCGTACCATCGGTGAAACACAACCTCCTATCGCACTTGCATGAGTATCCAATACCCAAATATATGAGAACTATGATGTTGTGCCCTCACAACGCGCACAAGTGCAATACTAGCCTATTCCGCATTATCGATGTCCAGTCTCGATAATACTCCGGCTAGAGATATTTAATGATTAATCCTTCGGGGATTGATACTGTCTCATATCATTCTCAGTCCAGGAACTAATCATAGGGACCTCTCTTCATTTATATATCTAAGGTGATCTAATCACAAATGATGAGAGTGCAATTTCCTTGTCACATAGTTAATTTGTACAACAACATTATGATCTGTACAAATAGTGACGCTATGGGTCATATTATCCAACAATCTGACACCATTCCTAAAGAACGACAACGAGTATTACATGTCATGCGTGCACATTTATAGCAAACACCCATTCTTTTAGCTCTTCTTTTCTTAGCATAGGTGCTTCTTCCTAAACCAGGCAGATATGAAATAAAAGAGTCAAAGGACTCACCTGCCAATCGGACCCGTGCTTCAATTAACCAACGAATGTAATTAGGAATACATTTGATCATCAGAAGTCTCATTTGTTCCATGCGAGCTTTGTAGACTTTTATCAGAGAGTTTTGAGGGAGATGAGGAAATTGCTTGTGAATATTTGCGAGAACGTCTTACATCCTGTCTGTGACTTTACCTACAAAATTAAACACACAAAAATAAAACACACCAAATCTTAATATATACAAAAATTACATGGGTTGCCTCCCTGCTAGCGCTAAGTTTAACGTCGTCAGCTAGATATGACTGTCCGAACATTAGGCTGGATCTGAAAGTTTGACATTTTATTTTTGTCGCTCCAATGATTCTCCCCAGTAGTGCTTGACACGCTTACTTTTAACCTTGAATATTTCATTAGAATTGGGATCATGTAACTCAACGATTCTATCTGGTAAAACTTGAGTGATTAAGAATGGACCTGACCACCGTGATTTTAACATTCCAGGGAAACATTTCAGCCTTGATTTGCTGAATAATACTCACTGCCCCGGTTCCAGTTGTATGCGCACTAACTTCTCATCATGTCTCATCTTGGCCTTTTCTTTGTATAATTTGGCATTCTCGAAAGGTTGTATGTGAAATTCCTCCAATTCATTGAGTTGGTTGAGCCTTTTCTCTTCAGTTGCTTGCAGTTCAAGGTTTAACTTGTTCAGTGTGCAGTACATTTTATCTTCAGGCTTCACAGGTAGATGACATGCTTTAAGTTTGTCAGTGGAACTTTACATTGCATCGGAGTTCTGGACGGTACTATTTATCACATCAAGTCTGAAACATTCCTCATTCTTTTCATCATTTAGGAATTCCATGGCTTTGAAAACATTGAATTTTACTTCTTAGTCATGAACCCTCATGGTTAGTTCACCTTTTTGTACATCAATAATGGTTTAACCTGTAGCCAAGAATGGTCTCCCGAGGATGATGAGCACTTCTTTGTCTTCCTCCATGTCAAGGATAATAAAGTCTACTGGGAGAATGAGTTTGTCAATTTTGACTAGCACATCTTCAAATACACCTCTCAAAAATGTGAGCGATCTATCAGCAAGTTTTAGATAGACTGAGGTGGGCATTGCTTCTCCAATTTGCAGTTTCCTGTAAATAGAAAAAGGCATCAAGTTAACACTAGTACCTAAATCACAAAAAGCCTTACCGAAGTTATGTTCTCCTATGGTGCAAGGGATGGTAAAAATGCCAGGATCTTTCAACTTTAGGGGAAGCTTCCTCTGAATGATGGCGCTGCATTCTTCTGTCAATGCTACTGTCTCGTAATCTCCCAATCTTCGCTTTCGTGAGAGAATGTCTTTCATGAATTTGACATAGTTGGGCATTTGTTCCAACACTTCTGCAAATGGAATGTTGATATTAAGCTTTTTGAAGATCTCCAGGAATCGAGCAAACTGCTTGTCTAGTTTGTTTTTCTGGAGACGCTGTGGAAAAGGTGGAGGTGGAGCGAATCTTTCTCGATCATTTTCTTTTGCCTCTTTTTCCTCCATTTGTTGATCTACTTCGCTACTTTCTTTTGGAACTTCCACAACAGTTTCCTTGACTCCAACATTTTTGTTAATTTCAGTACCGTTTTTCAAAGTGATGGCATGACATTGCTCTTTCCCCATGTTTCTTGGATTTGGTTCTGTATTGCTAGGAAGGGTATCTTGCGGTCTGTAACTCTGAGCATTGGCTAGTTGTCCCATTTGATTCTCCATTTCCTTCAAAGATGTTGCTTGGCTTTGAATCAATGCTGCTTAGGATTGAAACATAACATCATATGTTGCTTGTTGCTTTTTCATTTGGGCCAACAATTATGTTATTCTTGGTTCTTTTTCATACTCATGGCCTTTGTTTTACTGTTGGAATCCTGGTGGTGGATTGTTCATTTTCCCTGAATTGTTGCTCTATGCGAAATTGGGATGATTCCTTCAACCTAGGTTTTAGGTGTTGGAATATGGATTGTTCTATTGTCTGTTAAAATTATTGACATAATTCACCGTCTCACCATGTTGGTTGTATGATTCTGCCTCTGGTGCTCCTCTATATGGTGAACTTGTGGATCCAGCATTAACCTTCATGTTAAGAGTTTCCAGATTTTTGCAAATCAGATCCAGCTTGGCATTCATTGTTGTGTTGGCTCTAACTTCGTAAATTCCTGTGATTCGTTGAATCATGCTCCTTTTTGTTGGCCACAAAGAAAACATATTGGCCATTTCTTCAATTAAGTCTCAGGCCTGATCCTCTCATTTTTCCAGTAAAACTCCTCCAGCAGTAGCATCAATTGCGGTTCTCATTAATCCAGAAAGTCCATTATATAAGGTTTGGACTTGTAGCCACTTTGCAATCTCATGGTGAGGACATTTCCGGAGCAATTCCTTGTACCTTTCCCAAGCTTCGCAGAGGGATTCTGAGTCATGTTGTACAAAGGATGTAATGTCATTCCTCGGCTTTTCTATTCTGGCTGGGGGAAAGTACTTTGTAAGGAATTTGGTGGCAAGAGTGTTCCACGTTGTGATGGAACCTGGTGGTAGTGAATGTAGCCAAGCCTTAGCTCTGTCTTTCAAGGAATATGGGAACACACGCAGTCTTATTTCTTCTTCAGCCACTCGGTTGTAATTGAATGTGCCACAAATTTCCAGGAAGTTGCTGATGTGGGCATTAGGATCTTCAGTTGCATTCCCCCTAAACTGTACTGATTGATGTATCATTTGAATGCATGTTTCGATGTCACATGAATTTGTTGGTAAGGGAGGAAGTATAATACATTAAATGAAGCTGTCAACCACCGGAATAGTTTTTTCTCGAATGGGAATTGGTGGTGCGGCTTCCAAAGGTTCATGTTCCATGTTGATTAGTGCTTATTGACCTTCACGCCTTTCCCTTCTCAACTGTATGATTGTTCTTTCAATTTCTGGGTCAAGCAGATGGATTTCAAAGCTTCTGGTTCTTCTCATGTAGTGTCCGAGAACCTGAAACATAAGAAAATAAAAATAATAAATAAAAATAAATTAGACTCAAGTAAAAGTATCTAACCCCAAAATTAATAGTAAAAGATAAATAAGTCTCTGGCAACGGCGCCAAAAACTTGATCGGTGAAATCACACACGTAATGCAAGCGCACGTATCGCTCAAGTAGTATAAAATGTATTGATCCCATGAGGACTTAATACCTTAGCTATCAATTTATGACGTTAAATGTTTAAAAGTACCTAATAGATTGATTGTTGTTTGGATGGTGATTTTTGTCTGAAAACAAGTAAATAAAAAAATGCGAAAGTAAATTAAAGTAAAAATCAATATTATAAAACTATCTAGGGTTGTGAATCATTCCAATATATTTTAAAGATGAAGTGGTGATCTCATGTTTGTAAAATATATCGGTTTATGAACCTGGAACACAAAAATATGCAAAAGCCTCTTCCGATGGTCAGATGCAAACACCCAGTGTAACCCAATTAACTATATTCCTATGTTAACCAAGTTATCTGAATTCATTAAGATTAAGTTCCAAATATGGCTACCCCCACTCGACAGGTATATTCTTATCCTGTAAGGAAATCTACCTAAGAGTCTCTTGCCCCAAGGTGAGATCGTGAGCTATTGAGTCTAAGGCTAAACCTAAAATCCTTTTTCCAAGTTCATTTTAAGTTTACCAAATCAATCTTATTAATGGCCAGTTAACAAGAAGCATTAAGCTTAAGACTCAATAAATAAACCTTTATATTACCCAAGACATAAAATAACCAACTTTATAAACCGGTGATATTGGAATTCATCACACCCCTGGATAATATGTTTAGTTACAAAACATACCTAAAATTACAAAATGCATAGTTAAACTGAATAACATAATGGAAAATTAAAAAGTAAAGAAAATTTCAACAATAAAAGAAAATGTTGGAGCTCAGGTTTCACTTTTAATACTTCAAATATAGATTACTCCCTTATCAATTAATCATTTCTTGAATTAATTATATTAAAACCGACCATATAGGCTGTGAATGTTGGAGCTAGAGGTTTCACTTTTAATACTCCAACCGACCATATAAGCGGTAACAAAATCATATAAACCGACCATGTAGGAGGTAACAAGGTTAGCACCTAAACCGACCATATAGGTGGAAACTAAGTCGAATAATATAAAACCGGTCATATACGCGGTAAATAATTAATTCAATTTACTTATTTAAATTAAGGGAGTAAATCTAAATTATTATATTAAAAGTTTCACCCCCAGACTCCAGCAAAAAGAGATTACCTACTCATGATGTAATTAAAAACACACAAAACTTTATCAAATAAATAAAGAGAAAATACAAGAAAACTTAAATAAACATGCAAGACACTTTCTTTTAGGTTTTCATGGAGAAATCCCCCAAAGAAAGCATGAAAAATTTACAAAATTTAGCGTGGTATTTATAGGAAAATATAAAGGATTCCACCAATTTCTCCACCAAACATGGCACCAAATCCTTCACCAAACATTCAAGCATGTTTGGTGAAAGTTTGAAAATTTCCAATTTTTTTTAAAAAAACTTTAATAATTACACATAACACACTTCCGGATTTTTCATCAATTTCGGTAATGAAAAATTCAGAATTCGAAAATTTTATGAACTTCAAAGTTGTAGATCTTTGAGTCTTGTTTAATCTGGAACTTGAATCACCTCAATCCGATATCGGAATAATAGTTATGGCCAATATACGACAATTGCGTAAAGTTGAAATTTCTGAAATTGTACTTCGTTAGAACGCCATTTCAAGTTTCCAATCTCCAAAATTAAAATGTCAAGTCCAGTTTTTACCCTTATTTGTTCCATATTTCGTCCTGATTGATTCCATTAAGTCCCAATTTTATTTTATCTACAAAATAAACTAAAACACATCAAAACGTTCATAAAACTTGAGAAACTATACAAAATATTAAGTAAAATGGGCGGTAAATATTGATATATTTTCCGCTCATCAATCAACTTTGGCCAAAGCTTTAAGGATCGTGACTTTAATCACATTGATACTTAAACCCCTTATGGTACACATACTGGCCGATGGATCATATCTTGCTTCGCACTTGATTACTTAGTGCATCGGTCCAGACCCAACGAACATCTAGAGGCCAGACCATGAAAGGTTTCTGACATACATGGCATCAAATTGTGGAGGATCTCACACAAAATCAATGTTATCCTATAGTCAAAGGATTACATATGATACTTGACTCGAGGAGATTCCTATCGCGGCGGTGTGTACTTACAACTATTAGAAATCATTTGTAAGTCATTCAGTATTCGGTCCAACCAATACCCACATGTCTATACGAGCTTCCAAAGCTCATGGTACATCGGGTTAAACTATTGGAACTCTAATCCCAATATACGACATGTGCTAGTCTTTTAGGTTATAGGAATTTGACTGTATTCCAAAACCAACGACTATGAATATTTACTTTAAGAATAGTTTATAATAGTAATATTATCTCAATGTCGGACCACCTAGTGTCCAATATTATTACAAGACTAGTTTAAGGTCGATGTAATTCTTAGCATATCTATATATCAATCTAATACACATAATGACAATACCATTAATAAGGTATGAAATGAAAATGTACTTATTTTATTAATAAATAATAAAATGTACAATTCGGATTGGCACTCCAAGCATCAACTCCAACAAACTCCCACTTGTTTAGTGCCAATATGGATGGTACCGCAGTCCCATCTCCTCCACATGTTTATCGAATAACTTAGGAGGTAAGGCCTTTGTAAGTGGGTTTGTTATATTGTCTAGTCCTTGAACCTTCAAGACCATTATATATTTTCATTCAATTATCTCTCTAATTACGCGGTATTTCTTTTCCACGTGTTTAGACTTGGAATGCGCCCTCGGCTCTTTAGCCTGCACAATGGCTCCATTATTATCACAGTACAATGGGATCGAATCTGTAATACTAGGCACAAAACCAAGTTCTGTGATAAAATTTCTAACCCATACAACTTCTTTAGTAGCTTCTGAAGCCGTTGTAAATTCTGCCTCAGTGGTGGAATCGGATTTTGAGCCTTTTTTTGAACATGACCAAACCGCACCACCGTTAAGGGTAAATACATATCCTGATGTAGATTTTATATCATCTGGATCTCCCTGGAACTCGAAGTCTGTATAACCCTTAACTTGTAGCTCACCTTCTCCATATATCATAAACTTATCTCTAGTACCTTTAAGATATTTTAGAAAATGTTTTATGGTTGTCCAATGATCATTACCTGGATCAGATTGATATCGGTTGGTCACACTGTCGCCGAAACTGATGTCAGGTCTTGTACATAGCATAGCATACATTATGCGTCCAATACAAGAAGCATATGGCAAGTTAGACATCTTAACTCTCTCTTCCTCAGTCTGATGTGTCATTTTCTTCGAAAGATGTATGATGTATCGGTAAGGTACATTTATTGCCTTACAGTTGGTAAAATCGTACATCTCTAACATCTTATCTATGTACGTCGATTGCGACAACCCTATAAGCTTCCTAACTCTATCCCGATAGAGCCTTATACCTAGTATATAGGAAGCTTCACCCATATCTTTCATGGAGAAGTTCTTGCAAAGGTAGGCTTTCACACTTTGCATCAATCTTATATCATTTCATATAATAAGGATGTCATCTACATACAAGACTATGAAAACTATTATGCTCCCACTCACTTTCTTATAAACAATGGTTATTTCTCGTTCTTGATGAATCCAGATAATCTAATTATCTCATCAAAATGACGATTCCAGCTTCGGGATCCCTGTTTAAGTCCATAAATAGACTTCTGGAGCTTACAAACCAAGTTTGAAATCTCACTGGATATGAAACCCTCTAGTTGTTCCATATAGATATCCTCATCAATGAATCCATTTAGGAAAGCAGTTTTCACATCCAACTACCATATCTCATAGTCGTGATATGCAGCAATGACTAAAAGAATCATAATGGATTTTAGCATGGCTACTGGTGAAAAATTTTCCTCATAGTCAATCTCATGATGTTGAGTGTAATCTTTTGCTACCAGTCAGGCCTTAAAGGTTTCCACCTTTCCATCGGGCCCTCGCTTCCTTTTGTAAACCCATTTACAACCAATAGGTTTAACTCCATCAGGAAGTTAAACTAAGTCCCAGACTTGATTGTCATGCATTGAATCCATTTCGGATTTCATGGCTTCCTTCCATTTTCCCGAATAGATATCCAATATCGGTTCTTTATACGTCGTCAGATTTGTTTCCTCCAAGAAAAGAACATCAAGGCTCATATCAGATGTTAAAAATAGTCTTTCATAAGGCATTGATATTCTATTCGACTTACATAGAACCTGTGTTGTAGATCCTTCACCTAATTGGATCTCCGGTTGTATCTCAGGTTCCTTACTATTGAGATCAAACTCATCAAGTTCAATCTTATTACAACTCCCACTATTTCTCAAAAATTCCCTTTCAAGAAAAGTGGCAAAGCGAACAACAAATACATTTTGTTGCTCAGAATCATAGAATTGATATCCCAAAGAATTTTTAGGATATCCAACGAACCTATATTTATACCCTATGGGTGCTAGTTTATCCCGCTGCGTAACTCTAACGTATGCAGGACAACCCCAAATCTTTAAATGCATAAGACTTGGATTTCTACCGAACCATGATCGGTGAAATCACACACGTAAAGCAAGCACACGTATTGCTCAAGTAGTATAAAAATATTGATCCCACGATGACTTAATTTCTACTGTTGTTATTAATTATTGATTCTTTATTGATTCTGTTGAGAAGGGAATGATTGTTGATTGAAGTTGGATTTGATTAAAATAAATAAATAAAAATACAAAATAAGACAAAGGAAATTAATAATAAAGAAAACATCTAGGATTGTGAATCTGCCTAATATTATTCTAATGATGAATTGATTCTCTTATACATATGTAATAAATCAGTTGTTAACCTGGAATACGAAGATATGCATAAGCCTCTATCGATGGTCAGATGTAAACACCCAAAGTAACCCAATTAACTACATGTCTATGTTAACCAAGTTACCTGAATTCATTAAGTTCAAGTTTTAATTATGGCTACCCACGTCTGACATGTATATGTCTATCCCGGAAGGAAATCTCTCATAAAATAAGATCGTGAGCTATTGAATCCAGGGCTGAAACCTAAAATCTCTTCGTCAAGTTCATTTTAAGTTTAACACATCAATCTTATTGGTGATCAGGCAACAAGAAGCATTAAGAATAAGATTCAATAGACAAGCCTAATGTATTACCCATTATATTAGAAAAGCAATTATTAAACTCATGAATATTGTGATTCATCACTTCCCTAGATTAAAAATAAAATTCTGGGATTAGGGGATCCTCCTTTAATATTTTAAATCTAGAAATCTCCCTTATTAATATATAAATTTGCATTATATTACCAACCGACCATAAAGGCGGTATCCAATTAAGTTAGGTTTTAAGATAATTTATATATTATAATTTAAGTGAGATTAATATAAATTATCATAATAAAAGTTTCACCATTCCCCCAGCAGAAATTAACTACAAAACATAAAATAAAGATAAACTAAATAAACTATTATTTCTACTACTAAAAATAAAAATACATTATTATAAATATATACAAACAATATACAATCCTCAGTTCCTTATTAAGAAAGCTAAGGAAAGTATGAATTTTCTAAATGAAATCAGCTTCAATTTATAGGAAAAATTCAGGCTTGCGTGTCGTGACGCGCGTTGATTGTTGACACGTGTACGCGGCTTGCTGAGATGTTGATGTTGGGGCAGTTGTGGAACCTCTAGGGTCGAATCGGTGTCCCGTTCTGTGAAAATAGGTCTAAACCATGGATATAAAGTATGGGTGTAATTTTAAATTATTTAACGAAATATTATATTCCATTATGAGTGTATAGGAAAAAAATCGGGACTGAATCAGAGTCCAGAAGCTCAAGAACGAGAGAAAACAAAATCAGCGCACGTCAAGGACGTGACGCGCGTGCAATAGACGGATATAGTGCGCGCACACACTGTAGCGCATAGGTCTGTCACATTTATTTTTATATTTTTTTGTTTTCATTGTTTTGATTCCTTCAGCTCACTGGAAAGTGAGCTGAAAGAATTAGGGTATTTTACCCTAATTACTTTCGGCTCTCCCTAAAGACTTCAAAAACACCCAAAATTAATTTTTAACGTCAAAACCAACATCAACACATGTTATAGAATAAAAATCAAGTTTTTCAAAATATCAAATGTTTTTACAAAAACATAAATTTATTCTAAATACACATTTGTGTAAATTTTGAATATAATACACAAATCATTTTAGAATCCCAATTAGAAATGTCTCATGAACAATTCTAGATCACCTAAAGGTAATATTTAATCTAGAGTTCCAAACTCTTATTAATTGATCCATGTCCAACATGAACATTTTTTACCTAAATTATGAGCATGTTGTGTTTATACTTCTAAAGTATCCTAACACAATTGATTAGCCTTATTTCAACATTAAGTTATGTGATCATGCATCTAATACACAAATGAATATAGCTTTGGAGAAGATCAAACATTACCTAGTAAGCTTGATGCAAGATCCAATCTACTTCTTCTTTTTTGAAATTGTTGGAGAACCTCCAAGGTGTGCAAGCTTGACTTCAAGATCCAATCTTGTTTCCAATGCTACCAAGCTTCACTTCAAGATCTAATCTTGATTTCTCCTAAATGAAATGTTGTAGAGACCTCACAAGTTTCTCTAAATACATCTCTAACTTAGGCTAATCTCTCAAGAATTTGCTTATTCTTGTACTTGTACTTGTAATTAAAACCTTCCTAAAGCTTTCTATTTATAGCAAAACTTAAGAAATTTTTAATTAATAAAAGTTGTAATCAACTTTTAAGTGAGCTTAATCTAATTTATCCAAATATGTATAATTAGGTGTGACTAATCTCCATTGTCTCCCACTTTAAAGTAATCCAATAAAATCAAGCCAAAGATTAGGAAATGAATTAGTTAAATATTTGTCACTTTGATTTAATCCAATTAAATCAAGCCAAAACCACATATTATTACATACTTACAATTACCATAATATCCTCAAATGGTAGAGATAATTATGATTTTACATTTAAGCCCTTGTGTAATTATTGAATTAATCCAATTAATTCAATTAGGTCAAAGTAAATAATCAATGTTATCCAATAACATTTGCTTATCTTAGTTGATAATTATAATATCGAATATTATCTTTTATCAAAATTAATCGGTTACCCATACGCTCAATGAGTACACTGTTGGAAAATTATGACCCATAGCATCACTATTTGTAAAAGACATTGTGGTTTTTGTACAAATTAACTATGTGACAATGGAAATTGCATTTTATCATTTTGTAATTTGATTACTTGAATATATAAATGATAAAAGTCTTTATGATTAGTTCCGGATTATAAGATATGAGACACCATCAATCCATAAAGGTTTAATCATTAAATATCCCTAGTCGTAGTATTATCGAGACTGGACATCGATAATGTGGAATAGACTAGTATTGCACTTGTGGGTGTTATGGAAGCGTAACAACATAGTTCTCATATATTTCAGTATTGGATACTTATGCAAGTGTGATATGAGGTTGTGTTTACCGATGGTACGGAAACAGCTTCGCTCTGGATTGATCCCTCGGAATCCCATTGGTAGTATGACTATGTGTCTATGGGAATCCGCATCAGGGTAGGTGTATTTGGTCTTGACCTGAGACTTGCATCGCTAGTACTTGAGACAATCAATACGCTTTGGTTTTGGTCGTCCGGGACTTTAACAGGTTCTGTGTACGCCTCTTTAGGGTTTATTGAGAATCGTAGTGTATTGGGTGTGATGTCAAGACGGAAGTATCACTTCAGTCATATGGAGATGATGATCACGCAGGGATACAGAACTGGTACTCTAATGTGTTGCAACCATCGGGATAATATGACAAGGTCATGATTATCCGATTAAAGAGACTAGTTGCTTGTGATCCGATATATGCTTCGTATGGGGCAGACACTATTCCAGCCCCAGGCCTTGCATGTGACATCCGATACTGGATCGCAATACGCAATACTACGTATACTATGCCTGGAAAATATTATATATTCCTTTAAGAATATTTCTGGAGAATTGGGTAGGCACGGCGTTTTGCTAGAAGCCAACCATGTCTCGTAAATCGGTAAAAATATGGTACGAGGTACGCACGTGTTCAGATAGTCCGATGACCGGATTTATTGCCAACATATCCAGGGATCTCATGGGTCGCTTCCCGAAGATTCACCGATGACGTATGATTCGAACATAATTAATTTAGGATTAATTATGGAGAGATTTTATCTAGGATAAAATACTATTTGAAGAGAGAGAACGATTAATTTGGAATTAATCGATAAAATAATATATTTGATATATTAAATGAAATTAGATTTCATAACGGAATTAAAATTATATTTTAATTTGGGCGAACGAATTAATTTAGAATTAATTCGCGAGCGATATGAATAGTAATTTTGCTAGGCATAATTATTTAATTAAATTTGATTTAATTACGTCGCAACGGAAAATTCGTTAATTCAGAATTAACGAACCCGAGCCTGGAATGTGTTTGCGAGCCCACTCGGATTTTGAATCAAGTGGGGCCTACAAGTCACATCATTAGTCACTTTAGTGATGGAAGTCTTGTCAACTTTTTGTGATTGACCTCCAGTCATTTTTGAATGATGGGAGTAGTTGGAGGCATTGAATGCTAATTTCCCTCCAAAATTGCTTTAGCTTTTTGGAAAAGCTTATACCAAAATTGGAGTTGACTTTGGTAAGTGTAATTGTTTTATAAACAAAACACAAGACAAAAGAAAAACTCTCCCTCTCCCTCTCTCTCAAATTACCGAGAACTACAAGCATGGATAAGGAAATTTTTTAGTAATTTTTTCTAAGCTAGCACTTAAAGGAATCATACAAGGTGATAGGGAAACCATTCCCAAGAGCTTGGAATCAATCTTAAAGCTTGGAGCTTGGAGATCAACTTCAAAGAGAAGCTTGAAGCATTTCAAAGGGAGCAAAGTTTTTGTTCTCTACACATCCTCTCAACCGAACAATGTGAGTATATTTCAGTTATACTTCATTTAGTATTCACATGATTTTATGCTTAGATTGATCTTGGGATGACCTTAGAAACCCAACATACACATCATATTAAGACTCTCTAAGTTCAGACACGTTCTTCATATAAGCCTAGCTAATATGTACACAATTCGGCCACCTCCGAATTCGCGAAGAACACGAACGACCTTTCTGAACTATACAAGTCGAGGTCATCACATATGTTTAACAATCCCTCCGTCGTATGCTATCTGAGTTGTACTTATGAAACATAGAATATACCGTCAAGTTTCCGAGACGCACATCTCATGTCGACATGTCCACGATTCTTCATAACTGATGCGATCCACCCTAGGTGATCGACTTTGGCCAAAGATTTAAGAATCCTGAATTTACTCACATGGATACCTAACCCCCTTAAGGTACACATACGGACCGACGAATCCTATATTGCATTGCACTTGATTACTAAGTGCATCGGTCCACACCTAAAGAACATCTAGAGGCCAGACCATGAAAGGTTTATGACATACATGGCATCAAAGTGTGGAGGATCTCACACAAAATCAATGTTATCCCATAGTCAGAGGATTACATATGATACTCGACTCGAGGAGATTCCTATTGACGGTGGTGTGTACTTCCAACTATTATGAATCACCTGTGAGTCATTCAGTATTCGCTTCAACGAATACCCACATGTCTATACGAGTTTCCAAAACTCATGGTACATTGGGTTAAACCATTGGAACTCCAATTCCAATATACGACGTGTGCTAGTCTTCTAGGTTATAGGAATTCGACCGTATTCCAAAACCAATGATTAGGAATATTTACTTTAAGAATAGTTTACACCTAGTGTCAAAACTATTCTAAGGTCGATGTCATTCTTATCATATCTATACATCAATCTAATAAGCATAATGACAATACCATTAATAAGGTATGAAATGAAAAATGTAGTTATTTTATTAATAAATAATAAAATACACAATTCGGATTAGCACTCCAAGCACCAACTCCATCAGTTGACATGTGACACGCGTTTGTCGGTGTTTCATGAAGTAGAAGGTCAGGCGCGTCGCGACGCTGGAGCAGTGATGACGCAGAGAAGTGTGCGCGTCGTGACCCGTGAACAGTAAATTTCTCATTTTGCCATTTTTCATCCGTTTTTCGTCATTTTAGCCCTGAGTTGATTCCATTGAGTCCCGAAACTTTATTTATTTGGAAACTACACAAAACCACATCAAAACGTTCATCAAACCCGAGAACCTAAACAAAATATTAGGTCAAGAAGACGGTAAATATTGATATATTTTTCGCTCATCACACCCTCAAACCTAACATTTTGCTAGTCCTCGAGCAAAACAAACAAAATAAAATAAAATAAAAAACTGAAACTAAATTAAACTAAGCCACTTTCGTAGGTATCACGGTTGCATTTAGCGTATGCAACAAGCCTTTAAACGTGTAGGGGTGGCAAAATGAATCAACGAATCGAATTCATGACGAATTCTAAACGAATCAAACTGTAATGCACTAAATTCGAATTCGATTAGTTTATTAAACGAATCCTAATATTAGGATTCAGATTCGATTCGTTTAATAAATGAATATCATATTCGATTCATTTATTCGTTTATATAAATCAAACAAATCGAATCGAAATTATTATTCGTTTACTATTCGCATCTGATTCATTTACTATTCGCATCTTATTCGTTTACTATTCACATCTGATTCGTTTATATCAAATTCAACTAATCGAATTTTATATTCGTTTAATAATCGAATATTCGTATTCGATTCGTTTAATCAAAATAAAATACAAAATCTAAGCATACATTTTATACCATATTCAATAGCATATTCGTTGTTATAGTCTTAAAATCCTTATAACAAGCTCCAAATTTCAAATTACAAATCAATTACATAATAATACTTAAAATCTTCAAAACACATTTTGACCAAAATCTCGAATACAAGTTGAGACAGTAAAGGAAAAATTCTTTATCATTATCATCCGGGAAAAAATCCTGCAAATAAAATAAAATTATATTATTGAGTTAATATTTTCAATTATTTTTGAAAATTTTAGAGTTAAGAGAAAGAATTTTAACCTCGAACTTCCACATAATAACTAGGATTAGTGCCACTCTCTGCTGATGGAGTAGTATTGTTAATGCTCATTTCCATAATGTTTTCAGTAAGTTGGTCCATGGTGACTGCACGATTTTCTATAAATAAATATAAATAATACATATAGTTAATAAAGCATGCAAATAAATATAAATATCAGTATTCATAAATTTAATACTCGTGGTTCATCCAAATAAAGTGAAGCAGAATTTTCTTATGAATCATAAGCTCAAGGCTAATAAAATTTACACCAAATAAAAATTGACTTGAAAATGAGCTTGTGAATCAAGATATATTAAGCAAATTCTGGGTATCAAAGTTTAAAAATTGACTTGAAAATTGACTAAAGTGTAAAAATATATTAAGCTTTAGTGAACTAAGACATTCATATTCAAAAATGTACTAAGACATTCATATTCAAAACTTCTAAAACAGAATGTGAAAGTATAAAATAAGAGATTGATCGCTTACTAATCTCTCCGAACATCCAATCTATGTTGGATAATTATGACCTATAGCATCACTATTTGTACAGAACATGGTGTTGTTGTACAAATTAACTATGCGACAAAGGAAATTGCTCTTTTATCATTTGTAATTGGATTACCTGGATATATAAATGATAAGAGTCCATATGATTAGTACCGGATTAATAAGATATGAGACAGTATTAATCCACGTAAGGTTTAATCATTAAATATCTCTAATCGTAGGATTATCGAGACTGGACATCGATAATGTGAAATAGGCTAGTATTACACTTGTGCGTGTTATGGAAGCGTAACAGCATAGTTCTCATATATTTGGGTATTGGATACTCAAGCAAGTGTAATAGGAGGTTCTGTTTACCGATGGTACAGAAACAGCTTCGCTCTGGATAGACCCCTCGGAATCCCATTGGTAGTATGACTATATGTCTATGGGAATCTGAATCAGGGTAGGTGTATTTGGTCTTAACTTGAGACTTGCATCGTTAATACTTGCGACAATCAATATACTTTGGTTTTGGTTGTCCGGGGCTTTAACAGGTTATGTGTACGCCTATTTTGGGTATACTGAGAATCGTAGTGTATTGAGTGTGATGTCAAGAAAGAAGTATCACTTTAGTCATATGGAGATGATGATCACACATGGATACAGAACTGGTACTCTAAGTGTTATAGCCATCGGGGAAGTATGACTAGGTCATGACTTTTCGATCATAAAGAGACTAGTTGCTAGTGATCTGATATATGCTTCGTACGGGGCAGACACAACTCCAGCCCCAGGCTTAGCATGTGACATCTGATACTGGATCGTAATGTGTAATACTACGTATACTACGCCTGACAAAGATCATGTATTCCGTAGAAGAATATTTCTGGAGAATTGGGTAGGCACGGTGCTTTGCTAGAAGCCAACCATGTCTTGTAAATCGGTAAGAACGTGGTACCGGGTACGCACGTATTCAGATAGTCCGATAACCGTATTTACTGCCAACATATCCATGGATCTCTTGGGCCGCATCTTAAAGATTCACCGATGATATTTGACTCGAACAATATTAATCTGGGATTAATTATCAAGAGAGAAAATTAATATGGGATTAATTACGGCAAGAATTAATCTGGGATTAATTATCAGAGAAAGAATTAATCTGGGATTAATTTATGAAGAAGAAAGAACGTGATTAATTTGGAATTAATCGGCAAAGTAAATTTAATGGTGAAATTGGATTTTACTATTTAATTTATTTAATTGGGCTAAAATAATATATTAGATATATTAATTGAAATCGGATTTCATAGCGGAATTAAAATTGGATTTTAATTCGTGCGAAAGAATTAATTTAGAATTAATTCGTAAGCGACTTTCGTAATAATTTTGTTGGGCATTATTATTTAATTAAATTGGATTTAATTATGTCGCGACGAAAAATTTGTTTAATCGGATTAAACGAACCCGGGCCCAAAAGTGTGTTGTGTAAGTAATTTGAATTTTGAATTCAATGTGGTGGGACCCACTCACTTACATCAACTAGTCATTTGTTCATGGAAGTTGTTTGGATATTAAATTTGATTTTACTTACCCATCACACCTACCAACAAAACATTTACTATTAATGAATTTTAAATTATTCATTATTATCTCTCCTTTTCATTTTTTTTGCCGAGTGCACACTATATTTATTTTTCACTTTGGCGAGAAGCAATTTGCTGCTTTTGAAAATGCAATTGGCTGCTGCTTTTGAAAATGTATTGGCCTCTCCAATTTTTTGAAAATACCGAAAAGGCATTTAGCCTTTTCTTTTGAACAAAGGTCGAATGGCCTCTGAAGTGTAGCATGGCTGAATGGCCTAATTCACCAAAGACAGATTGCTTCCTCTCTCTTGGCAAATTTGTTTCTCCTTAGGAGATAAAATTTGTTCCATTTTTTTTCTTGCTAGCACATAAATGAGTCAAATGAAAGTGATAGGGATACTCACCCATGAGCTTGGACGCTTCAACATCCATAAAAGTTTTGAAAGTCAAAGCCGATCAATGTAAGTTTATTCCGCAAACTTCTTGATTTATTCACACACTAATCACGCTTAGAGATCCTGTGGCATGTCTGGGACACTTACAATGGTATCAGAGCCAGATCTAAGCATGATTTGGATCCTAGGGTTTATAAACTTTAATTTGGGTATTTTGCTTGGAGAATTAAAATGCAAAATTGATGGTTTGGTTGAGCTTGTATGATGTTTAATTGGATTTGTGCATCATTGATTTTGTGATAAATTGATTAGATCAAAAATCACCAAAATCCATGCTTGACCGATTACTACCCTAGGAGGACTCATGGTAATTTTTTGAATTAGACAATTGGATATGTTGATTCACATGACATTGAATGTTAATTGTTGATTTAATTAGAAAAATTGGGTGTTAATTTCATGTATTGCCGTGAGTGTGAAGCATGTTGGAATGGAATGATTGTGCTTTAATTTGTGTTGGACATGAATTAGATATTAAGCATGATTAATTAGATTAATTAGTGTTTTAGAAATACTAGATTAATTAATTAATTGTGTTAATTACACTTCAATTGAATTAATGTGTAATTTGGAATGATATATTAATTTAATTTGTTGTAATTGGGCTAATGGGCTTGGTTGGGTCAAAATTTTAATCTTGGATCATATTTGGGCCTAAACCATTTCCATAAAATCCAAAATATGACAATTGGGCCTTTAATAATTTAATTGGGCCTAATGGGCCAAAACTGATTCTATGGCATAAGGTGATTCCTATTGGGCCTAGGCATTATGGGTTAGATCCATTTTGGCCAAAAGTCCAAGACTAAAGAATTAATTAAAAGCTCATTGGACTTTAATTGAATAGTATTGGATACTAATTGGGCCTTTGAGACCCATTAAGATTGGATTTGGAACCCAAGACATTAAGGCACATAAAAAGGTGTAATTATTTAATTTGGAATTAAATATGAATTAGTATTGGATACAATTTAAATTGGATTTAAAATTGTAGTTCGATATAATTCAAGAATACTTACTTTGAGTATTTATTCTTAAACGAGTTGGACTTGCGCAAATCAAATCGTTGTTTGAACATTGGATGATCATTAATTCAAAGATTAATTAATTGGATTAGATTGATTGAATAACATGCTTTGTGTGAATACTTGGATGTATGAATGAATAATGTATATCGGATGGATATTAGAAGGGTGAGGGCAATTTTGGAAATTATTGTAATAAATTTAGAATTTATTAAATTGGACCTGCGTGTCCAGCCTATTATCTCCTTATCTCATTGTATTTCTCTTCTCACCAATTCCCCTCAATGTAAATGAGGTTTCTTTAGAAGTATTATGTAATTGTGTAGAAGTAAGAATTTTCTAGCGGGAGAGAGGAAAGTGAGAGATTTGTTCTAGGAATAATTTGTATCGTATATCCATCCGCATATCATTATTAATTTTATTTCACGCCTTATTATGCTTTTAGAATGCATGCTTAAGGGTGTATGATGAGACCTAATTAAAGATAATAAATTGGTTGCCAAATCGCGACAAAAAACCCTCATTTTATATTAAGCGTTTTTCCTTCCATTGAGTGATTCTCTCTCAAGATCCCAGATTGGCATTGGTTTGTTGGCCAAAGTCAAGACCTTTTTCCATCGCGGATGTGTTTGAATCACGAAAGCTTTGTTCCATATCGTACGTCTTGGGCAAGTTGTGATATGTTGGCCAAAGTCAAGGTCACTTCTTGTTCATCGACCTCGATTACGAAGCTTTCCCACTGTCAATGGGTCATGCTTAACTGGTTTCATTAAGCTTGTTGAGCCAAAGCCAAGGCTTAGTTGATTCAGAGGAAAAAAGGTCAGGAAATATATTGGATATATTGGCATATATTGGATATATGTTTCGGACTTGGAGGTCCACCTACTGGACCTAGAAATTGGATGAGATCCAATTGATCTTAGAGATCTACCTAGTTAATTTTTATACAACTTGTTGGCCAAAGTCAAGGTTGTGTGTTATTTAACTGGATCCTAGCCCACTAGGAAACTAGGTTTCTCGAGTACTCCACAGAGGGTTAGAGGCTCGCCGAAAAATAGTGGGAGGCAAGTATTAAATTTGTAATTTCGTTTAGATACTTGCCAATACGCGCTCATTTCATTTTTTGTCATTAATTATTAAATATATTAGTTGGACTAATATTCAATTGTTGTTTTAATTTAACAGTTGGACTGTATTCAAACTACTTCATTTGTAGTTGGTTATATAATTGGATTATAGTAATCAATACATTTGAATGTAACCGATCAATTGTAGTTGATTATATAGTTAGACTATAGTAATCATTATATTCGATTGTACCCGAAATCGTTGATTAGATAGTTGGACTATTACAATCAAGATGGCAGAAAGATTAGCGTTTAGAACATAATCCTGGGTGAAAATGTATTTAAACGGCTCTAATTTTTAGATTGGGAATAGAACTTCAGGATAGTCCTGGGAGCTAAGAAGTTATTCTATTTGATAGAAAAACCTTTCAGTCCAGAGCCCAGAGTTGAGCGAATAGTAGAACATGAGCTTAGGAAGACTCATTGTGATGATAACTTTAGTGCTCAATCTGTTATGCACAGCCAGAGCTTCTTAAAAGGACATATCCCAATTTTTCTGCCTAAACTGTGGTAAACGGGGTCACTGGAAGCGTGACTACCGTATGGACAAGGCAGACATGAAGGAAGTGAAGGTGGGACAAGGTTCCGGCTTCAAGAATGTTTGTTATAAACATGTTCACTACTGATTTTAAAATTGGATTTTTGATACTAGATATGGTACATGAATATATGTACTGATGTGCGGGATCTGCTAATAAGCAGGAGACTGGCTTCAGATGAGATTGACCTACAAGTCAGAAACAGGACGAGAGTCGCTGTTTTAGCCGTAGAAACCTAAGTTTTGAAACTTCCCTTGGGGCATGTACTTAAATTAGGAGACTGTTAGAATGTACCTAGTTTGACTATGAATATTATCTCTGTATCTAGTTTAATCCGTTGCGGGTATACCTTTATATTTCGAAACATCGGGTGTTTTGTTTATAAAGATGATATCGAGATATCTACATTAGATGTAAATAATGGTGTTTATATTTTGAATATAAATGATTCTCAAACATATAACATGACAAACAAATAGTTCAAATTGAGTAATTCTAATGAGACTTATTTGTGGCATTGTCGTCTGGGACGCATTAACAAGACTCGTATATCCACACTTTCGAAGAGTGGATACTAGGACGGATTTGATCCTAATTCAAATGATGTCTACGAATCTAGTTTATTAGGCAAAGTGCCTAAAACACCTTTTACTTGGTAAAAGTGCAAGTGCCACCGATCTGTTAGCCCTCGTTCATAGTGACGTAAGTGGGCCCATATCTAGCTAGGCTAGAGGTGGATATGAATACTTCGTAACCTTTACGGATGTGGCATCGCATTACGGTTATGTGTATCTTATGAAGCACAAGTCATAAACTTTTGAGTAATTCAAAGAGTTTCGACACGAAATTTGAAAACAGATTAGTAAAAGTATTAAAAACATTACGGTCGGACCATAGTGTAAAATACTTAAACATATGAGTTTCAAGATTACTTGAAAGAGTATAGTATTCTTTCACAGTGGACTCCTCACGAGACACATCAATTTGACGGTGTGTCCAAACAGAGAAACCGAACTTTGTTGGACATAGTAAGGTTAATGATGAGTCGCTCTGAGCTACCAATTTCCTTCTAGGGATACGCATTAAACAGTGCAATACTTATTTTGAATAAGGTTTCATGAAAATCTGTTAGACAAACTTCATATTAGATATGAACATGAAAGAAACCGGGTTTCTCATTCCTGAAGATTTGGGAATGCTGGGCATGCTAAACGTTTGGATGGTACCAAACTAGAACCCAAATCGGATAAGTGCCTATTTGTAGGTTGTCCTAGGGAAACCAAAGTATAATACTTATACAACTCACAAGAGAACAATGTAATTGTTGGTCTCCATGCGGTTTTCCTAGGAGGAATTCCTATATGCAGTGGTAAATGGGAGGAAAGTAAAACTCGATGAAAATCGGAGTAATATTGTTCCTGGCACCAAGTCCTCACGGAACACCAACAGTTCATCAGGAATGAAACTGTACTAATAATCTTCGAATACACAAGAACCGCGTAGGTCGGAGAGAGTCAGAAAACAACCTGGGAGGTATGGGTCTATGATCTCACCTCATGTAGATGTCAATCTTATTGAGGAAGATGGACCGACTACGTATGAGGAAACAATACAAGGTATCGACTCCATTTATGGCAAAGTGCCATGAAGTCCGAAATGGATTCCATGTATACCAACTAAGTTTGGACACTGGTTGATGTACCAGAAGGCATTGTGCCTATTGGTACTAAATAGGTCTTCAAGGAAGACAGACATGGATGGCAACATACAAATGTACACAGCCAGGCTTGTACAGAAAGGTATCATCAACGACATAGTGTCGATTACGACGAAACTTTTTCACATGTTGCCATGATTAAATCCATTCGGATAATATTTGCTAATACTGCATATTTTGTTTATGAAATATGACAGTTGGACGCCAAAACCGCTTTCCTTAACGGAAACCTTTTGGAGGATGTTTGTATGCAACATCCTGACGGTTTTGTCATGCCAAAACATGCAAACAAGGTTTGCAAGTTAAATCGATCCATTTATAGATTGAAGCAAGCATAGCGTTCTTGGAACCATCGTTTTGATGTAATCATAATGGTATATGATTTAATTCAAAACGAAGATGATTCTTGTGTATATAAGAAGGTTAGTGGGAGCGCACTAACAATGATTGTCCTAAATGTTGATGATGTATTGCTTCTTAGCAATAACATTCCCATGCTATAATCGGTTAAAGCTTGGCTTTCATAAAATTCTCCATGAAAAACCTGGGAGAAGCAGGCTTTATTCTAGGAATAAAGATCTAATGGGATAGATCTAGAAAGCTGCTGACACTCTCCCAGAGTTCGTACGTTTTGATATGTACGCAACCTGATGTCTCATATACTTTGAGCATATGCAGTCACAATCAGGCCCATCCAGGTGATGGTCACTGGATTGAGTAAAGAACATCATTGAGTATCTTGGATGAACTAAGGATGCTTTATGAGAATTGGGGAAAGAAGAACTTGAGGTGACTGGGTTCACCGCTGCAAGTTTTCAAACCGAGAAAGACGAATGTAAGTCGCAATAAGGGTACATATTTTGTTTGAACAACGGAACAGTGAGCTGAAAATATTCCAAGCAAGATATTGTTGCCGAATAAACAACAAGAGCGGAATATTAATGCAGCTGAGGCAACAAAAGAAGCATTTTGGATCTATAAATTCCTAATTAGATTAGGAGTAGTTCTGTTAGTAGCTGAGCTGGGCTACAGCACAGGCTAAAGAACCGCGGTCTCATCAATGATCCAAGTATATACTTCAACTATTTCATCTGATTCGTAAGATCACACATCGTGGCGATGTGATGATCGAATAAATCGCATCAGATGATAACCTTGCAAATCCACTGACGAAAGCTGTTTCTCAGCAGAAGTTTGAAGTAACCCGTACATAGTTCAAGTGTTAGACACTTGAGTGATTGGCTATAGGCCAAGTGGGAGATTGTTGGATAATTATGACCCATAGCATCACTATTTGTACAGAACATGGTGTTGTTGTGCAAATTAACTATGTGACAAAGGAAATTGCTCTTTTATCATTTGTAATTGGATTACTTGGATATATAAATGATAAAAGTCCATATGATTAGTACCGGATTAATAAGGTATGAGACAGCATTAATCCACGTAAGGTTTAATCATTAAATATCCCTGGTCGTAGTATTATCGAGACTGGACATCGATAATGCGGAATAGGCTAGTATTACACGTGTGCGTGTTATGGAAGCGTAACGGCATAATTCTCAATATTTGGGTATTGGATACTCATGTAAGTGTAATAGGAGGTTCTGTTTACCGATGGTACGAAAACAGCTTCGTTCTGGATAGACCCCTCAGAATCCCATTGGTAGTATGACTATGTGTCTATGGGAATCCGAATCAGGGTAGATATATTTGGTCTTAACCTGAGACTTGCATCGCTAATACTTGCGACAATCAATATACTTTGGTTTTGGTCCTCCGGGGCTTTAACAGGTTCTGTGTATGCCTCTTCTGGGTATACTGAGAATCGTAGTGTATTGGGTGTGATGTCAAGAAGGAAGTATCACTTCAGTCATATGGAGATGATGATCACACAAGGATACAAAACTGGTACTCTAAGTGCTATAGCCATCGGGGAAGTATGACTAGGTCATGACTTTCTGATCATAAAGAGACTAGTTGCTAGTGATCCGATATATGCTTCGTACGGGGTAAACACAACTCAAGCCCCAGGCCTAGCATGTGACATATGATACTGGATCGTAATGCGCAATACTACGTATATTATGCCTGACAAAAATCATGTATTCCGTAGAAGAATATTTCTGGAGAATTGGGTAGGCACGGTACTTTGCTAGAAGCCAACCATGTCTTGTCAATCGGTAAGAACGTGGTACCGGGTACGCACGTATTCGGATAGTCCGATAACCGTATTTACTGCCAATATATCCAGGGATCTCTTGGGTCAAATCCCAAAGATTCACCGATGATATTTGACTCGAACATTATTAATCTGGGATTAATTATCAAGAGAGAAAATTAATCTGGGATTAATTACGGCAAGAATTAATCTGGGATTAATTATCAGAAAAAGAATTAATCTGGGATTAATTTATGAAGAAGAGATAACGTGATTAATTTGGAATTAATCGGCAAAGTAAATTTAATGGTGAAATTAGATTTTGTTGACGGCTGATTTTGGTCTCAGGGCAATATGGGAATATTGCTCCCGAGACAATTCTCCCTCATAATGAATTTGTTTGGTTATGGGGGACCAAAAGCAAACTTAGCAAAAGACAGATAAATACGCCAATCGACAAAGAGATTTAACGTGGTTCGGCGGATTTTGGTCCGACCTACGTCCACGGGCACAAAAAAGGATGATACTTTTTATTACTCAAACACGCTTCTCAGCTCTGCTTCTTGTTTTTTTACAAGTCTGATAATAATGATTCTGATATTGATCCTCCTTCTACACTCACTCTACCCTCCTATTTATAATGGCAGCGAAATCAGACTCTTTCTAGTATAAGGATTCCCAGTTGAAACAATCTCCTTTTCCTATGAAGATTCCTAATCCGCAACTGATTCTTCTTTATTTATCCTATCAGGACACTGATTTATCAGTTTCCGTGTGAAAGTAGGATAATTTTGTCCCTTTTCCCGGTAGAAATAGGATGTCTTATCTTCTGGGCATACTTCGCCATCTAGTCGGTCTAGACATGGTCGGTCATCATGGGCTTCTGAGCTGAGGATGCTGTTGGCCGAACTGATAGTGCCCGGTCACCTGGTCCAAACTGGTCGGTCGCCCATCGTCAAGTAATCGGTCTCTTATTCATGTGGTCGGTCAAGATGATGATGTTGTTTTAATGATTTCGGTCAAGATGGGAATTACCCCTTTTACCCCTGCCGTGCTGCTTAACCGTCATAGGGCCTTTTTACACCGCCAACATCTGTCCCCTAGTTCTTGGTTCCAACGAGTATGCGAGTTGGTGCCGGGAACTATAAAAGGAATAGTTTTTTTGCTGGCGTGTTACCATAATATCCTCGGTTCCGAATGTAGTGCTCGGCTTTTACTCCTTTCCCTTGTCAAAACAAAACCTTTCACCGCATTTTCGGGCACTTCTTTCTTGAGACACGCAGTCGTCACATCTGCTATAAATGCCCATCAAATCATTTTTTAGGGTTTTACCCCCAACCGGACACTTGTCGAGCATCTGTCTGTTTCCCGCCAAAAGTGAACAAGATCAACCGTCCGCTACTAGCATCTAAATATATTCGATATCACCCGTTCATTCATCTTTTTGGATTTGTTCCTGAAGTCGACACCTGGCGCACATCCGAGATTCTATTATGATCCGACGGTTAGAATTATTCCGACGTTGTAATAAGAAGGTGAACCGATATCTTTGCATCTGTTTGGAAAAATCCTATCAACTTCAAAAACTCTTCTTCCATTCGGTTACGAAGCATCTGATTCAGTTTTCCTCAAAGCTTCTCAACGCATTCGTCGCTTTCCGAGCAGAGATCAAGTATGTTTCCCGAACGACCTTATTCCTCTTCCCTTTTTTATTGCTTGCTGTGCTTTTTGTTGTAGATTTCCTGGTTTTTGTCGGATGTTGCTAGGGCACTTAGAACTTCGTAGATTTAGTTTTTTCTGGAAACTTTAGGATAACTTGCGAACCCTTGGTCATTTTTCAAGAATATAGTTGTATACTGACCTTCCCCTTTTATTTTTCAGATGCCAAGGATGTCTGACGACAGTTCTTCCCCTGAAAACCCTGCTAAACCCTTGACCCCCCTTGCTGAAGAGCTTTCCTCAGGCTCGGGAGCGCCCAGCGTGGAAGACCTCGACACTACCCCCACCCCTTTGAAATCGAGCAAGATATTTACCATTAGAGGGTTCCTCGGAAGGATCTGGAGCCCGGCGACTTTGACAGTTCAGCTCTGGACATGAACCGGCCCTCTAAGATAACCGAGGATGATCTAGCTCTGCTTCGGCAACGATATGACATCCCGATAGATATTGATCTTGAGGTCCCTCTCCCATGTGATCATGCCAGTCAGCCCGACGATGGTTCTGTGGCCCTTCTTCCAGCTTTCTTCGAGTGCGGGCTCCGGTTGCCAATTCAACCCTACTTCGCTTGAATGCTGGCAGAGATGGAGATTGCCCCCTGTCAACTGAGTCTAAACAGTTGGAGGATCTTGGCAGGGTTGTATGTAGCTTGGCATCGGGCGGGGCTTGACGAACCTTCTTTTGAAGAAGTGAAGAGGTTATATCGGTTGAAGGCCAACCCAAAGACTCACCACAGTTGGTACTACCTTTTTTCTTATGACAGTTTGTCAAACGTTGTCCAAAAACTCCCTGACTCCAACAAGAATTTCAAAGATCTTTGGTTCTGGGCCACTGGAGATTGGGGACGGACCCTGAGATCGAATGAAGAGGAGATCTTGGTCCCAGATATCTTCAGAGCGGGAGGTCAGGAGTTTAACCTTTAGTTTTCCTACCCTTAGTTAGTTTTTTTTTATGTTTGGATTCTCACCCTTTTTTCTATTCCTCCTAGCCTGTTGGAGGGATGCTCCCAAGGTCTCCCGCAAGGTCCGGAGGCGGGTATTCTGGGCTCGGCGATATGCCGCCCATTGGAGGGAGTTGGTAAATGATACGGCATTTCTTGAATCGGGACTTGTTCGGGCCGTTCCTCCCAAGGTCTCGAGTCGGATAGGTAGATTCATATTGATCTTCTAGCCGACTCTCATGTTTATTTAGCATGTTTGATGTTGTCTCTCCCTTTTTTTTTATGTGCTCAGGTCCTGAACCCTTCTTTTGTCTTTGTTTTGCAGGCATGTCGAAGAGACCAAAATACCTTGATCGGTTGACCAGTGCTTCGAAGAAAACTAGCCCTGGTGGAGCTGGTACCTCTCGGAAACGACCTGAATCTTCTGAGGCTAAAAAGGTGACTGCGGGGGTAGAACGGTTGAGCTCTCAAGGTCTATCTTCATCTCCCTGGGTGCCTCCAATGGGTGTTACTCATCCTGATAGCCCTCCAAGACCTTCCAGGAGAATGAAGCGTCGATTTGGAGCTGTGGATACTCAATTAACCCGGGAAGGGAATTGGAGGAGGAGGAGAGCTCCGAGCAGAGAAACTCCACTTCGGCAGAAGGGTCCTTCCAAGAAAATGAAGGGTTCTGTGATTCTTGGAGTTGATGACCTCGGGAAGGATATTAGGGAGGCTATTTCCCATTTGGTGCCGGCTTTCAATGAGCTGGCCGAGGCCGTACCTCCTGAGAAGATACCGAGGTTTGAGGACCTCTCACCCGATGAGGTAGTTACAAAGTTGTGCTCCCAGCTGGCCCAGGTCACTTCTTTTACTTTTCTTCTATATCCGTGGTGTCTTTCAGACTTTTTTTTATTTTCCTAACTTCTTTTTCTTCTCGGCAGGTAAATTATTTGGCGACCAAAAATAAGGACCTGTTTATAAGCCTTTTGTCCGAAGGCGGCCAAGCCCAGAGGATTCAGAATCGTCTTTCTGAAGTGGAGGCAAAACTTGCGAGTGTGGAAGAAAGGAATAGGGATCATGAGCTGGCTGCGGTTGAGGCTCTTAAAACAAACAAAGCTCTTAAGGCCGCTGCTACTCTAGAGCGAAAGAACGCTGAAGAAGCTAAAGCAAGTTTGGCGAACGGCCGGGCTGAGATCGGGATCCTCAAGGTGGAAGTAGGCAGTGTGGAGTATAAGCTACGGGCCAAGGAGGAGGAACTGGGACGGGCCCGTGCCGAGCTCAGGGATAGAGAACTTGAATGGGAGGTCGAGAGGGACTCCATCCGTCTTGAAGGGTCGGTGATTGTGCGGAAATCATCCCCACGGTTCTACCTGGTTTAGACATGGGTCCTATTCATGCGGCCATCCGCTTTTGTAAAGGGGAAATGTCTGAGGAGGAGTTTAAGAAGTGGCTCCCCTTCTCCCGAAGAAGTGATGGATCCCAAACCGATTTCGATCGCCCCCGTTCTCCGAGCTCGTCAAGAAAACCGTCCTGAGGTTCCTGCCCCTGGCGAGGACTATCCTGAGGTTCCACCTCCAATCTTTGAAGTAAGGGTCTCCCAAGTTGCTGAGGTTGAAGCTGCTGCTCCCCCTCCTGAGACCGAGCCGATCCATCGTCGTCTGAGCCAGCCGAGGAAGAACTTCCTTCCCATGTGCGGGCTGATTGAGAAGGGGTAACCCGGACGGGGCCCTGTGTATACTTGTCTTTTTTGTAATAACATTTCATACTTTATTTGAATATATATATGTGCGTTTTCTGCTTCTTTTTGTACTCTTCTCTTAGTTTTATATGATTTCCCTTGGGTTCTTCTAGCTTGTTCTGAGGATGTTTCTTAGTGGGATGAGCTCATGTATTGAAGGGACATAGCTCGACCCCGAGCTGGGAGAAACACTTGGCCCTGGGGGAATGCTACGTCCTCAGTCCAAAAGACAGACTCGGTGGGACATAGCCCGACCCCGGGCTGAGAGAGGTAATTGGACCCGGGGGAATGATGCCTCCCCAGTCCAGAAGTGCTGACTCGGTGGGACATAACCCGACACCGAGCTTAAAAAGGCATTTGGACCCGGGGGAATGATGCCTCCCCAATCCGGAAGTGATGATTCGGTGGGACGTAACCTGACCCCGAGCCAGTGGTACGCAGAGGTCTCGGCGGAATGAAATCCAGCCCCGAGCCGAGTAATCAAGTGGCCTCAGCGGAACTAATACAGCCCCGAGCCGATTAATCAAGTGGCCTCGGTGGAACGAATCCAGCCCCGAGCCGATTAATCAAGTGGGACTTATTCAGAATGGAAGTGAATCGACCTTTTGAAGCCCTTACTGAGTCCGGTACGGGCGTCCCCCTACCAGACCAGCGGAAAACGAAAACAAAACTCTGAAAAATAAAATTAAAGGGCGGGGGCGACTTAGCGCTTGTCCCAAAATCAAACTTTTTACAAATGTAAACAACAGCACGGATGCCTCAAAACAGCGTCATGTCTGAGGCCTCCAAAACACAATTCTGAATCTTTCAATTCAGTGTCCCGGCAAACCAGGATTTGGATCAGTAGAGCGTTTAAAATGGTAAGGGCACATCTTTTATACATCGGGTCACTGTGAAGCCTGTGTATTTGTGTGGGGGCTCCTTCTTACCGCGCTGGAGCAGGCACACGCCACAGGGGCACAACGCCTCCCGTGCTGCGCCTCTCTTGGATCCAAATGATGAATGGATCAAAGAGTGTTCGAGACACTAAGGGCACATCCCTCCTTAGGTCCGATATCACTGGAGCTAGCAATAGTCATGGGGGCATCATCACTCCCCGTGCTATGCTTTCCCACGGATCCATTACATCGGGTAAGTGAGGATCAGAGAGTGTTCGAAATATTAAGGGCATATTCCTCCTTATGTTCAGTAACACTGGAGTAAGCAATCCCCACGGGGGTATCATCCCTCCCCGTGCTATGCTTCTCACGGATCCTATGCATCGAGTATGTCCCTGAATATTCTGAGGACCCCGAGCTAACAGAGACATTTGGTTCTGGGGGAATCTCTCGTCCCCAGACCAATTAGCATGACTCGGTGGGATGTAACCCGACCCCGAGCCGAATAGTCAAGTGGCCTCGGCGGAACAAGATCCAGCCCCGAGCCGATTATCGTAGTGGCCTCGGCGGAACGTAATCCAGCCCCGAGCCAAAAAATGAAGTGGCCTTGGTGCCAACTGTCTTTTGAAATGGGCCTCGAGCATGTGAGGGTCTAAGGGTGTTTGAAACATTAAGGGCATATTCCTCCTTATGATCGGTAACACTGGAGCAAGCAAACGCCACGGGGGTATCATCCATCCCCGTCCCATGCTTCTCACGGGTCTATACTCTGATTTACATTCGTCACTGATGTTTAATGCTTATATGGAATCGACTGATTCTGGTGTGTCTTGTGCTTCTTTGCGGTAGTAGCTGTGGTCGGGTAGTTGCGGGTTTTGTGCTTTTGACCCTGGATCATTGTATTGAGTATGTCCCCGGAGTTTTGAACGTGGTTCAAAAATATTTTTTTTTATAGAAGTGGGCGAAACTTTTGGAAAAGAAAGTTTTATTTATATTTGGGGACATACTGCCCTTCTTACAACTCTCTGCGGGTCGTTTTGAAAGAGGCTTTGTATTGAATTTCTGTCCCTTATCGGGTTGCTGCAAAAAAAAAAAAAAAAAGAAAAAAAGGAAGGGAGAATTTACTGAAGGTATTTTCTCAGCATCTCGGCGTTCCATGGTTTCTTTAATCTTGTGTCGTCCAGCTGTTCTAAGATGTAGGCCCCTGGCCTTACTACCTCTGTGATTTTGTAGGGCCCTTCCCACTTGGCACCTAACGAGCCCTCATCTGGTCTTCGGGTGTTTATGGTTACTCTTCTTAATACTAAGTCGCCCGGGAGGAAGGAGCGGGTTCGAACTCTTCTGTTGTAGAAGCGGGCCATTCTTTGTTGGTAGACTGCCGTTTTCATAGCTGACTTTTCTCTCATTTCCTCGATTAGGTCGAGGTGGTTCTTGATAAGTTCTTCATTCTGCTCGTTCCTAAAGTGGCGGACCTGTGGGTTGCTACCCCGATTTCTACTGGAATGATAGTCTCACATCCGTATGATAGGGAAAATGGTGTCTCCCCTGTGGAATCTTTGCAGGTCGTTCGATGTGCCCATAGTACTTCTGGTAATTCATCGACCCATAAGCCCTTGCATGATCCAAGCCGAGCTTTAAGGTTTGCCTTGATGGTTTTGTTCGTCGCCTCAACCTCCCCGTTTGACTTGGGATGGGCTGGCGAGGTGAATTTTAGAGCGATCTGGAGGTCTTCGCAGAGCTTCTTGAATCCCTTGCTATCAAACTGTTTTCCGTTGTCAGTGATGATTGCTCGGGGAATTCCGAACCTGCAGATAATATTCTTCTTTAAATACTTTGTGGCCTTCTTTTCTGTGATGGTGGATAGTGGCTCGGCTTCTACCCATTTTATGAAATAGTCTATGGCTACGATTGCGTACTTCGCCTGCCCTCGCCCTTTTGGCATTGGTCATATAATATCTAGCCCCCACTGCGCGAATGGCCAGGGGCTGGACAGGGTGGTTAATTGCTCTGCCGGTAGATGGTGGAGGTTGGCATTTTTCTGACAACCTTCGCATTTCTGAGCTACCCTCACACCATCCTGATGCATGGTCGGCCAGTAAAATCTTGCCTCAAGGCTTTGAAGGCGATTGATTTTCCTCCGGCGTGACTTCCACAGATGCCCGCGTGAATTTTTTCTCTGAGCACATAATCTGCTTCCTCTTCTGCTAGACATCTCATGAGGGGAACGGTGTAGCCTCTCCGGTAGAGCACCCCTTCGATCAGGGAAAACTTGGTGCTCTTGAATTTTAGCTTTTTGGCCTCCTTTTTGTCTTTAGGGGTTTCCCCTGTTTCCAGGTATCTCCTAATCGGTTGCATCCATGAGTTTTTGCCTTCCTCTTCTAGTATATCTACTTCTAGCTCTCCTATGCTTCTTCTCGGAAGGCATATGAGAGGGATTATTCTGGGGTTCTCTGTTTTCATTGAGGATGCGAGCCGGGCAGGGAGTCTGCTTCACAGTTGTCTTCTCGTCCGATTTGTTCGAAGCGTACGTTCCCCATTTTCTCCATCAATTTTTTTACTTCGTCCAAGTAGGCTATCATGGTCGGCTCCCTGGCCTGAAATTCTCCTTTTAGTTGTTGAATGGCTAGCTGAGAGTCACTCTTTACTACTACGTTGTGGACTCCCACTACCGTGCATAGCCTTAATCCGGCCAAGATTGCTTCGTATTCTGCTTCGTTGTTTGTGGCTTTGAAGGCAAATTTTAAGGCAAACAACACTTCTTCTCCTTTACTATTTTTCAGTGCGATTCATGCCCCATTGCCCTGTGAGCTAGCAGACCCGTCCACTGACATTTCCCATTTGCTTTCCTCCATAGTCAATATTTGGGGTTCCGTGAGTTCCGCAACAAAATCTGCCAAGGCTTGCCCTTTTATTGCTACTCTTGGGAGGTAGGAAATTTCGTGCTCGCTTAACTCCACCGACCATTTCATTAGCCTCCCGAGGCTTCTGGTTTTTGCAAGATCTGCCGCATGGGGTATTCGGTGTGTAAACTCCGATAGGGTGGGCCTGGAAGTAAGGTCGTAATTTTCGTGCTCTGCAGTGAATAAGATAGGGCGACTAGTTCATGCACGGGATACCGGGTCTCTCATCCAGCAGAGCTTTGTTGACATAATATACTGGTCTTTGGATCTGGTTGGCCTCTTGCCAGTACCGAACTTACTGCGTGTTTTGAAACAGCCAAGTACAAGTATAATGTCTCTCCTGGGAGAGGTTTTGCCAGGAGTGGGGGCTGTGCTAGATATTGTTTTAGCTGCTGGAAGGCCTCCTCGCATTCCGGCACCCAGTCGATCCCCTTTTGGGCCTTCTTGATGATTTTGAAGAGGGGTGGCAATTTTCGGTCGCCCGAGAGATGAATCGGTTGAGTGCGGGACCCTGCCTGTTAGACTTTGCACCACTTTAATTGTTCTGGGAGATTTTAAGTCCAACACGGCTTGTATCTTCTGGGGGTTGGCTTCTATGCCTCGGGAACTCACCATGTAGCCTAAAAATTTTCCTGAAGCCACTCCGGATGCACACTTTTCTGGATTGAGTTTTAAATTGTGTTTTCTCAACATTCGAAGGTTTCTTTTAGGTCAGTCACGTGACTTCTTGGTTCTCTGGACATTGTTATCATGTCGTCCACATATACCAACATTGAAATGCCGATGAGTGGTTTGAAAATTTTGTTTACCAGCCTTTGAAAAGTTGCCCCTGCGTTCTTCAGTCCGAAGGGCATTACTTTGTAACAGTACAGTCCCTGATCGGTGACAAAAGTTGTCTTCTCCTCGTCTTCAGGATGCATCTTGACCTGATTGTACCCTGAGAAGGCATCCATGAAGCTTATGAGTCCCTGGCAAGCTGTTGTATCTACCAGTTGATCTATATTCGGTAGAGGAAAGTTGTCTTTTGGACACGCTTTATTGAGGTCGGTGAAATCTACACACATCCTCCATTTTCCTTTGGATTTATTTACCAATACTACGTTTGACACCCACTCGGGGTACTTTACTTCTCTGATAAAGCCGGCTTTTAACAGTTTTTCCACCTCGGATGCCACCGCTCTGCACCGTTCTTGATTAAAGATTCTTCTCTTCTGCTTGACTGGTTTGAGTGACGGGTTTACTGCTAAGCGGTGACTGATGAACTTTGGGTCAATCACGGGCATGTCATTATGTCCCCACGCGAAGATGTCCGGATACTCTTTCAGACATTCTAGCAGGCCTTTTTTTAGGGTTTCGTCCAAGTTTCCCCCTATCTTTATGTTTTTATCTGGTCCGAACAGCTTTATCTCTTCTAATTCTTCAGCTGCTCCTAGTCGGGTAACTTTTGGCCGAGGACCCGGTTATTTCCTCCCGTTCTCGCCCCTCTGCCTCTTCTTGGTGCCTTCTTCAATGCAGAGGGTCTCTCGTGAGAGAGTGGCAAAGCAGCTACGGGCTATCTTCTGAATCCCGCACACGATTCTGATCCCTTCCCGGGTGGGGACCTTTAGTTTTAAGTGATAGCAGGACATCGCAGCCTTTGTTTTCATCATGAAAGGCCGGCCGACAATGACTTGGTAACTGCTCATGCAGTCCACCACTGTGAAATTTATCATAATTTTTCGGGTTCTGGGGTGAGTCCCGATCATCATTGCTAATTGTATCCTTCCCAGCGGGACGACCGTTGAGCCCCCGAATCCGTATAGGGGGTGCCGTCATTGGTTAGAGTCGCGTACTCTACTCCCAGGCTTTCTAAAGCTTTCTTGGAGATTATATCTACTGCACTTCCGGGATCTACCAAGATTCTATCTACCTCTGTGCCGCCGATTGTAGCTTTGATTATTAGCGCATAGTCATGGGGGAAACTCACCCCCCGTGCATCCTCATCGATGAACATTATGGGTACCGACCGACTTCCTCGTAGTGTCAGGGATCTTTCTGTTTCTAGCACCTCTGCCCCTTGAGTTCAGCTATAGTTTTTCCTTGACCGGTTAGAGTCTCCGGCCAGTGTTCTTCCCCATGCGATGTTGTTTACTTGTCGGTTTCGTGCCCTCTGTCTGGCCGCCATTGCTTCGTGGTCGATATAACCATTTAAGTACCCATTCCAGGCTAGGTCTTCCATCTGTTCCCTCAAATCCTTGCACTCGTGTTTGCATGTCCATTTATATTATGATGTATGCAATAAGACTTCTTGTTTCTCTTATCAGGGGGGAATCTTCTGAGGTCGGGTTCTATTAAGAGGCCTTTTCCCTGTATCTCCATGATGATTCGCCCCGGTGGTTTGCTCAGGGGAATATATGCTTCTTCTCGGACCACGTGGTTTACTTGGGTTGGGACTCTCTTTCCTGGTCCCTTCTAGGCATTGGTTTGAATTCTTTGTGTCTGGGATGAGTTTTTTTGAACTCCTGTTCGGCCGGCGGGGGGCCTCTGCTCTTGTCGTTTTTCTCTAATGGTTGTCCCCTTCGGGAGATCTTTTCTTCACTTTCTAACAGGACGAATTTACGGGCTACCTCCAGAGCGGTAGCGTAGCGTACTATGGTGTGTCTTGGATTCTTAGGTGAGTCCATAGTTTTCCGACCCTTAGGTCTCCCTTTAAACTTTCCAGGGCCTCTTGGGACTCGTATCCTCCGACCTCGAGTACCATATTGTGGTACCTCTCGATGAAATTTTTTAGGGGCTCGTCATCTCCTTTCTTCATAAGCCTCAATTCTCCAATCGTTTTTTTGGGGACGCAGGCCCCTTTAAAGTGTCGAACGAATGACCTTTTGAGCTGTGTGAAGCTTCCGATGCTCCCCGGGGCCAGACTTCTGTACCATAGGATGGCGGGTCCACCCAAAGTTTTGGGGAACACTTTGCAGATGGCATCTCCTACCACTCCCTGGACTTCCATCAACAGGACAAAAGCTTTCGATGTGGGATTTCGGGTCAGAGTGGCCTTTGTAAGGTGTCATGGTCGGCATGTTGAATCGCCTTGGGAATTTTGCCGACTTTATTTCTTCCGTGAGGGGAGATTCCTCCTCACTATCCCGGGCATCCCCTGTATCAGTCTTGAGGCCTACCCCTCACTTGGTCATCTCCTTTTTCAACCAAGACTTTATTTCACTGCTTGTGCCGCCATGTCGTATCAGGTGCCCCTCTGTGCGTCTATTGCCCGGGTGCGGCGTTCCTCATGCCTTGGAATTTCCCGCACACTTTCGCTATGCTCTCTGTCCTCTCTTCTGGAGTCGCGGAGACTGTCATAGGAGGGATCCGGTGATGGTCTTCCTTCTTCTTCTTCCCATGTGTCATCTGTTTGTGAATATTTTTCTACAACTACGGATTTTATCCAGTAGGGGCCCCTCCTCCTGGGTCCATCGTCTTCACTTGTATCTACAACCCTTTTCCCTTCTGCTTTTTCACCTCTTCTTCGACTGGTTCCGACTTCGGGTCTTTCGTTGTTCGTTTCCTCCATTCTCTCCAGCCGATCCGTCATGGATTTCATACTTTCTTCCATCTTCTTCATCCAATCTGTAGCCAGATTCCCCGACGATTGGTGATTTCCGCCTTCTGCCATCGTCTTACTACGCGAACTACTTTTTGTTGAGTTCCCACACACGGCGCCAACTGTTGACAGCTGATTTTGGTCTCAGGGCAATATGGGAATATTACTTCCGAGACAATCCTCCCTCAATAGTGAATTTGTTTGGTTATGGGGGACCAAAAGCAAACTTAGCAAAAGACAGATAAATACGCCAATCGACAAAGAGATTTAACGTGGTTCGGCGGATTTTGGTCCGACCTACGTCCACGGGCACAAAAAAGGATGATATTTTTTATTACTCAAACACGCTTCTCAGCTCTGCTTCTTGTTTTTTTACAAGTCTGATAATAATGATTCTGATATTGATCCTCCTTCTACACTCAATTTACCCTCCTATTTATAATGGCAGCGAAATCAGACTCTTTCTAGCATAAGGATTCCCAGTTGAAACAATCTCCTTTTCCTATGAAGATTCCTAATCCGCAACTGATTCTTCTTTATTTATCCTATCAGGACACTAATTTATCAGTTTCCGTGTGAAAGTAGGATAATTTTGTCCCTTTTCCCAGTAGAAATAGGATGTCTTATCTTCTGGGCATGCGTCGCCATCTGGTCGGTCTAGAGATGGTCGGTCATCATGGGCTTCTGAGTTGAGGATGCTGTTGGCCGAACTGATAGTGCCCGGTCACCTGGTCCAAAGTGGTCGGTCGCCCATCGTCAAGTGATCGGTCTCTTATTCATGTGGTTGGTCAAGATGAGGATGTTGTTTTAATGATTTCGGTCAAGATGGGAATTGCCCCTTTTACCCCTGCCGTGCTGCTTAACCGTCATAGGGCCTTTTTACACCGCCAATAGATTTTACTATTTAATTTATTTAATTGGGCTAAAATAATATATTAAATGTATTAATTGAAATCGGATTGCATAGCGGAATTAAAATTGGATTTTAATTCGTGCGAAATAATTAATTTAGAATTAATTCGTAAGCGACTTTCGTAATAATTTTGATGGGCATTAGTGTACGGGCCAAATTTGGGCCAATGGCAAAACTTTCCTTTCACTTCGACCCAATACCAAATGAAGCCCAAAATGATAACCCAGAAAACTTTAAACCATTTACAAAACCAAAAGGACAAACCCCCCCTTAATTATTCACCAATCGTTTCTTTTTTTTCCAAACAAAAAATATATTTCCACATGCACATTATCCTCCCCGCCGAAAGCAGAAACAGCAAACATGTGAGAGTCCCCATTGCTAGAAATCACAGTACGTTGTGGGTCTCATATACAGCTCATCTGACAGCTACAAGGATGATTCATTTCATCTATAAAAAGAGACGTAACTCAGCACACAAGGGCATTCAAGTCAGACCTTTCCAACTTAAACTCTCAGAGCTTCATTTTCTCACATTGAAGCTTCACTTCTTTCTTACAAGCTTCTGTTCTCTGACACACGCTCTCTGAGCACTCCATCCCTTTAAACACTTACCACCGCCCTCACGGACACCCAAAGAGTTCAAGGTAACATCAAACCTTGCTTTCACATTTTACATATTTACTGCTCATTTCAGACTACTGACTTGAGCGTCGAAGTGCCCCTGGCACCCACCACACCGGTGGGTAGTCTACTTCTGCTTACTCTACCTTTGTTTTGCAGGATCGCTAGTGCCCCCAACCTATAAATTCTCGATTGTGGACCTCAGCCGAAATCCAACATCCATAATTTGGCGCCCACCGTGGGGCCTTAGCGATTCATAGCAAACAAATATCTTTCAGTCTACAATCCTTACAAACATAACTATCCATAGCTTCGTGCAACAGACAAACTCCAGACCCTATGGTGGCACAATTAGCCACTCTACAAAACAGTTACAATCAATGGAAGACAAAAATTGATCCATGTAAAACTTCAGTACTAATCTCCAATAGTATCTGGAACATAATTCTTTCTTCAGCCACTCAAAGGCTTGAGGCTACAACTCATTTCAATTATCTTATCAACCCAATTTCTTAGGAGCATTCGAGAATATGGTAAGTGAAAATTCACCATCAAATGACCATCCATTTAATCACCAAAGAAACCATCACATTTCTTCAACCGACCTATCACGACAAGACACATCTCCCATGTGAATGGAAATGTTGGATTAATCCTCTCCAGTCTACCTAGAGTCAAACAACCAATAAGGAAATTTTAATTCGAGATAACTTCAGCACGTTTTCCCTATAAATCATCAGCTCCCAAAGACTTGGGAGAATAGCCATATTCGTCATACGACAGGGATGAATTTCAATCTTCTTCATACGATATGAAAGGTGTGTGTGTCATCTGCTTCACGCGATGCAAAGAGGATTATTATCTCCTCCCGAGGACGTGGAAGGATTGTCATCTCCTCCAATCTACAAGATAAGTTTTTCATCTCCTCCAGACTACGTGAAAACCCACTGTCTAAGCCAATTATGGTCTCTTACACAAGAAAAAAGCTGGACATAACCACAGTTTACATGCGTAGCTGCCAGTCTACTCTTGCATGAAGCACTCTGCAAAAAAAAAATTTGTAGGCTCCAATAAGAATTGCAAGCAGTCCAAAGTTAAAGGTACCCAATGCTCTAGATTCCTTCCATCAAGCTACATGTGGGTGCTGAAGAAAAGTTTCACTCTACAAAAAGAACCTCATAAGTCACAAATAGTTGAGATAAAGTGAGGCCAACTATCTCAAGCTACAATCACCAAAAAAAAGGCTTTTCGGCTCGACATGTCAGCCCAGATAAAGGCAAAAAAACCGAAAGCAAACTTAAAAAGCCTCAGAAGCTCACGAAGCCAGAGAAAAGGAATTAAAAGAGAAGGTCCACGTGAGATGAAGAAAAAGAGGAAAGCAAGGTGGGCCCGGATTTGCTTTGTTGTTTGTCTAAAGAAGAAGAAATGGGCGTGATAAGTGAGAGAAGATAAAAAAAAACAAAGAAGATTTTGACCAAAAGAAGAAAAAGAGGAAAGCAAGGTAGGGCCAGTTTGAAAAGAGAATATGAAGTAATGAAAGAAGAAGAGAGAAAGCAGGCAGCCAACTTTGATCAAGACAATAAGAGGAAAGTAACGTGGGCCCAACACTTGAAATAAGGTTTTTTTTTATGCATATGATAAAGGAAGAAAAAATGGCGTGAGTGAAAGAAAGACAAAATTCAAAGACACAAAGGTGGCGCAAAAAAAAGAAAGAAAGAAGCAGGTGGTGTGACTATGAGAGAGGAAGACTCTTCGTTGACCAGTCAACAAAAGAAGCTTACGTGGGGCCCAAAATTGCATTAAGGGTTTCACTATGTTTGTTATAAAAGCCATACGACATTGGAAAAATAGTAGCTCTCTATGCGCATAATTGAAGAATAAAAATTTAAGAAGCAGCTATCAACTTCAGGCTACATGGAAAACTCCCATATCTCCTACACTACTTGGAATGATTATCAACTCCTGTAGACTAAGTCAAAGGTTAGTCATCATCTCCATGCTACGTTGATTTAATATTGCCAACTCCATACTACATAGGGAATCTTTTATCATGCCTAGTAGAATGAAGAACTCTCTTGGATCTCCTTTAGTCCCAATCGACCAACCTTTATCAGGTTAGGTAGTATGAAAATTATATGTGACTTTCATCAAAGTTCATTCTATTGTAGTATCATTGACCTTATTCAGGTCTTGTATAATTAGTAATGACCTTGATAGGCATCCATCTCCTACATACTACATAAGAGGATAATCATCTCCACACTAAGTATGGAGATTATCATCCACTCTAGACTATATGGATGAATTTCTATAAACTCTAGAAAGCATTGGACAAGCCCCATGAACCTTCATTAGGTTCATTCGACCGTAGTCTCCTGACCTTCATCAGGTCATGTAAAATGAAAATTTTCTTGGACCTCTTTAGGTCCAATCGACCAACCTTTATCAAGTTAGGTAGTATGAAAATTCTTTTGGACCTTCATCAGGTCTAGTAGAGTGATGATTCTCATAGAAATTCATTAGGTTCATTCGATCGTGTCGTGGAACTTTGTCAGGTCCATTCGACAATAGTCTCATGGACCTTTGTCAGGTCCATTCGACAATAGTCCCATGGATAGGTAGAATGAAAATTCATTTGGACCTTCATCAGGTTCATCCGACTATAGCTTCATGAACCTTCATCAGGTTCATTCGACCGTAGTCTCCTGACCTTTATCAGGTCAGATAGAATAAAGATTCACATGGACCTTTATCAGGTTCATTCGACCATAGCTTATTGGACCTTCATCAAGTCCATTCGACAACTTCATTCGACAATAGTATCATAGAAGTGTGAAGAGTAATGACCTTGATAGATATTCTTGAAGTTCATTCTATTATAGTCTCATGGACCTTATTCAGGTCTAGTATAGTGAGTGATGACCTTGGACCTTCATCAGGTCCATTCGACAACTCCATTCGATAATAGTATTGTAGAAGTGTGAAGAGTGATGACCTTGACATATATTCTTCAAGTCCATTCGACCATAGCCCTCACTGACCTTTGTCAGGGCTTGTAGAGTGAGGATTGTAGTATGATGAATGAAACCTTCTTTGACCTTTCTTATGTCTAGTAGAGTCAGAAATGATAACCTCATTAGACTTTCATCAAATCCATTCAACAATTCCATTCTACCATAGATTCACATGGACCTTCATCAGGTTCATTCTACTGTGGTCTCCTGACCTTCATCAGGTCAGGTAGAGTGAAGATTCAAATTAACTTTCATCAGGTTCATTCGACCATAGTTTCATGAACCTTCATCGGGTTCATTCGACCGTAGTCTCCGGACCTTCATCAGGTAAGGTAGAATGAAGATTAATTTGGACCTTCATCAGGTTCATTCGACCATAGTTTCATGAACCTTCATTAGGTTCATTCGACCGTAGTCTCCGGACCTTCATCAGGTAAGGTAGAATGAAGATTCATTTGGACCTTCATCAGGTTCATTCGACCATAGTTTCATGAACCTTCATCAGGTTCATTCGACTGTAGTCTCCTGACCTTCATCAGGTTAGGTAGAATGAACATTCATTTAGATCTTCATCATTTTCATTCGACCATAGCTTCATGTACCTTCATCAGTTTCATTCAAAATTTCCATTCGACAGTAGTTGATGAGAGGAAAATATATCAATATTTACCGCCCCTTTTACTTAATATTTTGTTTAGTTTCTCGGGTTTGATGAACGTTTTGATTTGTTTTAGTTTATTTTGCAGATAAAATAAAATTGGGACACAATTAAATCATTTAGGACGAAATGTGGGTCAAATAAGGGCAAAAATTGGACTTGACATATTAATTTTGGAGATTGGAAACTTGAAAGGGCGTTTTAACGAAGTGCAGTTTTGGAAATTCTAGTTTTGCGCATCTGTCGTATTTTGGGCATAAATTTTTACTCCGATATTGGATTGAGCTGATTCAAGTTCCAGATTAAAGAAGACTCAAAGATCTACAACTTTGAAAGACAAAATAATTTCTAATTCTGAAGATTGCATGCCCTAAATTGATGAACCATCCAGAAGTGTGTTGTGTGTAATTATTAAAGTCATTTTCAATCATTTTCAAAACAAAAAATAAATTAATAAATAAATAATAAAAATTATCAAATCACCACCAAACATGATAAGCAATTAGTGAAGCAATTAATAATGGATTTTTTGGAGCAATTAATAATGGATTTGGTAGATGATTTGATGGAGGTAAAATTTTGCTTATAAATATCAAGCCATTTCATTTGTAAATTCATACTTTCTTCTAAGGAATTCCTTAAGAATACTAAGAAGATTGTATCTTGTTTGTTTATTTACAGCTTTCAGTAATTAATTTCCGCTTTCGTACTTTCTTTTCTTTACTTTTCAGCTTTTACTTTCCGCAATTTACTTTTACGCACAGTACTTTTCTTTCTTTAATTTTCAGTTTTACTTTTCAGTAATGAGGAGGTAACTCCCCTTTGCTAGGGTAAAAGGTAAAACTTTTATTACTAATATTTAGATTAATCTCCCTTAATTATAATATATAAACTAGTTAAAACTTGACTTAACGATGATACCGCCATATTGGTAGGTTGGTAATTATTTAAATTGGTTTTAACCTGACTAAACTGGATACCGCCTGATTGGTCGGTTGGCAATTAATTATTAATTTAACTTAATCTGGATACCGCCTATATGGCTGGTTGGTAATTATCTTGCAAAGTTAATATATTATATTAAGGGAGATATCTAAAATAGAAGTAATAAAAGTGGATCCTTTTACCTCAGCATTTTCTTTTATTGTACTTTTACTTTATTTACTTTTCAGCAATTTACTTTCAGCATTTACTTTTCAGCAATTTACTTTCAGCAATTTACTTTCAGCATTTACTTTTCAGTAATTTACTTTCAGCATTTACTTTTCAACAATTTACTTTCAGCATTTACTTTTCGGTATTTAATTTCAGCATTTACTTTCCGTCATTTACTTTTCAGCAATTTACTTTTCATCATTTTACTTTATGTCTTTTATTTTATTTATTTTTTACTAGCCTTAATTATGTGTCGTAACTAAGTTAGTTATCCAGGGTTGTGATGAATTCTAATATCACCGGTTTATAAGGGGTTATTTCATAGTTTGGGTAATTTAAAGGTTTACTTATTAAGTCTTAAGCTTAATGCTTCTTGTTGTCTGATCACCAATAAGATTGATGTGGTAAATCTAAAATAAACTTGACAAAGGAATTTTAGGTTTCAGCCTTAGACTTAATAGCCCACGATCTTCCTACGAGTTTTTCCATATTCTTGAAAGACAGAGCCAAAGCTTGGCTACATTCACTACCAGCAGGTTCCATCACAACTTGGAACACTCTAGCCATAAAATTCCTTGCAAAGTACTTTCCACCAGCAAGAACTGCAAAGTTGAGGAATGACATCACATCTTTTATACAACAAGGTTCAGAATCCCTTTGCGAAGCTTGGGAAAGATTCAAAGATTTACTCCGGAAATGTCCTCACCATGAGATTGCAAAATGACTATAAGTTCAAACCTTTTACAATGGACTTTCTGGAATAATAATGAAAACCACAATTGATGATGCTGCTGGAGGAGCGCTAATGGGAAAAGGAGAAGATCAAGCCTGGGACCTAATTGAAGAAATGGCCAACAACATTTCCTTGTGGCCAACAGAAAGAAGTTTGATCCAACGAATTGCTGGAATTTATGAAGTTGGAGCCAACACTGCAGTGAATGCCAAGCTGGATCAGATATGTAAATTCATGGAAACTCTCAGCATGTAAGTTAATACTGGATCCACAAGTTCACCTTATGGAGGAGCACCAGAGTCAAACCAATATAAAGAGACGGTGAATTATGTCAACAATTTCAACAGACAGGGGAACAATCCATATTCCAACACCTACAACCCAGGGTGGAGGAATCATCCCAATTTCGCATGGAGCAACAATTCAGGGAAAATGAACAACCCACCACCCGGATTCCAACAACAGAACAAAGGCCAGGAGCAGGTAAATGAATTAGGAATAACAGAAGTATTGACCCACTTGAAAAAGATAGAAGCAAAACACGACTCTCAAGCAGCAAGATATGATGCTATGTTTCAATCCCAAGCAGCATTAATTCAAAGTCAAGTTGCTTCTATTAAAGCACTGGAGAATCAAATTGGACAACTGGCCAATGCTCAGAGTTACAGACCGCCAGGTAACCTTCCTAGCAACACTGAACCAAATCCGAGGAACATAGGGAATGAGCAATGTCATGCCATCTTATTAAAAAGTGGTACTGAAATTAACAAAAATATTGGAGTCAAGGTAACAATTGAAGAAGTTCCTAAAGATGCAGTTCCACAGATGGAGGGAAAAAAAAGCAAAGGAAAAGATCAAGAAAAATCACTCACTCACCTTTTCCTCAACGTCTTCAGAAGAACAACTGGACAAGCAGTTTGCTCGATTCTTGGAGGTGTTCAAAAAGCTGCATATCAATATTCCATTTGCAGAAGCATTGGAACAAATGCCCAGCTATGCCAAATTCATGAAAGACATTCTTTCACGAAAGCAGAGAGATGAGATTGGGAGATTACAAGACATTAGCATTATCAGAAGAATGCAGCGCTATCATTCAGAGGAAACTTCCTCCAAAATTGAAAGATCCTGGCAGTTTCATTGTTCTTTGCACCATATGAGAACATGACTTTGGTAAGGCTTTGTGTGATTTAGGTGCGAGTGTTAATTTGATGTCTTTTTCTATTTTCAGGAAATTGCATATTGGAGAAACAATGCCCACTTCAGTCTCTCTACAACTTGCTAATAGAACGCTCGTATTTCCGAGAGGTGTAGTTGAAGATGTGCTGGTCAAGGTTGACAAATTTATTTTACCAGCAGATTTTATTGTCCTTGATATGGAGGAAGACGAAGACGTGCCGATCATCCTTGGGAGACCATTCTTGGCAACAGGTCAAACCATTATTGATGTACAAAAAGGAGAACTAACCATGAGGGTACAGGATCAAAAAGTAACATTCAATGTTTTTAAAGCCATGAATTTCCCGAATGAAGAGAATGAGGAATGTTTCAAACTTGATGTGATAAATAGTACCTTCCAGACCTCCAATGCAATGCATAGTTCTGCTGACAAACTTAAAGCATGTCAATTGCCTGTGGAGACTGAAGATAAAGTGTCTTTTGCACTGAAAAAGCCAATTTTTGCACTACAAACAACAGAAGAGAAAAATTTCCACTAGCTCAACGAATTGGAGGAATTTCACAATCAGCCTTTTGAGGATGCCAAATTGTACAAAGAAAAGGCAAGGAAAAGACATGATGAGAAGTTAGTTCGCATACAACTGGAACCAGGGCAGAATGTACTATTAAACAAATCAAGGGTGAAATTATTCCCATGGAAGCCAAAATCACGGTGGTCAGGTCCATTTGTGATCACCAAAGTTTTACCAGATAGAGCCGTTGAGATACATGATCCTGACTCCAACAAAACATTCAAGGTTAAAAATAAGCGTGTCAAGCACTACTGGGGAGAACCATTTGAGCGAAAAAAAGAAAGTGTCACACTTTCAGATCCAGCCTAACGTTCGAGAAATCATGTCTAGCTGACGACATTAAACTTAGCGTTCGCAGGGAGGCAACCCATGCAATTTGTGTATATATTATGATCTGGTGTGTTTTATTTTTGTATGTTTAATTTTAGCAGGTAAAGTCATTTCACGATGGAAGAAGCTCTCACAAATCTTCACAAGCAATTTCCTTCTCTCCCTCAAAAATCTCTGATGAAAGTCTACAAAACTCGCTTGGAACTGATGAGACTACTGATGATCAAAGGTATTCCTACTAACATTCGTTAGATTATTGAAGCACGGGTCCGATTGGCAGGTGAGTCTTCTGACTCTTTTATTTCACATCTGCCTGGTTTAGGAAGGAGCACCTATGCTCAAAAGAGAAGAGCCAAAAGAATGTGTGTTTGTTATAAATGTGCTCGTATGTTTTGTGATACGCGTTGTCGTTCTTTAGGAATGGTGTCTGATAACCGCGAAGATAAGATTAATTTCATTAGGGATGGCTTGAGTAAGGAGTCTTTGCATGATATATCTAAAACTCTTGAGACGCATCCCAGTGGATATGTGTATCACGAAATTCGTGTGTTATATGTACAATTTCAAAAAGAAAGACAACAATTAAGTCTCGGGAATCTGACTCAAAAAGACCTTGTTTTCCAATTTATAAGAAAATTGGATGGGAAGCTTGTCCCTGACACATAGACGTCAATCAATCCGCTACTTTTCTTGTACATATTATATCTCTTTGTCTTTTCTTAATAATTGTAATTTATTTTGTTGTTTTCTTTTATTTTCTCCGATAGGATCCATACTTTTTTTACTATCACGATTTATTTTACTGTTAACTAATAATTGTCATTTGGCAGGTACTAGTGCTATTATTTTACTCACCCTTTTCAGGTATTATAAATTCAACTCATCATTGCATTTTTGAAGACATCCAGAGTAAAACATGGAAGCCACTTCAAGAAGACGAGTTGAAAACATTTGTGTGTTTTACGGTACTAGTGTTTGTGTTAAACAACAATACGTAGAGGCATCACAGGAATTGGGTCGAGTCTTAGCTGCAAGGAATATGCATTTAGTATATGGCGGAGGCAAACTTGGACTTATGAGGATCGTTTCAAAAGCTGTACAGGAAGAAGGCAGTCACGTTTTGGGAATCATCCCAAAACCCTTGGCGGAGGCAAATCTTATTGGACCATCAAACGGAGAAGAGCTAATTGTGCCAGGTATATCTGAACGACTGATAGAAATGATTAACCGTGCTGATGCTTTTATTGCTTTGCCAGGTGGCTTGGGTACATTAGAGGAAATTTTTACAGTATTATCTTGGGCAAACTTGAACATACACCAGAAACCGCTTGGACTGTACAACGTTGAAGGATTTTATGATTTTCTTTGTGTTTTTTGATGATGCCCGGAGAAATGGGTTCGTGACAAAACCTATGAAAGAACTCATCTTTACTGCCAGAACTGCTCCGGATCTAATTGACCAAATCTTAGCCTATGAACCACAAATTGACCCTATCATTTCAAAGATTAATCTGGATCTTAACCTTTAACTTTTCGTGTAGAATTTCAGCTTACCATGTATTATCTTCTAAACTCTTCTTCTACTATTCATGACATTGGGGAAAACGACTCATTTAGGTTTGAATGATGGAATTAGTTTATCAGAATCTTATTTTTAGTGGTGTGTTGTTTTTATTTTTAGTCCAAAATTTTTCGAAAAATACAAAAAAATTGAAAATTTTTCAAAAATTACAAAAATATTTTGCGTTTTTGTGTTTTTATTTTGACTAAAAAGGTGAAATTAGTAAGAGATAGCTGAGTAAGGAGTTTCCACTCCTGAGACATGTCTAAAACCTATTTCGGAACAAGTTAATTTTTGTTTATTTCCTTTTGAATTATTTTAATTTGTGAATTCTCCATAATACTGACTAAAATGGATCTTCATATGCTCAGTTGGCAGGTATTATCAACATGCATTGTAACATACTGACATGAGTTGTAATTGAAAAGTTTGTAATATTTAGTGCTCTAGTTTAATTGGAGAAAGCATCTCAAAAAAATGATGGAGTAAAAAAAAAACGTCTGAGGTCCGAGTTATTAAGTCTGTAAGGGTATTTTAACACCTAGTGCCTTAAAGCCAACTGGTTTGGGAGTCACTAGCCCAAAGCTCGCTACATGGATCAAGGATGTTACAAAAATATATATATCTAAAGTCTGAGTAATTAAGTCCATAGGGGTGTCTTAACACCTGGTGCCCTAAAGCCAACTGGTTTGGGAGCCACCGACCCAACACTCGCTACATAGATGGAAGATATTGTATATAAATAAAAAAAAAATCAAAAATCAAAGAGAAAAATCAGAAAAAAAAAATTTTCCATTGCTGCAAAAAAGTGTGAATTCTGATAAAACTTTAGGACAAAAATATTACTCTCTTATCAACTGCACTTGTGACTATTGTGGGCAAAAATGAGTTGATTAATATTTTGTCGGCTGTGCATATGAAGAATGGTAAATATAATCAGAGAATTTACTTATTCAGTAATTTAGAAAGAAAGAAAACAACTAGTAACTTGGAGTAGAAGTTTCACCTGATTAGTCACTAACTTCTTTATTCTCTTTTCTCTTGTCTTTTTGCTTTTGTGTGCATTAGTTTTATTATCTTTTTACTTTTGTAAAACGTTTGTGGGTATCGTTGATGTAAGCCATCACGAGACTATAACTCGTCCACTAGGGACACCTGTGGGTTTAAAGGCTTGTTGCATATGCTAAATGCAACTATGATCCCTACGAAAGTGGCTTAGTTTAATTTTAATTGTTTCTTGAATTTTATTTTATTGTTTTGCTCGAGGACTAGCAAAATATTAGGTTTGGGGGTGTGATGAGCGGAAAATATATCAATATTTACCGCCCCTTTTACTTAATATTATGTTTAGTTTCTCGGGTTTGATAAACGTTTTGATGTATTTTAGTTTATTTTGTAGATAAAGTAATATTGGGACATAATGAAATCATTTAGGACGAAATGTGGGTCAAATAAGGGCAAAAATTGGACTTGACATATTAATTTTGGAGATTGGAAACTTGAAAGGGCGTTTTAACGAAGTGCAGTTTTTGGAAATTCTAGTTTTGTGCATCTGTCGTATTTTGGGCATAACCTTTTACTCCGAAATCTGATTGAGCTAATTCAAGTTCCTGATTAAAGATGCCTCAAATATCTACAACTTTTAAAGACAAAATAATTTTGAATTCTGAAGATTTCATACCCAAAATTGATGAACCATCCAGAAGTGTGTTGTGTGTAATTATTAAAGTCATTTTCAATCATTTTCAAAGCAAAAAATAAATTAATAAATAAATAATAAAAAGTATCAAATCATCACCAAACATGATAAGCAATTAGTGGAGTAATTAATAATGGATTTGGTGGAGCAATTAATAATGGATTTGGTGGATGATTTGATGGAGGCAAAATTTTGACTATAAATACCAAGCCATTTCATTTGTAAATTCATACTTTCTTCTAAGGAATTCCTTAAGAATACTAAGAAGATTGTATCTTGTTTGTTTATTTACAGCTTTTAATAATTAATTTCCGCTTTCGCACTTTCACACGCGTATAACGCAGGTGCACGTATCATTCTAGTATAAAAAGTATTGATCCCACGAGGACTTAAAACCTTTTGTTATCAATTTATGAAGTTAAATATTTACAAGTATCTATTGGATTGATTGTTTGATTGGGTGGTGACTTTAAAATTAAAACAAGTAAATAAAATTGATTGAAAGTATATTGAAGAAAATTCAAATTTATAAGACTATCCGGGGTTGTGAATCCTTCCAATATCTTTTTAAAAGATGAAGTGGTTATTTTACATTTGTGTAATATATTGGTTTATTAACCTGGAACACGAAATTATGTAAAAGCCTCTTCCGATGGTCAAATACAAATACAAGTATAACCCAATTAATCATATTCTTATGTTAACCAAGTTATCTGAATTTTTTAAGATTAAGTTCCAATTATGGCTACCCCCGCCCGACAGGTATATTCCTATCATGTAAGGAAATCTATTAAAGGGTTATATATCCTCAAGGAAGATCGTGGGCTATTAAGTCTAAGGTCTTAAACCTAAAATCTCTTTTCCAAGTTCATTTTAAGTTTACCAGTTCAATTTTACTAATGCCCAGTTAATAAAAAACATTAGGATTAAGGCTCAATAAATAAACCTTTATAATACTCAAACTGTAATTTAACCCCTTATAAACTAGTGATATTGGATTTCATCACAACCCCAGATAACTGGCTTAGTTACGAAACATATTTACGGGTAGTAAAAAACTTAAATAAAATAAAAGACATAAAGTAAAATACTGAAAATTAAATGCTGAAAAGTAAATGCTGAAAGTAAATTGCTGAAAGTAAATTGCTGAAAAGTAAATTGCTGAAAAGTAAATTGCTGAAAGTAAATTGCTGAAAAGTAAATTGCTGAAAGTAAATTGCTGAAAAGTAAATGCTGAAAGTAAATTGCTGAAAAGTAAATGTTGAAAGTAAATTGCTGAAAAGTAAATAAAGTAAAAGTACAATAAAAGAAAATGCTGAGGTAAAATGATCCACTTTTATTACTTCTATTTTAGATATCTCCCTTAATATAATATATTAAATTTGCATGATAATTACCAACCAGCCATATAGGCGGTATCCAGATTAAGTCAAATTAATAATTAATTACCAATCGACCAATTAGGCGGTATCCAGTTTAGTCAGGTTAAAACCAATTTAAATAATTACCAACTGACCAATATGGCGATATCCTCGTTAAGTCAGGTTTTAACTAGTTTATATATTATAATTAAGGGAGATTAATCTAAATATTAGTAATAAAAGTTTTACCTTTTACCCCAGCAAATGGGAGTTAACTCTTCATTACTGAAAATTAAAAACTGAAAATTAAAGAAAGAAAAGTACCGTGCGTAAAAGTAAATTGCGGAAAGTAAAAACTGAAAAGTAAAGAAACGAAAGTGCGAAAGCGAAAATTAATTACTGAAAGCTGTAAATAAACAAACAAGATACAATCTTCTTAGTATTCTTAAGGAATTCCTTAGAAGAAAGTATGAATTTACAAATGAAATGACTTGGTATTTATAGGCAAAATTTTGCCTCCATCAAATCATCCACCAAATCCATTATTAATTGCTTCATTAATTGCTCCACTAATTGCTCCACCAAATCCATTATTAATTGCTCCACTAATTGCTTATCATGTTTGGTGGTGATTTGATAATTTTTATTATTTATTTATTAATTTATTTTTGCTTTGAAAATGACTTTAATAATTACACACAACACACTTCTGGATGGTTCATCAATTCCGGGCATGAAATATTCACAATTCGAAATTATTTTGTCTTTCCAATTTGTAGATCTTTGAGTCTTCTTTAATCTGTAACTTGAATCAGCTCAATCTGATATCAGAGTAAAATTTATGCCCAAAATATGACAGATGCACAAAACTGGAATTTCCAAAACTGCACTTCGTTAAAACGCCCTTTCAAGTTTCCAATCTCCAAAATTAATATGTCAAGTCCAATATTTCTTCCTAAATGATTTCATTGAGTCCCAATATTATTTTATCTACAAAATAAACTAAAACATATCAAAACGTTCATCAAACCCGAGAAACTAAACAAAATATTAAGTAAAAGGGGCGGTAAATATTGATATATTTTCCGCTCATCACACCCCCAAACCTAACATTTTTCTAGTCCTCGAGCAAAACGATAAAATAAAATACAAGAAACAATTAAAATTAAACGAAGGCACTTTCGTAGGGATCACGGTTGCATTTAGCGTATGCAACAAGCCTTTAAACCCCTAGGTGTCCCTAGTGGACGAGTTGTAGTCTCGTGAGGGTTTACAGCGACGATACCCACAAACGTCTTATAAAAGTAAAAAGATAGTAAAACTAATGCACACAAAAGCAAAAAGACAAGAGAAAAGAGAATAAAAATGTTAGTGACTAAACGGGTGAAATTTCTCATCAAAGTCAATAATTGTTTTGTTTCTTTCTAAATTACCGAATAAGTAAATTCTCCGTTTATTTTTATCATTCTCCATATACACATCCAACAAAATATTAATCAACTCATTTTGCCCACAATAGTCACAAGTGAAGTTGAAAAGAGAGTAATATTTTTGTCCTAAAGTTATATCAGAATTCACACATTTTTTAAGCAATGGAATTATTATTTTTTTATTTTTCTGATTTTTTTTCTTGATTTTTTATTGATTTTTTTTATTTATTTATATACAATATCTTCCATCTATGTAGCGAGTGTTGGGTCGGTGGCTCCCAAACCAGTTGGCTTTAGGGCACCAGATGTTAAGACACCCCTACATAATTAATTACTCAGACTTCAGATATATATATTTTTGCAACATCCTTGATCCATGTAGCGAGCTTTGGGCCAGTGACTCCCAAACCAGTTGGCTTTAGGGCACTAGGTGTTAAAACACCCCTACGGACTTAATAACTCGGATCTCATATGTTTTTTTTTACTCCATCGCTTTTTATAGATGCTTCTTCCAATTAAACTAGAGCACTGAATATTTCAAACTTTTCAATTACAGCTCATGTTTGTATGTTATTATGTATGCTGATAATACCTGTCAACTGAGCATATGAAGATTCATTTTAGTCAGTTTTATGGAGAATTCACAAATTAAATAATTTAAAAGGAAATAAACAAAAATTAACTTGTTCCGAAATAGGTTGAGATACGTCTCAGGAATGGAAATTCCTTACACAGCTATTTCACAACAATTTCACCTGATTAATCAAATAAAACACAAAAATATAAAATATTTTTTTGATTTTTTGTAAAATTTTTCAAATTTTTTTTTTGGCTTTTTCGAAAAAAAAATAAAACAATAAAAATAAGATACAATTTAACTATTCTCCTCCCCCAAACCTAAATGAGACATTGTCCCCAATGTCTTAAACAGTAGAAAAAGAGTTTAGAAAACTTTACCTGGTTAGCTGAAATTCAACATCTAAATGAAAAGTTAAAGGTTGTACTAAGAAGATTGTATCTTGTTTGTTTATTTACAGCTTTCAGTAATTAATTTCCGCTTTCGCACTTTCTTTTCTTTACTTTTCAGTTTTTACTTTCCGCAATTTACTTTTACGCACAGTACTTTTCTTTCTTTAATTTTCAGTTTTTACTTTTCAGTAATGAGGAGGTAACTCCCCTTTGATGGGGTAAAGGTAAAACTTTTATTACTAATATTTAGATTAATCTCCCTTAATTATAATATATAAACTAGTTAAAACCTGACTTAACGAGGATACCGCCATATTGGTCGGTTGGAAATATTTAAATTGGTTTTAACCTGACTAAGCTGGATACCGCCTGATTGGTCGGTTGGTAATTAATTATTAATTTGACTTAATCTGGATACCTCTTATATGGCTGGTTGGTAATTATCATGCAAAGTTAATATATTATATTAAGGGAGATATCTAAAATAGAAGTAATAAAAGTAGATCCTTTTACCTCAGCATTTTCTTTTATTATACTTTTACTTTATTTACTTTTCAGCAATTTACTTTCAGCATTTACTTTTCAGCAATTTACTTTCAGCATTTACTTTTCAGTAATTTACTTTCAGCAATTTACTTTCAGCATTTACTTTTCAGCATTTAATTTTCAGTATTTTACTTTATGTCTTTTATTTTATTTAAGTTTTTTACTACCCGTAAATATGTGTCGTAACTAAGCCAGTTATCTGGGGTTGTGATGAAATCCAATATCACCGGTTTATAAGGGGTTAAATTACAGTTTGGGTAATATAAAGGTTTATTTATTGAGCCTTAATCCTAATGCTTTTTATTAACTGGCCATTAATAAAATTGAACTGGTAAACTTAAAATGAACTTGGAAAAGGGATTTTAGGTTTAAGACCTTAGACTTAATAGCCAACGATCTTCCTTGAGGATAGATAACCCTTTAATAGATTTCCTTACAGGATAGGAATATACATGTCGGGCGGGGGTAGCCATAATTGGAACTTAATCTTAATAAATTCAGATAACTTGGTTAACATAGGAATATGATTAATTGGGTTATACTGCAGTTGGTAGCAATACCTTTTAATGGCAGTTGGACAATTGGAAGCTACTGAATGCATTACAATTCTCCCCCTCCAGATGCATCCGAAAAAACAATCGTCATCTGACAGCTATCCTGGTTATGTCTCTGTACAACTCTAGCTTGTCCCGAGTAACCACATTTGTTAACATGTCGGCTGGATTCTCATCTGTATGGATCTTCACTAGTCTCAGCAATTGTTGATCCATCACTTCGCGTATCCAGTGATAGCGAATATCAATATGTTTCGTCCGGGAATGATACATTGAGTTTTTGCTCAATTCCGGAGCACTCTGACTGTCACAGTGTATCTTGTAATCTATTTGCTTGATCCCTAACTCTTGGAGAAACCGCTTTAACCACAACATTTATTTTCCTGCCTCAGCTATAGCAATTTACTCAGCCTCTGTTGTGGATAATGCAATACACCTCTGCAATCTTGACTACCATGACACAGCTCCCCCTGCAAAAGTGTAGATGAATCATGATGTAGATTTCCTACCATCAAGATCTCCTTCCATATCTGAATTAGTATAGCCTTCCAAGATCAGATCAGCTCCTCCGTAACATAGACGAAACTTCGTTGTACCCTTGAGGTACCTGATAATCCATTTGACTGCCTCTCAGTGTTGCTTTCCAGAGTTAGAGAGAAATTGGCTCACTACACCAACTGCGTGTGCAATATCTGGCCTGGTACATACCATTGCATACATTATACTTCCAACAGCTGAAGAATATGGTATCGATGACATCTCATCTATCTCTTTCTTGGATGAGGGACACAAACTCTTACTCAGTTTGAAATGGTGGGCTAGCGAAACACTGACTAGTTTGGTTTTTTGTATATTGAACCTTCTGATTATCCGTTCAATATATCTCTCATGTGAAAGCCACAACTTCTTGTTCTGTCTGTCACGAACAATCTCCATTCCCAAAATCTGTTGAGCTGGTCATAAGTCTTTCATGTCGAATAACTTAGAGAGTTCCTTTTTTAGCTAGCTGATCTTCGTTGCTTCTTGTCCAACAATCAACATTTCATCTATGTACAGTAGAAGAGCAATGAAATTTCCATCTGGAAACCTCTGGATGTATACACACTGATCTGCTGCAGTTCTTTTATAGCCTTGACCCACCATGAATGAGCCGAACTTCTTGTACCACTGCCTCGGTGCTTGCTTGAGCCCGTATAAGCTCTTTTTCAGCTTGCAAACAAGGTTTTCTTTTCCTGAAAGCTTGAATCCTTCTGGCTGCTCCATGTAGATTTCTTCATTCAGATCACCATGAAGAAAAACCTTTTTGACATCCATCTGTTCAAGCTCCAAGTTCAATCTGGCTACCAATCCTAGGATGACTCGGATTGAAGCCATTTTTACCACCAGTGAAAAAATCTCATCAAAGTCAATTCTTTTTTTCTGTAGGAATCATTTGACTACTAGCCGAGCTTGTGTTTCACCATTTTTCTGCTGCCATCTTTCTTGAGATTGAACACCCATTTGTTCTTCATTGCCTTCATTCCATGTGGGAGCTTGACTATCTCATAAGTGTTGTTTTTCTGCAGAGATTCCATCTCATCCTGCATTGCGTGCAGCCATTTGTCTTTATGAGATACCGTTTCATTGAAGGTTTCTGGCTCCCCCTCGTCAGTAAGCAGAATGTATTCTGATCATGAGTATCTGGCTGATGGAATCCGGCCTCTCTCAGATCTTCATACTGGAGGTTCTGGCTGTCTGTTGTCATTCGGATCTGTGGATGATCCTGAAGCCTCTGATGGAGCAGGCTGCAGCTCCCCCTCCTCAACACTTCATTCCTTCTCCGGTTCTACTTCTGGCATGTCTTGCACCCCATCATCATCTGTGGCCACTGGTGTTGGTGCTGGGGTTGTGTCTGGATTTGCATCGGTATTGTCGGCACTGGTTTTAGAAGGCATCTTGGGCTTTTCAATGTCTTCTATTGTCTGGTCTTCGAGAAACACTACATACATGCTTCTGATGACCTTCCTTTCCTTCGGGTCTCATAGCCTGTATCCAAATTCCTCATCTCCATAGCCTATGAAGATGCATGGGGTAGTCCCTGCATCGAGCTTCTGTCTGAGCTTCTTAGATACATGTGTAAATGCTAAACATCTGAATATTCTGAGGTGAGAATATGAGGGATTCTTACCAGACCACACTTTCTCCGGAATCTCAAAGTTCAGCGGTACAGATGGTGATCTGTTGATCATGTAGCAGGCGGCACGAACAGCTTATCCCCAGAATGGCTTTGGCAGCTTGGCCATGCTGATCATACTTCTGACTTTCTCCATAATGGTACGGTTCATCTTTTCAGCGACACCATTGTGTTGTGGGGTACGTGGGACAGTCATCTCGTGTCGAATTCTGTGGCTTCCGCAGTAGGCATCGAACTCTCTGGAAGTGTATTCACCTCCATTGTCTGTGTGAAGGCACTTCAGTTTCTTCCCTGTTTCACGCTCAACCATGGCATGGAACAGTTTGAAATAGTCCATGACCTGATCCTTTATTTTCAGAAAATACACCCACACTTTTCGAGAAGCATCGTCAATGAAAGTCAGAAAATATTTATTACCGCCTGGTGAGTTTACCTCCAAGGGACCATATACATCAGAGTACACCAGACTGAGTAACTCTGATTTCTTTGTAGAAGAGAAATTAAAAGAGACTATGTGTTGCTTACCGAATAGACAGTGGTTGCAAGGATCCATAGCAGCATTTTTGGAGACAAATATTAGATCTTCTTTGTCAAGGTAGACAACCCTCTTTCACTCATGTGACCGAGTCTCTGGTGCCACAGATTCTGAGAAGCCTCTGGTTCAGCTACATTGAGGCTTTCTGCACATATCTTCACATGAGTCTTGTATAGAGTTCCACAGATGTGTCATCGGGCGATGACCATGGCACCTTTTATCATCCTCCAAATGTCATTGCTGAAGTGGCTAGCATAACCCTGTTTGTCAAGGGCTACCCCCGAGAGTAAATTGAGCCGAAGTTCTGGAACATATCTGACTTTCTTCAGGGTTATTGTATACCATGCATTTGTCCGCAACTGTATTTCACCAATTCCTACTATCTTAGAAGAACTGGTATTTCCCATCTTCACTGCTCCAAAGTCTCCTGCTTTATATGTTGTGAAGAAATCACTGTAAGGAGTGACGTGGTAGGATGCTGCAGTATCTACCACCCACTCGACATCTTGAGTTGCGGTGTGAATGCATGATTCTTCTTGGCCGAAGCATATAGCTACATCTACCGTAGTAACTACTACTATTTTCGCGTCATTCTTCTTCGGCTGGTTATTACCTTGTCCCTGCTCCCGTTGTAGTTTCTGGCAATATTTCTTCAAGTGGCCTTCAATGCCACAGTGGAAGCACTTGTATGTCTTTTTCCCGTCCTTGGATTTGCCTCTTCTTTTACTTCTGCCTCTCTTCCCACCTTGATGTTTCTCCTGTTGTCTTCCTCGCTGCTCCGAGACAAGGGCTTCTGTTTGATCTGAGCCCACATCTTTTCTTCTGGCTTCTTCATTTGACAGGGCATCTTTTACCATAGACATGGTAAGTTTGCCTTCTGGAGCTGAGTTGCTAAGAGTAACCATCAGAGTCTCCCAACTATCAGGAAGAGAACTGAGTAGTAAGAGGGCTAGAACTTCATCTGCCAGTTGCATGTCTACTGCAGACAACTAGTTCACCAGGCTTTGGAACTCGTTGGTGTGTTCTGCAACGAAAGTTCCACTCCGTAGCTTCAGGTTCACCAAACGCCTCATGATTAAGGCCTTATTCCGAGTTATTTTGGCCTGGAACATGTCTTCCAATTTCCTCCACATTTCAAAAGCATATGTGTCATGTGCTACGTGGTGGAAGACATTGTGACCGATCAATTGCCTAATTTGACCCAAAGTTCTATTGTTGAGTTTATTCCAGTCATACTCCTTAACAGACTCTGGTTTCACTCCCTTCATCTCGATGACATCAAACATATCTTTGCAATGCAAAAAATCTATAATCCGAGGTCTCCAGATGGAGTAATTAGTTGCAGCCAGTTTAATCATTGCACCAGAAGATGAATCTTCCATTTCCATTTCCATTTTAAGTTTTAAAGTTTAAAATGAAATTACATTAAAATTGGGGATGAATTTCACAAATCAGAGGTCACCCTTGCGTCCGAAACGGTCGAAAATGGTGGAATAGACACTTCGTTGGTCTAAATCCGACACAGGGGCTGATTTGTAAATTCCTAAAAGTTTTGGGGCAAAACTATAAATTTCAAAACTTCAGGGGGCTAAATGAAATTTACCAGGCTGCTGACGTGGCAGTGATGATGTGGCAGCTGACGTGGCAGTGATGACATGGCAGATGTAGGACCGACTTGATGACGTGGCAGACACGTGGTGCTGATGTGGCGGATGACATGTCGATGACGTGGCTAGCTGACGTGTCAAGCTGACGTGGCTGTAGGGCTGACGTGGCAGGTTGCATGGCGATGATGTGGCGCCGTGTGGTCATCTTCTTCCTTCAGACGCGCGTGTGGCACGTGGCGAGAGTGGGCTTCACTCTCCCGGAGAGTGGCGGAGCATGCGGGCTCCTCGGATGTCCGTTTGATCACCGGAAATTACCGCCGAACTCGTCTCGACGAGAGCTATCTGATGGTATGCTTGAAAATATTTTTTGACAACTTTTCCAGAACTCAAATTTTCCGAACCAAGCTCTGTTCATCGGTTTTACAACCCCCAAAGTATAACCAAAGCTCATGATACCACTTGTTGTGATTCACCGATCACTTTAGAAAAGTGTTTTGTGGAAAAACCGAATTGCTTCTATTACTACAAGAATAGATTACAAGTATTACAAAACTTGTATTACAAAACCTCACACTTTCTCTCTATACAATTACTCTCTTTGGGATGCATTACAAGCTCACTGGAAGGCTGAATATATAGCCAATGTGTGGTTACTGTTCACCCACCTTTCACTCCTTGATTCATGGATTTACTTTGTTTGTTAGCCCTATTTTCAACTTAGCACCTAAAGTTGGCTTGGATCTATCTATATTAGTCTACAAGGGTGGCCTACAGTTGGTAGCAATACCTTTCAATGGAAGCAGGACAATTGGAGTATCTTGTTTGTTTATTTACAGCTTTCAGTAATTAATTTCCGCTTTCGCACTTTCTTTTCTTTACTTTTCAGTTTTTACTTTCCGTAATTTACTTTTACGCACAGTACTTTTTTTTTAATTTTCAGTTTTTACTTTTCAATAATGAGGAGGTAACTCCCCTTTGCTGGGGTAAAAGGTAAAACTTTTATTACTAATATTTAGATTAATCTCCCTTAATTATAATATATAAACTAGTTAAAACCTGACTTAACGAGGATACCGCCATATTGGTCGGTTGGTAATTATTTAAATTGGTTTTAACCTGACTAAACTGGATATCGCCTGATTGGTCGGTTGGTAATTAATTATTATTTGACTTAATATGGATACCGCATATATGGCTGGTTGGTAATTATCATGCAAAGTTAATATATTTTATTAAGGGAGATATCTAAAATAGAAGTAATAAAAGTGGATCATTTTACCTTAGCATTTTCTTTTATTGTACTTTTATTTTATTTACTTTTCAGCAATTTACTTTTCAGCATTTACTTTTCAGCAATTTACTTTTCAGCAATTTATTTTCAGCATTTACTTTTCAGTAATTTACTTTTCAGCATTTACTTTTCAGCATTTAATTTTCAGTATTTAATTTCAGCATTTATGTTCCGTCATTTACTTTTCAGCAATTTACTTTTCAGCATTTTACTTTATGTCTTTTATTTTATTTAAGTTTTTACTACCCGTAAATATATGTCGTAACTAAGCCAGTTATCTGGGATTGTGATGAAATCCAATATCACCGGTTTATAAGGGGTTAAATTACAGTTTGGGTAATATAAAGATTTATTTATTGAGCCTTAATCCTAATGCTTTTTATTAACTGGCCATTAATAAAATTGAACTGGTAAACTTAAAATGAACTTGGAAAAGAGATTTTAGGTTTAAGACCTTAGACTTAATAGCTCACGATCTTCCTTGAGAATAGATAACCCTTTAATAGATTTCCTTACATGATAGGAATATACCTGTCTGGCGGGGGTAGCCATAATTGGAACTTAATCTTAATAAATTCAGATAACTTGGTTAACATAGGAATATGATTATTGGGTTATACTGGGTATTTGTATTTGACCATCGGAAGAGGCTTTTACATAATTTTGTGTTCCAAGTTAATAAACCAATATATTACACAAATGTAAAATAACCACTTCATCTTTTAAAAAGATATTGGAAGGATTCAAAACCCTGGATAGTTTTATAAATTTGAATTTTCTTCAATCTACTTTCAAGCAAATTTATTTACTTGTTTTAATTTTAAAGTTACCACCCAATCAAACAATCAATCCATTAGATACTTGTAAACATTTAACTTCATAAATTGATAACAAAAGGTTTTAAGTCCTCATGGGATCAATACTTTTTATACTACTTGAACGATATGTGCGCTTGCGTTATACGCGTGTGATTACGCACCGGTCAAGTCTCGTACGAGAGTGAGCAGTGATGACTTTCATCAAGTTCATTCTATTGTAGCATCATAGACTTTCTTCAGGTCTAGTATAGTGAGTGATGACTTTGGACCTTCATCAGTCCATTCAACAACTTCATTCGACAGTAATATCGTAGAAGTGTGAAGAGTGATGACCTTGATAGATATTCTTCAAGTTCATTCTACCGTATTCTCATAAATCCTCATCAGGAGAGTGAGTGATGACCTTCATGGACCTTCATCAGGTCCATTTGATAGCCCATTTGATAGTAGTCTCATGGACCTTCATTAAGTCTAGTAGTATGAGAAGGAAATACATTCATAGACCTTCATCAGGTCTAGTAGAGTAAAGACCCTCATTGACCCATGTTAGATCTTGTAGAATGAGGAATGAAGACCCTTATAGATCTTCATCATGTCTGTGAGTGTAGACTCTCATGTACCTTCATCAGGTATAATGGAGTGTGTAGACTTTCTTGGACCTTCATCGGGTCATGTGGAGTGTAGACTCTGATGTACTTCTTCAAGTGTTGTAAAATGAAAACTTCTTAGACCTCCATCAGATCTGGTAATCTGTAGACTCTCTTGTACCTTCATCAATACGTATGGTCATCTTGATACATAAGACAATGAAACATCCTCCATATGGGTCATCATTATCAAACTTATGCCCAGTCGACACAACAGGCAAGTAAAGGATCTCTCATTGTTTCAGTCAAACAGAGTATGCTTCTTATATTGAAGAGCCATTGACTGGTCACTCGACAAATCCTCCAGACGACAGGTATCAATATTCTCCTTTCTTTACTTACCATTATTGTGGTTTTGAAATTTGTAAGCAATGCTGTATGACATAGTTGAAGACCTAGACTACTCCTAGTCGAGATGAAATTGAAGACTCCCCGTCGTATGGAGTCTACCCTGAACCTTCATCAGGTTCAGTCCACTGGGAACAATCTCCATTGGCTCATGTAGAGTCAAGTTCAAGACCTGGCCTTCATCTGGTCCAGACGACAATAGACTCATCTGATCATTGATCAGTAGTATGGAGATTGTCCTGACCTTCATCTGGTTCAGTCGAATGGGAACATTCCCCATGGACTCATGTAGAGTCAACATATGACCTCCATCTGGTCTAGAAAAATTTGAAGATTCCTCTGGTCCTTGACCAATAGTATGGAGAATTTCCTGACCTTCATCTGGTTCAGTGGACTGGGAACATTCCTCATAGCTCATGTAGAGTCAACATATGACCTTCATCTGGTCTAGAAAAATTTAAAGACTCATCTGGTCCTTGACCAATAGTATGGAGAATGTCATGACCTTCATCTAGTTCAGTGGACTGGGAACATTCCTCATGGCTCATGTAGAGTCAACATATGACCTTCATCTGGTCTAGAAAAATTTGAAGACTCATCTGGTCCTTGACCAATAGTATGGAGATTGTCCAGACCTTCATCTGGTTCAGTCGAATAGGAACATTCCACATGGACTCATGTAGAGTCAAGTTTAACATATGACCTTCATCTGGTCAAGAAAAATTTGAATACTCCCTTGGTCTTTGACCAGTAGTATGGAGATTGTCCAGACTTTCATCTGGTTCAGTCGAATGGGAACATTCCCCATGGCTCATGTAGAGTCAAGTTCAACATATGGTCTATAAAAATTTGAAGACTCCCCTGGTCCTTGACCAGTAGTATGGAGATTGTCCTGACCTTCATCCGGTTAAGTCGACCGGGGATATCCCCCATGGACTCATGTAGAGTCGAGTTCAACACATGACCTTCATCTGGTCTAGAAAAAATTTGAAGACTCCCCTGGTCCTTGACCGGTAGTATGGAGATTTTCCTGAACCTTCATCGAGCCAAGTTGAAGACTTGGACTACTCTTAGTCCAAAAGACATTGAATTCTCTCTGTCGTATGAAATATGAACTATGCATTCTTGACAGGTACTCTTACATCTTGTTTCATTCGAAATGTATAGAAATACTCTCCAAGTCAGGGACTTCTTGACTTAGAGAGTATGGGACAAACTGTACGGGCCAAATTTGGGCCAAGGGCAAAACTGTCCTTTCACTTCGACCCAATACCAAGTGAAGCCCAAAATGATAATCCAGAAAACTTTAAACCATTTACAAAAGCAAAAGGACAAACCCCCCCTTAATTATTCACCAATCGTTTCTTTTTTTCCAAACAAATAATATATTTCCACATGCACATTATCCTCCCCGCCGAAAGCAGAAACAGCAAACATGTGAGAGGCCTCATTGCTAGAAATCACAGCACGTTGTGGGTCTCATATACAGCTCATCTGACAGCTACAATGATGATTCCTTTCATCTATAAAAAGAGACGTAACTCAGCACACAAGGGCATTCAAGTCAGAGCTTTCCAACTTAAACTCTCAGAGCTTCATTTTCTCATATTGAAGCTTCATTTCTCTCTTACAAGCTTCTGTTCTCTGACACAAGCTCTCTGAGCACTCCATCCCTTTAAACACTTACCACCGCCCTCACGGCCACCCAAAGATGTCAAGGTAACATCAAACCTTGCTTTCACATTTTACATATTTACTGCTCATTTCAAACTACTGACTTGACCGTCGGAGTGCCCCCGGCACCCACACACCGGTGGGTAGTCTACTCCTGCTTACTCTACCTTTGTTTTGCAGGATCGCTAGTGCCTTTAACCTACAAATTATCGATTGTGGACCTCGGCCGAAATCCAGCATCCACAATTATTATTTAATTAAATTGGATTTAATTATGTCGCGACGAAAAATTTGTTTAATCGGATTAAACGAACTCGGGCCCAAAAGTGTGTTGTGTAAGTAATTTGAATTTTGAATTCAATGTGGTGGGACCCACTCTCTTACATCAACTACTCATTTGTTGATGGAAGTTGTTTGGATATTAAATTGGATTTTACTTACCCATCACACCTACCAACAAAATATTTACTATTAATGAATTTTAAATTATTCATTATTATCTCTCCTTTTCAATTTTTTTGCCGAGTGCACACTATATTTATTTTTCACTTTGGCGAGAAGTAATTTGCTGCTTTTGAAAATGCATTGGCCTCTGTAATTTTTTGAAAATGCCGAAAAGGCATTTAGCCTTTTCTTTTGAACAAAGGCTGAATGGCCTCTGAAGTGTAGCATGGCCGAATGGCCTAATTCACCAAAGACAGATTGCTTCCTCTCTCTTGGGTAAATTTGTTTCTCCTTGGGAGATAAAATTTGTTCCATTTTTGTTCTTGCTAGCACATAAAGGAGTCAAATGAAGGTGATAGGGATACTCACCCATGAGCTTGGAAGCTTCAACATCCATAAAAGTTTTGAAAGTCAAAGCCGATCAATGTAAGTTTATTCCGCAAACTTCTTGATTTATTCACACACTAATCACGCTTAGAGATCCCGTGGCATGTCTTGGACACTACAATCTCTTATGGTTATAATCGCTTCCACCATATCTGGCTTTAGTGAACTTCGAAATTGATCGAGAACTCGACCACCAACACTAAAAGCTGATTCTGATGCAATAGTAGATATTGGAATGGTCAAGATATCACGAGCCATGGATACAAGAGTAGGATAACGAAATTCGTTTCCTTTCCAAAAATTTAGAATGTCTAGTTCAACACTTCTATCAACTCGTGGTTTATCCAAATAAAGTTCCAATTCAGATTTTCGTACAAATGAATCAAAATTCAAGCTTTGGAAGTCATCGAACTCCTATAAAACAAGTACAAATAGGAATAATCAAAGGATATCCAAGCTTTGGTTCAATAATAATAATAATAATATAAAGCCAAAACAAGTATAACTAATAAATTTACCTTAAAGATATCCAAGCTTTGGTTCAATGCATTTTCCTTATGTCTTGAACTTGTACCAACATGATTAAATTGGGTAAGAGTGGACGAAGAAGAGGGTGATGGTCCAGCCAATTGGTACTCATCAAATAAGGAAAATAATTTATTTTGAACATTTTTTAACTCCTGTTAATCTTCACCATATGCCTTTTTATAGGCAAACTCAATGAATGACATCTTATATCGAGGAACTAATATGCAAGCTATTGCTAAAATGGTGTAAAAATCAAACCAATACTTCTGAAATTTTGTGATCATTTTCTTTGCCATACTTTTCATGTAATCATCTCCATCCGCCACTAATTGGTACAAATTTACTTTAACTGCAAACACCTTAGGAAAGTACAAATTTGAAGTTGGGTACTTTGTCCCGGAGAAAATGCATGTAATCTCATAAAAGATAGACAAGAATTTTCCAATTTTCTCAATTTTTCTCCACTCTTCTTCAAAATGACAACTCTTATAATTAGAATCACTCAATTGCAAATGATAAAAAGTATTTTTATAATATACTACACCCTCATGTTGGGAAGCGGCCGCGAGTGCGCAGCGGAAAATCAAAATTATTATGTCGCTTTCCATTTGCCCAAGACCAATTTGTTTTTATTATTCTACAAGCCTAGGCATGTTACTATATATTCTAAGCATAAAACTCATAAAACATGCAAAGAACATAAACCTAAACATGCTAACTATCATAAGAACTCTAATTAAAATAGATAAAGAAAAAGACTTACTTGAACCGAAGACTCATTCAGTCCTCCCTCCAATCTACAAGCTTTTCTCGAACTCAGCAAGCTCTTCTACATTCCAAAGAGCCACCCAAGTGTGTGGCCTCCAAAGATGCACACACAAAAGCCAAAACTCAATGGCAAGACTACGCCTTGAGTGCACGAGTATTTTGCCCTTGGTGCTAGCCTAGGCAAATACCTCAAAACTTTTAACTCGAGGTTACTCTAGTCAATTAGACTTAAGGATCCTCAAAATCAGTGGCTTACTCTTAAACTTTAGAGTTGCTCACTTATATAAACCCAAGATATGAAAGGTTTTGGTGTAGACAATTTGTAAATAATTCTTTGGGTTTATATAGTGCTCCAAAGACAACAAAATTAATTAAGAATCTGATGTGGGATAAAAGCTAATTTAATCCGCTAGTAGCCTATGAGATCGGCTACCCCACTTAAGGGCAAATCATATCATCATGCTAGTCTCTCCGCTTTGTGAACGCCCAGATTATTCACAAAACTATGACTAGGAACATTTAAGAATAATGATTCTCATAAGGCATGGAAGCCATCGTCTTATTACTCCAAGGGCTTTATTACAGTGTTGATGATTCATATAAGTTATGTAAGACACGTATAATAAAGATTTCCATTTTTTTAATTAATGAAAATATTACAAATACATGTACATATAGCCCATCCACAAGTTGGATATAGGGCATATCTCTAACAATCTCTCACTTGCACTATAGCCAACTAGTATGAATCTGGACACCATACTCTCGGCTGTGCCTATCATGCTTTTGTTGAGTCAGCCCTTTAGTCAGAGAATCTGTAAGATTATCTTCTGTGGGTATTTTCTCTATAATAACTTCTTTTCTCTCAACAATCTCCCTGATGAGATGAAATCGCCTGAGTACATGCTTGGATTTCTGGTGGGACCTTGGTTCCTTTGATTGAGCAATGGCGCCCATGTTGTCACAGTACATCGTGACGCCATTTTTTATAGTGGGAAGCACTTCCAGCTCCGTGATGAACTTCTTTATCTAGACTACTTCTTTAGCAGCCTCAGATGCTGCAATATACTCAGCTTCAGTGGTGGAGTCTGCTGTAGTTGACTGCTTTGAGTTTTTCCAACTGACAGCACCGCCATTCAAAGTAAATAGATATCATGTTTGCTATATGTTGTCATCCCTATCGGTCTGAAAGCTCGCATCACAGTAACCAATGACTTTCTTCTCAGAACAATCTCCGTATGTCAAAAACACATCCTTAGTTCTTCTCAGATACTTGAGGATTATTTTGACAGCTTCCCAGTGTTGCTCACCAGGATTTGCCTGATACCTGCTCGTTATGCTAAGAGCATAAGAGACATCATGTCTTGTACATAGCATGGCGTACATGATCGATCCTATTGCTGAAGCATAAGGGATCCTACTCATACACTCTCTATCTGAAGGAGTATGTGGACATTGCTCCTTAGATAATTTGATTCCATGACAAGTAGGTAAATTACCTCTTTTGGAATCTTCCATTTTGAATCTTTTCAAAACTTTATCTATGTACGTAGATTGAGAAAGTCCTAACAACCTCTTAGATCTATTACAGTAGATCTTAATGTCAAGGATATAGGCTGCTTCTCCCAAGCTTGCATCATGGGAATATCATTCCCGATGATTAATATGTCATCGACATATAATACAAGAAATACAACAGCACTCCCACTACTTTTCTTGTAAACACAAGGCCCGTCTACATTTTTGATGAAGTCAAATTCTTTGATTGTCTCATTAAATCGTATATTCCAACTTATGGAGGCTTGCTTGAGTCCATAAATGGATTGTTTAAGCTTGCATACTTTATTATGATCATCCTTAGATGCAAACCCCTCAGGTTGTGTCATATAGACTTCCTCTACAAGGGTCCCATTAAGGAAAGTTGTTTTGACATCCATCTGTCAAATCTCATAATCAAAGTGTGCAGCTAGTGCCAGTAAAATTCGAATGGACTTTATCATTGCAACAGGCGAGAAGGTTTCGTCATAGTCAATTCCTTGGATTTGTCTATAAAATTTCGCCACCAACCTAGCCTTATAGGTTTGGATGTTGCCTTCTGCATCAGTTTTACGCTTGTAAATCCACTTGTAGCCTATGGGTTTTATCCCTCCAGGTGCATCTACCAAGTCCCAGACTTGATTCTGATACATAGAGTCTATTTCGGATTTCATGGCCTCAAGCCACTTGACTGAATCAATTTCACACATTGCTTCGTCATAACTAGTGGGATTGTCATTATCAATGACCTGATCATGTTCCTCATCAATATGGAAACCATATCTTTCAGGCTCATGTCTTTCCCTACCAGACCTTATGAGTTCATAACCTTGTGGTTGTTCTGTCACTGCCCTTTTGAGTCGTCTGGGGTTTAGTTCTATGTTAGTTTGTTCTTCTCGTACCTCATCGAGGTCAAGTCTACTCCCACTATATTTCTTGAGAATGAATTCATTCTCTATAAATTTAGCATTTCGTGAGATAAATGTTCTTTGTTCATTTGGGACGTAGAACACGTATGCTCTTGAGTTCAAGGCATATCCTACAAACTTACATTTAAATGCCATATCATCCAATTTGTTAGGTTGTGTGAGCTTGACATATGTGTCACATCCCCAAACTCTTAGATAACTAAGATTAGGACGTTTCCCAGACAATAACTCATATGGTGTTTGACTAACAGTCTTGGAAGGAACTTAGTTTAGTAGTAGTGTTGCAGTTTCTAAAACAAGACCCCAAAATGAAAGAGGTAGATCTGTGCCTAGCATCATTGATCGGAACATATCTAATAATGTTCGATTTCTCCTTTCGAATACCCCATTATGCTGTGGATTTCCCAGAGGAGTCTACTGGGAAACAATGACATTATCTCTCAAGTAATCTTGAAATTCGTTGCTTAAGTATTCACCACATCGGTCAGACCTTAGTGACTTAATAATTTTATTAAGCTGGTTTTCTACTTCAGCCTTGAAGTCTTTGAATTTCTCAAAGGCTTCAGATTGTACCGCATAAGGTACTCATACCCATATCGCGAATGATCATCGATAAAGGTAATGAAGTAGGAGAATCCACCTCTAGCGGTGACTGACATTGGTCCGCATACATCAGAGTGTATGAGTTCTAATGTCTCCGCTGCACGCTATCATTTACCTTTGAAGGGTAATTTGGTCATTTTACCAAGTAAACAAGACTCACAAGTTCCATAAGGTTTATATTTGAAGGGTTTGAAATACCCATCCTTATGTAGCTTAGTTAATCTTGTTTCATTGATATGACCTAAGCGACTGTGCCATAGAAGTGATTCATTGAGATTATTCGAGTTAACGTTGTATATATTAGAGGTTGAACATTCTTTGTTAGTTTGTAAGACATAGATACCATTATTCAAAATACCATCTCCATTGAAATAAATAGAACATTCATTACAACTTATTAGGCATGAAAAGCCTTTATTACATAAACAATAAATTAAAATGATGTTTTTTACTAGAGAAGGTACATAAACACAATCTTCTAAGTCTAAAACTAAACTATTCGGCAAAACTAATGAATAAGTCCCCACGCACAATGCAGCCAGTTTTGCTCCATTACCCATGCGTAAGTCAACCTCCCCATGACGGAGTCTCCTACTGTTTCTCAGGCCCTGCACATTGTTACACAAGTGAGTCCCACAACCGGTGTCAAGCACCCAAGTAGAAGGTTCAGAGTTTTGAGAATATAGTTCAATCATATACAACATACTTGAAGCATTGGGCTTCCTTAGCTTCCTTGGCTTTCAAGTCCTTCTCTGCTTGCTTTATCAGATTGTGCAATTCTGCTAAAGTAGCTTCTTTATCAGATAAATGAAACTGCATAATAAAGTTAGAGAATTCTTTTGGTAAAGATTAGATCGTGACCTATCTCATGATCCATGATGAACCTGAGGTTGGCCAATTTTTCAATGTGGCCAATCATCTTAAGCACATGTCCACTAACAGATCCTTCCTTATACCTTGTTTGGAATAAGGCACATGACACTTGGAATCTCACGGTATGAACGGAAGTTGCATACAACTCCTTCAAGTGAAAGATGATGGTTTGAGCATCCATATCTTCGTGAGCTTTCTGAAGTTCGTCCGACATAAAGCCAAGCATTATGCAAACTGCTTACTCATCATCATCGACGTGTTTCTTCCAAGCATCAAATGTATCTTGGTCAGCATCTTCTGCGGGTTCAAGGGGAAATGGTCTTTCAAGAACATAGAAAATATTTTCTTGTCGTAAGAAAATTTTAAGGTTTCTAAACCAGTCATTATAGTTGTCCCCTTTGAGCTTATGCTCATCAAGGATGGAACGAAGTGATACTCTGTTTGCCATTTGAATGTTTGTGAAATATTTTAACCCACTTGTTAAGAGAAAATGTTAAAATTAGGAATATGTTTTCATTAATGTTTCATAATAACATGGGCTTTTAATATTATGAAGTTGTTCTCACTCAATTGTTTTAAAATTTTAAGCAAATTGCATCAACCCCAATATGATGGATTTCTTGTGGGTAAGGATCCCATTATCATAATTTCATAACTCCGACTAGGGCCGGTCGTTATAAAATATGATAATTAGGTAGGTTCCCAACCAATTTATGATATAAATCACAATTCCTTGATCATTGGGTTGGGCAATCAAACATGCCATAGCTTATGCTAGTCCTTGTGGACACCCAAACTTTGCCACTAAGTTGTAAGACCATGCCTAAGGGTCGTTGCATCTTATGACTCAGAAAAGTCAAACCATTGTCAATAGTACGATTTAGGGACAAATTGGTATTGGTCAGTCTGGTAAAGCCTAATCTTGCCAATACGGTTTAAGCCCTTTGGGTCTTTACTTTACAATGGGAGGAAATTTTAGACTTAAATTATTATTGAGGATTTTAGCAAGTTTAAGTGAATAACTGTCAAATGGATTCCTCCATTGAAAATTCCTCATATGGAGGGTGGAGCGAACTCTCTTAAATACCCTTACCTCTTAGGCTCTTATTGCCTTGGTGACAGGAATAAACAATAGATCCTCCAAATTAGTCCAACACTTTATATATGCTTTAAGGTAAGCTTTGAGTAAATGATTATCTAGATGTCTTCACAGCTTTTCCTTTTGGCTATAAAAAAGGTAGTGAGTGAATGAAGACACCAAATCATTATCTAACTCTAGTAATACCTTTGGTTAAATTAACTTTAGTTTGGAAAGTTTTACTAACCCCTTGGTCCCAACCCACTTGTATCTTTTATAATGTCTTTTATTATAAACAATTGATTTATATTTATTAGCCTTAAAGGTAATAAATCTCTAAGTTCATCACGGAATAATTACTTAGCTATGGGATAAGTAATACATTCTATATTTCTTAGAAAGTCTCTAGATGCTTGCACCCTAAAATAATCATGCCAATTCTAATCATACATAGAATCATCAAGCATATGAGTTTTAATATTTTGGAATTATTTTATGAATTAAATAACTTTGATTAATATTTAATTATGATATTGTATTTTATTTTATTCAAATAAATTTACTATTCACATTTTTCTACAGACGCGTGAACTTTAAATGCAATTTCACAATTCACATCTTAACCAAATCATGCAAAAATTGTGCCTAAAATTAATTTCAGGGTGTTAGCTTTCCAACGAGCTTTTAAACACCCAATTTCGAGTTCAAATGAGAGAGAACTAATCAAAACAAAAACGGCGCGCTGATACCACTGTTGGGAAGCGGCCGCGAGTGCGCAGCAGAAAATCAAAATTATTATGCCGCTTTTCCTTTGCCCAAGACCCATTTTTTTTTATTATTCTACAAGTCTAGGCATGTTACTATATATTCTAAGTATAAAACTCATAAAACATGCAAAGAACATAAACCTAAACATGCTAACTATCATAAGAACTCTAATTAAAATAAATAAAGAAAAGACTTACTTGAACCGAAGACTCCTCCAGTCCTCCCTCCAATCTACAAGCTTTTCTCGAACTCAGCAAGCTCTTCTACGTTCCAAAGATCCACCCAAGTGTGTGGCCTCCAAAGATGCACACACCAAAGCCAAAACTCAATGGCAAGACTATGCCTTGAGTGCACGGGTATTTTGCCCTTGGTGCTAGCCTAGGCAAATACCTCAAAACTTTTAATTCGAGGTTCCTCTAGTCAATTAGACTTAAGTATCCTCAAAATCAGTGGCTTACTCTTAAACTTTAGAGTTGCTCACTTATATAAACCCAAGATATGAAAGGTTTTGGTGTAGCCAATTTGTAAAGAATTCTTTGGGTTTATATAGTGCTCCAAAGACAACAAAATTAATTAAGAATCTGATGTGGGATAAAAGCTAATTTAATCTTAGCCATTGGATCTTAATTTAGTGGTTTAATAAGATTATAAACCCTAATAAGAGTTTGGGCCGAATTGGAATTCAAAACAAATAAAAAAAAATTATTGTTCATGTTACTATTCACATGAATAGTAATTTTTTAAAAAAAAATTTATTCTAATTTCCAAAGTGTCTCTATCGTCATTCACCAATCCCTAAGCCACTATGGAACCTCATAAATGATCTGTTCAATAATTAAACACATTGAACCATTTATGAACAATTCCTACAGTAATCATATATGTTGTTATATTTGTATTGTGCACTGTTAACCATTGATTTCGACTTTTTTGTGTGTGACCTTTTGGGTTCCCCTCAAGTTGGACATGAAATGAATCGTGATAATTTAATCGAACATAAATTATTCTCTGATCAGATGGTCGTTCGATTTCAATGACCAAGGTTGACATCTAGCAATATGCCAAGGCCCCCAAATGAGAAAGAAAGATATATATACCCATTTTGTATGCGATTTACATATGATACGGTCCCTCGCCTCACTATATCCCCACCTATTGACATAGGGTATAGAAAGTGTCTACCCATATGGTCAAAGATATGATGTTGATAGTGTCATGAATCATGCTTACCCAAGAATCTCACATGATTCTTCCGTTGTGGCCACAGTCTCAAGCACTGATCACACATATCAACCCGCGAACTGGAATACTACTCTTATAAGAAAATATTATCTGAGAGAGTGGCAATTCTCTGTTGTATCTTTACAAACTTCATGTGTTTCAACAAATGACTCAATCATACCCTTATGACCGGATCTTTTGAACCGGGGAAGGAGAATGTCAAAGTTATTTGATCCACACATAAGATTGTAAAGACCTCAAGTCTAAGGACTAGTCATATAATCGATACATGAAAGTTCTCACAGACACATGGGATAAAAACTCCATATGAAAACTTTTGGCGGTCAGTTCGATGGACACGAGCAACTCATGTTGGACAATTATGACCCATAGCATCACTATTTGTACAGAACATGATACTGTTGTACAAATTAACTATGTGACAAAGGAAATTGCTCTTTTATCATTTATAATTGGATTACCGGGATATATAAATGATAAAAGTCCATATGATTAGTACCGGATTAATAAGATATGAGATAATATTAATCCACGTAAGGTTTAATCATTAAATATCCCTAGCCGTAGTATTATCGAGATTGGACATCGATAATGCGGAATAGACTAGTATTACACTTGTGTGTGTTATGGAAGTGTAACGACATAGTTCTCATATATTTGGGTATTGGATACTCATGCAAGTGTAATAGGAGGTTCTATTTACCGATGATACGGAAACAGCTTCGCTCTGGATAGACCCATTGGAATCTCATTGGTAGTATGACTATGTGTCTATGGGAATCCGAATCAGGGTAGGTGTATTTGGTCTTAACCTGAGACTTGCATCACTAATACTTGCGACAATCAGTATACTTTGGTTTTGGTCATCCGGGGCTTTAACAGGTTCTAAGTACGCCTCTTATGGGTATACTGAGAATCGTAGTGTATTAGGTGTGATGTCAAGATGGAAGTATCACTCCAGTCATATGGAGATGATGATCACACAGGATACGGAACTAGTACTCTTAAGTACTGCTGACATCGAGATAATATGACTAGGTCATGATTATCTGATTATAGAGACTAGTTACCAGAGATCCAATATGTGCTTCGTACGGGGCAGACACAATTCCAGCCCCAGGCCTAGCATGTGACATCAGATACTAGATCGCAATACGCAATACTACGTATACTACGCCTGACAAAGATTACATATTCCTTAAAAGAATATTTCTGGAGAATTGGGTAGGCACGGTGCTTTGTTAGAAGCCAACCATGTCTTGTAAATCGGTAAGAACGTGGTACCGGGTACGCATGTGTTCGGATAATCCGATGACCAGATTTACTGCCAACATATCCAGGGATCTCATGGGTCACTTCCCGAAGATTCACCGATGACATATGACTCGAACATAATTAATCTGGGATTAATTATAAGAGAGAGAAAAATTAATCTAGGATTAATTACGGCAAGAATTTATCTGGGATAAAATTCCAATAGAAGAGAGAGAACGATTAATTCGGAATTAATCGGTAAAATAATATATTCGATATATTGAATGAAATTAGATTTCTTAACGGAATTAAAATTGGATTTTAATTCGGGCGAACGAATTAATTTAGAATTAATTCGCGAGCGACTTTAATAGTAATTTTGCTAGGCATTATTATTTAATTAAATTTGATTTAATTAAGTCGCAACGGAAAATTCGTTAATTCGGAATTAACGAACCCGAGCCCGGAATGTCTTTACGGGCCCACTCGGATTTTGAATTAAAATGGGGCCCAAAAGTCACATCACATACTCAACTTTATCTAACTTTTTGGTTAATGTAAGTTGTTGGAGATGGCTTGTTTCTTACACAAGCTTGACTTGTGAAAGACCTTTACTAACTTTGGAAGTTTGGTAATTGATTAATTGATTTTGGAAAATCAAAAACACATAACTTCATCTTCATCTCTCCTTGGCCGAAAAAAAGACTCCATTTTTCTCTCAAATAGGCGTGAAGCTTGGCTTTATTTCTTCTTGATTTTGCTTCAAAAATCTCAAGAGCTAGCACTCAAAGAATCATAAAAAGGTTATAGGGAAACCACTCCCAAGAGTTTGGAATTCAAAGTTCAAAGCTTGGATCTCAAACATACAATCAAAGAAAGCTTGGAGCACTTCACAAAGGGGAAAATTTTTTATTATTCTCTACATCCACAAACCGATCAAAGTGAGTATAATTTCCGCTACTTCTTTGCGTATTCACACATGTTTTATGCTTAAATTGATCCTAGGCATGTTCTTAGAGAACCCAACAATTGTATCAGGGCGAATTTAAGCATGGAATGAACTTAGGGTTCTTAATCTTGAATTTGGGTATTTTTGATTTGAGCATGATTTGATCAAATTTTTTGTTTGAGTATGCTTAGATAATGATAACTAAGAGTTATGCATGATCAATTTTATGAAAAATTAATTGGATTATTTTTCCCCAAATTTGAGGGCTTGGCCGAATATAAAGACCTTTTTTGTAGCTTATGGTGATTTTGTTTTTTAGACCATTGGATGTGTTTAAAATGCATGGATAAATTGATTTGTGATTTAATTGGATTGAAATCAAAATTGATGGAAAAAATACCATATTGCCGTGAGCTATTGGAAGCATATTGGGATTGATTTTGCTTCAATTTGTGTTGGACATGAGTTGATTAATTAAAGCATGATTAATTAGTGTAATTGATGTTTTGGAAATATTAATTTAACTAATTAATTATGGCTAATACACTTTAATTAAATAATTATGATATTTGGAATATTGTGATTAAATAAATTAGCCTTTAATTTTGAATTGGGCTAATGTTGTTGTATTTGGGCTTAATGGGCTTGGTTGGGCCAAGTTTGGTTTAGGATAATTGGTTGGATCCAATTGGGCCTAAAACCATTTCCATAAAGTCCAAATATGATAATTGGGCCTTTAAAATTTTAATTGGGCCTAATGGGCCTAAATTGATTTTTGGCATAGGGTGATTCCTAATTGGGCCTTGACATCTTGGGTTTGACCCACAATTTCCAAAGCCCATGCCTAAAGAATTAATTAAAAGCCCATTGGACTTTAATTGAATAGTATTGGATAGTAATTGGGCCTTTGAGACCCGTAAAGATTGGATTTGGAATCCAAGTCTAAAAGGCACTATTGAAAGTGTAATTATTTAATTTGGAATTAAATATAGAATTAGTATTGAATACAAAATAAATTGGATTTAAAATTATAGTTTGATATAATTCAAGAATTCGCACTTTGAGTACTTATTCTTAAACGAGTTGGACTCGCACAAATCAAATCGTTGTTTGAACATTGGATGGTCATTAATCAAAGATTAATTAATTGGATTAGATTGATTGATAACATTGTGTGAATACATGGATGTATTGTATGAAGAATGTATATCGGATGGATATTAGATGGGTGAGGGCAATTTTGGAAATTGTTGTAATAAATTTAGAATTTATGAAATTGGACCTGCGTGTCCAGCCTTTATCTCTCGACTCTTTGTAATTCTCTTCTCACCAATTTCCTCTCAATGTAAATGAGGTTTCTTTAGAAGTATTATGTAATTGAGTAGAAGTAAGAATAGTGCTAGCCGGGGAGAGGAAAGGAATAGATTTGTTCTAGGAACAAAATGTTTTATATATCCATCCGCATATCATTATTAATTTTATCACGCCTTATTATGCTTTTAGAATGCATGCTTAAGGGTGTATGATGAAACCTAATCAAAGGTAATAAATTGTTTGCCAATTTACGCAAAAAAACCCTCAATCAAATATTAAGCGTTTTTCCTTCCATTGAGTGATTCTCTCTCAAGATCCAAGATTGGCACTGGTTTGTTAGCCAAAGTCAAGACCTTTGTCCATCGCGGATGTGTTTGAATCATGAAGGCTTTGTTCCATATCGTACGCCTTGGGCAAGTTGTGATTTGTTGGCCAAAGTCAAGGTCATTTCTTGTTCATCGGCCTCAATTACGAAGCTTTCCCACTGTCAATGGGTCACGCTTAACTGGTTTCATTAAGCTTGTTGAGCCAAAGCCAAGGGTTAGTTGATTCAGAGGAAAATGTTAGGAAAATATATTGGATATATTGGCATATATATTGTATATATGTTACGGACTTGGAGGTCCACCTACTGGATCTAGGAATTGGATGGGATCCAATTGATCTTAGAGATCTACCTAGTTAAGTTGCATACAACTTGTTGGCCAAAGTCAAGGTTGTGTGTTATTTAACGGGATCCTAGCCACTAGGAAAATAGGTTTCCCGAGTACTCCACAGAGGGTTAGAGGCTCGCCGAAAAATAGTGGGAGGCAAGTATTAAATTTACAATTTCGTTTAGATACTTGTCAATAAGCACTCATTTCATTTTTCATCATTATTTAAATATATATATATTAGTTGGACTAATATTCAATTGTTGTTTTAATTGAACAGTTGGACTGTATTCAAACTATTTCATTTGTAGTTGGTTATATAATTGGATTATAGTAATCAATACATTTGAATTTAACCAATCAATTATAATTGATTATATAGTTAGACTATAGTAATCATTATATTCGATTGTATCTGAAATCGTTGATTGGATAGTTGGACTATTGGAATCAAGATAACTGAAAGATTAGCGTTTAAAACATAATCCTGGGTGAAAATGTCTTTAAGCGGCTTCAATTTTCAGATTGAGAATAGAATCTTAGGATAGTCCTGGGAACCGAGAAGTTACTTTATTTGATAGAGTGACATCTCGGGCCTGAGCCCGGAGTTGAGCAAATAGTAGAGCATGAGCTTTGGAAGACTCATGGTGATGATAACTTAAGTGCTCAATCATTTATGCTTCATGCAATGATTCTTTAATTATGTCATCAAAACTAAGGATAAGATCATTATACCATGATGATGAAATTAAAGATCTTCATAGATCTAACCTTAGATCTTAGAAGTACGAATTGTAAAAGATGTTCTTTTACCCGCGTATGTCAGAGGGTACATCTGACGAGCACTAGGTGTCGCAGATGATTATTATCATCGATCAGCTAGGTTAGTTGGGCATTACCTACGTGGCCGAGACTTCCAAAGATTTGATCTTATAGTCTCTACCCGAATGTTGGGGCAGGTTCATTATGAACCAAGAGAAAACTCTTGGAGAGTTGATGGCTATGCTCAAGGAGGCAGAGCCAGAGCTTCTAAAATGGGCAAAGGCAAAATCGTCACAGTCTTCTAGGAAGACAAAGGACATATCCCAAGATGTCTGCCTAAACTGTGACAAACGGGGTCATTATAAGCGTGACTACCGATTGGACAAGGCAGACATGAAGGAATTGAAGGCGGGGCAAGGCTCTGGCTTCAAGTATGTTTGTCATAAACATGTTCACTACTGGTTTTAAAATTGAATTTTTGATACTAGATGTGGTACATAAATATGTACTGATGTGCATAATCTGCTGATTAGCAGAAGACTGACTTCAGTTGAGATCGACCTGCGAGTCGAAAACGGGACGAGAGTCGTTGTTTTAACGGTAGAAACCTAAGTTTTGGAACTGCCCTTGGGGCATGTACTTAAATTAGGAAACTGTTATAATGTACCTAGTTTGACTAGAAACATTATCTCTATATCAAGTATAACCCGTTGGGGGTATACCTTTATATTTTAGAACACTAAGTGTTTTATTTATAAAGATGATATTGAGATAAGCACATTAGATGTGAATAACAGTATTTATATTTAGAATATAAATTAATCTCATACATATAACATGACAAACAAATAGCTCAAACTGAATTAATCAGATGAGACTTATTTGTGGCATTGTTGTCTGGGACACATTAACAAGACTCTTATATCCACGCTTTCGAAGAATGGGTACTAGGACGGATTTGATTCTAATTCAAATAATGTCTACGAATCTAGTTTATTAGGCAAAGTGCCTAAAACACCTTTTACTTGGTAAAAGTGCAAGTGCCACCGATCTGTTAGCCCTTGTTCATAGTGACGTAAGTGGGCCCATGTCTAGCTAGGCTAGAGAAGGATATGAATACTTCGTAAACTTTACAGATGTGGCATCGCGTTACAGTTATGTGTATCTTATGAAACACAAGTCAGATATTTTTGAGTAATTCAAAGAGTTTCGACACGAAGTATAAAAACAGACCGGCAATAGTATTAAAACATCACGATTGGACCGTGATGGAAATACTTAAGCAATAAGTTTCTCAACTATTTGAAAGAGTATGGTATTCTTTCATAGTGGACTCCTCCCGGAACACTTCAATTTGACGGTGTGTCCGAACAGAGAAACCGAACTTTATTGGACATAGTAAGGTTAATGGTGAGTCGCTCTGAGCTACCAATTTCCTTCTGAGGATACACATTAAACAGTGCAATACTTATTTTGAATAAGGTTCCATAAAAATCTGTTAGACAGACTTCATATTAGATATGAACAGGAAAGAAACCGGATTTTCTCATTCCTGAAGATTTGGGAATGTTGGGCATATGTTTGGATGATACCAAACTAGAACCCAAATCGGATAAGTGCTTAATTTGTGGGTTGTCCTAGGGAAACCAAAGTATAGTACTTATACAACTCACAAGAGAACAATGTAATTGTTGCTCTCCATTCGGTTTTCCTAAGAGGAATACCTATATGCAGTGGTAAGTGGGAAGAAAGTAAAACTCGATGAAAATCGGAGTAATATTGTTCCAGGCACCGATTCCCTAACGGAACACAAACAGTTCATCAGGGATGAAACTGTACCACAATCTTCGAATACACAAGAACTACGTAAGTCGGAGAGAGTCAGAAAACAACCTGGGAGGTATGGGTTTCTGATCTCACCTCATGTAGATGTCAATCTTATTGAGGAACACGAACTGGCTACGTATGAGGAAGTGATACAAGATATCGACTCCTTTTATGGCAAAGTGCCATGAAGTCCGAAATGGATTCCATGTATACCAACCAAGTTTGGACACTAGTTGATGTACCAGAAGGCATTGTGCCTATTGGTACTAAATGAGTCTTCAAGGAAGACATACATGGATGGCAACATACAAATGTATACAGCTAGGCTTATACAAAAAGGGTATCGTTAATGACATAGTGTCGACCACGATGAAACTTTTTCACTTGTTGCCATGATTAAATCCATTCGGATAATGCTTGCTAATGCTGCATATTTCATTTATGAAATATGGCACATGGACGTCAAAAATTGTTTTCTTTAATGGAAACCTTATGGAGGATGTTTACAACATCCTGATGATTTTGTCGTACCAAAACAAGCAAACAAGGTTTGCAAGTTAAATCGATCCATTTAGGGATTGAAGCAAGCATTGAGTTCTTGGAACTAACGTTTTGATAAGATCATAATGGTATATGGTTTCATTCAAAACGGTAAAAATTCTTGTGTATATAAGAAGGTTAGTGGGAGCGCACTGACAATGAATATCCTATAAGTTGATGATGTATTGCTTCTTAGCAATAACATTCTCATAAAATAATCGGTGAAAGCTTGGCTTTCATTAAAATTCTCCATGGAATAAAGATCTACTGGGATAGATCTAGAAAGCTACTGATAACCCTCCCAAATTTCGTACGTTTTTGAAATGTATGTGACCTGATGTCTCATATGCTTTGAGCATATGTAGACGTTATAAGGCCAATCCAGGTGATGGTCACTGGATTGATCTAAAGAACATCCTTGAGTATCTTGGACGAACTAAGGATACTTTCTGGAATTATGGGGAAAATGAGAACTTGAGGTGACTAAGTTCACCGCTGCAAGTTTCCAAACCGACAAAGATGACTTTAAGTCGCAATAAGGGTACATATTTAGTTTGAATAACGGAACAGTGAGCTGGAAATCTTCCAAGCAAGATACTGTTGCCGAATAAATAACAAAAGCGGAACATTGCTGCAGCTGAGGCAGCAAAAGAAGCATTTTGGATCTATATAATCCTAATTGGATTAGGTGTAGTTCTGTTAGCAGCTGAGTTGGGCTTCAACACAGGCTAAGGAACCGCGGTCTCATCAACGATCCAAGTATGTACTTCAACCATTTTATCTTATTCGTAAGATCATACCTCGTGGCGATGTGATCGAATAAATCGCATCAGATGATAACCTTTCAAATCCGCTGACGAAAGTTGTTTCTCAGCAGAAGTTTGAGCGACCCGTACATAGTTCAGGTGTAGGACACTTGAGTGATTGGCTATAGGCCAAGTGGGAGGTTGTTGGACAATTATGACCCATAGCATCACTATTTGTACAGAACATGGTGTTGTTGTACAAATAAACTATGTGACAAAGGAAATTGCTCTTTTATCATTTGTAATTGGATTACCAAGATATATAAATGATAAAAGTCCATATAATTAGTACCGAATTAATAAGATATGAGACAGTATTAATCCATGTAAGGTTTAATCATTAAATATCCCTAGTCGTAGTATTATCGAGACTGGACATCGATAATGTGAAATAGACTAGTATTACATTTGTGCGTGTTATGGAAGCGTAACGGCATAGTTCTCATATATTTAGGTATTAGATACTCATACAAGTGTAATAGGAGGTTCTGTTTACCGATGGTACGGAAACAGCTTCGCTCTGGATAGACCCCTCGGAATCCCATTGGTAGTATGACTATGTGTTTATGGGAATCTGAATCAGTGTAGGTGTATTTGGTCTTAACCTGAGACTTGCATCGCTAATACTTGCGACAATCAGTATAATTTGGTTTTGGTCTTCCGGGGCTTTAACAGGTTCTGAGTACGCCTCTTCTGGGTATACTGAGAATCGTAGTGTATTGAGTGTGATGTCAAGATGGAAGTATCACTCCAGTCATATGGAGATGATGATCACACAGGATACGGAACTAGTACTCTTAAGTACTGCAGTCATCGGGACAATATGACTAGGTCATGATTATCCGATTATAGAGACTAGTTACCAGAGATCCGATATGTGTTTCGTACGGGGCAGACACAATTCCAGCCCCAGGCCTAGCATGTGACATCAGATATTGGATCGCAATATGCAATACTACGTATACTACTCCTGACAAAGATTACATATTCCTTAAAAGAATATTTCTGGAGAATTGGGTAGGCACGGTGCTTTGCTAGAAGCCAACCATGTCTTGTAAATCCATAAGAACGTGGTACCGGGTACGCACGTGTTCGGATAATCCGACGACCAGATTTACTGCCAACATATCCAGGGATCTCATAGGTCGCTTCCCGAAGATTCACCGATGACGTATGACTCAAACATAATTAATCTTGGATTAATTATAAGAGAAAGAAAAATTAATCTATGATTAATTACGGCAAGAATTTATCTGGGATAAAATTCCAATAGAAGAGAGAGAACGATTAATTCAGAATTAATCGGTAAAATAATATATTCGATATATTGAATGAAATTTTATTTCATAAAGGAATTAAAATTGGATTTTAATTCGGGCAAACGAATTAATTTAGAATTAATTCGCAATCGACTTTAATAGTAATTTTGCTAGGCATTATTATTTAATTAAATTTGATTTAATTAAGTCGCAACGGAAAATTCGTTAATTCGGAATTAACGAACCCGAGCCCGGAATGTCTTTACGGGCCCACTCGGATTTTGAATTAAAGTGGGGCCCATAAGTCACATCACCTACTCAACTTTATCTAACTTTTTGGTTGATGTAAGTTGTTGGAGATGGCTTGTTTCTTACACAAGCTTGACTTGTGAAAGACCTTTACTAACTTTGGAAGTTTGGTAATTGATTAATTGATTTTGGAAAATCAAAAACACGTAACTTCATCTTCATCTCTCCTTGGCCGAAAAAAAGACTCCATTTTTCTCTCAAATAGGCGTGAAGCTTGGCTTTATTTCTTCTTGATTTTGCTTCAAAAATCTCAAGAGCTAGCACTCAAAGAATCATAAAAAGGTTATAGGGAAACCACTCCCAAGAGTTTGGAATTCAAAGTTCAAAGCTTGGAGCTCAAACATACAATCAAAGAAAGCTTGAAGCACTTCACAAAGGGGAAATTTTTTTATTATTCTCTACATCCACAAACCGATCAAAGTGGGTATAATTTCTGCTACTTCTTTGCGTATTCACACATGTTCTATGCTTAAATTGATCCTAGGCATGTTCTTAGAGAACCCAACAACCCATGCATCCATGTGATACACCAAGCGGACGGATCTCTGCTAGTAGCCTATGAGATCGGCTACCCCACTTAAGGGCGGATCATATCATCATGCTAGTCTCTCCGCTTTGTGAACGCCCAGATTATTCACAAAACTATGACTATGAACATTTAAGAGTAATGATTCTCATAAGGCGTGGAAGCCATCGTCTTATTACTACAAGGGCTTTATTACAGTGTTGATGATTCATATAAGTTATGTAAGACACGTATATTAAAGATTGCCATTTTATTAATTAATGAAAATATTACAAATACATGTACATATAGCCCATCCACAAGTTGGGTATAGGGCATATCCCTAACACCTCAAGCATAAGAAAAGTGGAATTCTATCTTGTAGGAACATCTTGTCTTAACCCTTTCTTTTCATCTAGAGAAATTTTCTTAGAGCACTCCAAAAATTTTCTTTTCCTAGTTTGGGACCCTTTGACATATTTCACACTATTACGAGCTTTCTCTATTTCTATCTCAATTTCTTTCAACCCATCGTGAACAATCAAATTGAGAATATGAGCACAACATCGAATATGAAAAAAACCTCCATCAGATATTAGAGTATTCCTTAATTTCAATTAACTCTTCAACATAAGAACACAAACATCATTACTTGAAGCATTATCTATTGTCAATGAAAATATTTTTTTCTCAATACCCCAATGACATAACAACGACAATAACTTCTCAGCCAAGGCAACTCCAGTGTGTGGAGTTGGCATTTCACAGAAATTTAACACTCTTTTATGTAAATTCCATTTTTTATCTATGAAATGTGCAGTCAGACATAAATAACCATCTGTAGTAATAGAAGTCCATAGATCAGTAGTTAGACATATTTTATTAGGAGTTTGTTCTAACATGCTTTTAATATTCACTTTTCCCTATTGTGTATCTTTAGCATATCCGCTTTTGCAGTGTTCCTAGAGATAAATGGCACTTCATCACACAAATACTTCATTATTTTCCTCATACCCTTATACTCAACAAACTGAAATGGCAAATCATGCATGATAATGGCAATAGATAATAACTCACAAAAAACATAAGCTTCAAACTTTGGAACACGAGTTAACATATTACCATCACCATGATCTAACATCATCTGTTTGGGATCACGAATCTTCAATTTTGGACAAACTTGTAAATGACTTTTCATATTACCTGTGCCTTAAGAAGTTACAGTTATGTACTCAATATCGCACTTTCTACATCTTGATCCCGGTTTTTTGTCTGGAAAATTCTCTCCTAGCAACTTATAGAACCAAGTCCAAACTTTTGAAGTTAGTTTCCTTGATCGTGCTCTCTTTCCTTTCAAAATTGATTGTGTTTCATTAGTTGCTGGCAAACGTTTTTCCATCTCCTTTTCCATTTCAATTGAATTATCTAAATCATCAATGCTTGGAAAGTCATCAACTGTGTACGCCATATCACTTTCGTTGGTATCCATTTCCTTGTAGCTAATATTAATAATCACATCAAAAAGAGTTTTAAGTCTTTGAAAACACATGGAAATGTATACACATCAGGCTTAACACCACAAACCCAAAACATCATTTGGTACTAATTGACACACAAGAGTGCAGTATATGAAAAAAATTTATTATTAACAATAAGGTACCGAGAGGTTCAAATGTTAAATTCATCTTTTGAATTTGAAATAATTACAGGTTATTATTTGAGTGTTTTTCCTCACCAACTCATCACTAAAATCACAAGGAGAAAATATTTTAGTCATAAACAACTACTTCTTATTCCAGACTATTCTGTTTCAAACATCATCCTAAGGCGCATGCCAAGTGAGATTTGATTATTGTGCATTTTGATTTTATGCACCAAATCAAATTTTTTTCAAAAATTTTTAACACCACCATATTTTTGAAATAAATGTGGTGTACGCACAAAAGTACAAAAAAAATTATGATTCTGAAAATACAAAAAAAGAAAATCAGCATTTTCATATAGCAGATATTGGTGCTTTTATCAATCAATATAATTACGAAATATAAGAGTATTAATAAGATATGCTTGACAAATCGAGCGATCTCTTGAATATTTTGTCAACATAAAATTATCTAAAAAAAGTGAAGGACGTGAAGAATCTTACCAGTATAATGATGAGTTGATAACCCTCATGAAGCACTGAAGCGTGCGTGAAGCCTAGCGATTGATTTCAGATTTGAGAGAGTTTTAGGTTTGTAATTAGTTTTAATGACCTAAAGTGTGAGAGGCAGCTGTGAAATGTTTTATGAAGTCTAGGTTTAGATTTTTAGGTTAAACGCAGATAATTACTAAAATATCATTCATGTTAAACACATATTCGAAAAATTTAAGGGTAAATTTGTAATAAAATTAAACGGGTATTAAACGAATTCGATTCAGATTCGATTCGTTTATGATTCGTTTAATAAATGAATCCTAAATGAATTGATGAATTCAAGTTCGGATTCGATTCGTTTAATAAATGAATCGAATCGAATTGACCCATTTATTAAACGAATCCATTTTTCCAAACCCGTATTCATTTTAAAGCGAAACGAATCGAACGAATAAACAAATTTTGACCCAAATTGCCACTCATACCTAGGTGTCCCTAGTGGACGAGTTATAGTCTTGTGATGGCTTACAACGACGATACCCACAAATGTCAATCATGCACATGCAAAAACAAAAGAAATAAAGAAATAAAATAAACAAAAATAATAGATATATATACAATGTCCTTATAGAATGTCTAGCAACAAAGTTAAAGGAACCTTCAAAATGCATACTACAACAAAAATCTTTTTCTTTGAACAAAGTATCTAAATCAGACTCTAAGTGTGTGTGTGAATAATTCTGCAACAGCTTCGATTCTAAGTTATTAACTAGGTGAGTTTGTCTTAATTCTTAGTAGTTGATGGGTCAAACCAACTTGACTATCTAACAATTGTTCTGCATGCTATAATATGCGTAAAGTGAGGTATGATCATTTTTTTGAAGCTTTACCGTTTGACGCGAACGATCACTGCTTACTGAGGCAAGATGTCTGGTTACTAAGTAGAAGCTTATTTATTAACTAACTCAAGTCATACCGTTTGACACGAACAGTCATTGCTGGCCAAGCAAGACGTCCGATACTAAGTAAGAGCTTGGTCAGTTTTTATTCATCATTCTTTTTTACCTCATATCATAAATAAATGTAGACAGAAACAGATATTCAGGCAAACGGTCATTCATCATCCACCGATTATTTCAACTAGTCACTTTGTCAATTTCTTATTATCTAACTGCTACATAACTATTTTATATTGGATATGAGTCTGACCTAGATATTTGCTCAAAATATTGGATGAAAGTGAAATTAGCATCTATAATTTCCTAGAACTTTTTACTAAGACAAACAATCTCATCATCAGACAATTTTTTTTTTTTTAAATAAAACATGTAAAAAATAAAACACGCAAAACATGCAAGACACGCGACATGCAGAGAAGAAAAATATGTAGGAAAGAAAAATATGTAGAGAAGACAAATAATAATAAACAACCTCACTCCCAAACCTAAACTTAGCATTGTCCCCAATGCGTTACAAAATAAAAGAAAAATAATGGAATAATAGTACCGTGGTTTAATCATTCCTCAGCCATGTCGTCGTCGCTGCCATCCTCCGGAAGGTAAGGGAATACAAGAATTGTCCATCGCTCATGTTGAGATGGTAAGCCATTTATTGAAGCAATTGCCTCGTGGTCATATTATCTTGTACTATGAAGTCAATACGAGATTTCGTTCGTTCTACCCATTGTGTCAGAGGATGGGATCACGATGGTCGTCGAATGGGTTGAGGTTGTTGTTGCGGTGCTGCAGGTGTAGAGGAAGATCTGGCCTGAGCTGGCCTTTCTGCTTAGAGTTGTTAGATTATTCTAGTAGTCAATGTAGTGATGGGATACGTCATTTCTTCCCTATGATCGACGGGCACTCTGGCCAGCATGCATAGCTTTATGATCAAGCTACAGTACAACAGGCCAGTTTGAGCAGAATATACCTCTCTAACGATATTGGTTGATATTAGTCCTCCTACATTAATAGTATGTCCCTCCAACAGAGAGTACAACAGGATCGTCCGTTCTTGGTGACATTGGTAATGTGGGTGTCTGGCAGCAGTGTGTGGGTTAAGAAATGAAACCAAACCCTAGCATCTGGCTTGAGGTACCTAGAGCTCATCTTCATATATTCCTCATTACTACTCATGTCCCAAACAACATCGGGGATGCAAAGTGTTTGTGTTAGATGAGCCATGTCCAGATGCTCCATGGCTGAAGTGTATTCATCTATCTCCATATTAGGCAAATCATAATATCGGTTAATTATGGATCTATCAAACATCACATGTTGGCATCTCACTAATACATGGTACGCTTGATGCTCGTAAGCATTGGCGTAAAATTCACGGACTACTGGTATGCATGCTGGGGTAGGCTGCTGGCAAAGCTTATGCCAGTGTCTGGTGGCGATAATTCTATCAATTTAGGGGTACTGCCCGGGGTCAATATCAAAACCCTCTCCATAATCAGGACTTTTTGTCCCATCTCCTATTCATAACGATGCTCAGTGGCTGCCGATAAAAATTTAGTAGCATCGTAACTCGGTCCGTATACCGCTGAGGTCCTTGATCGCTTTGGGGCCATTTTTTAATTTTTAAAAATATTTAAAAACCTTTTTCACCATTTTATCGCGCCTCCGATGCGCTTACCCCAACATTCATATGGTACAAAGATGACCTCATCTGGGTAAGTGCCTCATTACATACTTGGGTCGCTCTCATACCACCTCGGCTTCAGACTCCTCATGCTCTAATTTTTCCTTGGGTTGGCTGTTATAAAAAATCACCGTCAATAAAAAAAATCATAATAAATTCTCGTTGTTCCATGGTTCTATAGTTATTGGGTATAAAGCACCAATGTTATGTGATTTAGATAAAATATTCTCACCTTGTATTGTGTGTATACTCAATGTAATTCTCATGGAAAATCTCTCATAGAATCAGTAGCAGCAGACATGTCTGGCCCTGAGATATTCTCACCTTGTGTTGTGTGTATACTCAATGTAATTCTATATTATGCACTATTTATAGGATTTTTCTCTTCTTCTTTTTTTAAAATTTTCTAGATTCAGGGGGACCTTAATTTTAGGTCGTATTTAAGGGTTTCAATCGACCGTTTGTGTAGACTCTCCCAAGAACCACCTCTGTCAATAGTGCATAGTATAGAAATTGTATTTTTATGTATACCTCTGATGAACGCTAAAAAGTGTACATTTATTAAAAGAAAAATTAATCATTTTACACTTGTAGTTTCATTAATCCCCTCAATTTAGCACATTTGTGAAATAATAATTAAATTTATGTTTTATATATTTTTATTGTGATTTTTATTCCTTGTGTAGGTGAAATAATACTTTGGATGCTTAACTAGAAAAATAGACTTAACATTTGCATTTTGGAGACCAGAAACTTGAAAGGGGCGTTCTAACAGTGTACAATTTTAGAAATTCCAACTTTGAGCAATTTTCGTATTTTGGCCATAAATTTTTACTCCAATATCGGAGTAAGGTGATTGTAATTACAGATGAAAAAAGACTCAAAGATATACAACTTTAAAGTTCACAAGATTTTCTAATTCTGAGGTTTTCAAGACCGAAATTGATGAAAAATCCAAAGTGTGTTATGTGTAATTATTAAAGTCATTATAAAAAAAAATTAGAAAATGACAATTTACAATTATCAAACTTGCACTAAACATGCTTGCATGTTTGGTGGAGAAAGTGGTGGAGGAAATGGTGGAGGAAATGATGGAGGAAATAATGGAGAAAGCTTGTAAAATTTCTATAAATAGAGGTGCTTTGCACCTCATTTTCTTCAGTTTGGATTCCATAGTTTTCTCTGAAAATTTGTGGATTTCTAGCTCTTGTGTGTTTTATTTTTCTAAAGCTTTCTTGTAATTTCTTTTTCTTTTATTAATAAAATTATGTGTGTTTTTATTCAAATTATGAGTAGCTAATTTCTTTTTACTGGGATAAATGGTGAAGCTTTTAATATGAAAATTTAGATTAATCTCACTTATATTATAATATATAAATTGAAATCTAATGATTAATATTTAATTTAATTCTGGATTAATTATTGACAAATTTTGTTACCGCTTATATGGCTGGTTTTATTTATTTGGCATAATTAAGTACCTAACTGGACTTGTTATAAACAAAAGTTATCACCGCCTTTATGGCTGGTTTTATTTATTTTAGCATAATTAATTCCTGAAATAAATTTATTGCGTAATAGTGACAATTTATATAATATAAAAAGTGGGATTTCTAAATTTGAAATATTAAAAGTGGATCCCCTAGCCCCAACATTTTATTTTATTATTGCAATTCAATTTAAAAATTTCCAATCCCTTCAAAAAATTCAATCTTTTTCTTTTCACTCAAATTATTATATTATCATATTAAATCTATTCTATATAGATCGACCCCAGACTTATCGGGTTATTTTATTACTTCGACACTCTTATACTTGGGAGTAAAGAACCATTTTTTGAGCGTATCAACCTCGATGATGAATCTTTTATGAGAACACTTCTGAAAGTTTGGAAAAGTTGTGAGGTTAATGCTGAAAATGAAAGAAACTCCAGAAAACCCAAAAGCCAGAGTTTTGGCTAGACATCATCTATGTCCGGCCAAGTATAAACCATGACGTCCGGCCAGACATTCCTTAAAGTCCGGCCGGATATGTATCACGTTTCCAGTTTTACATAAGGATTCTATCATTTTGCTTCTTTAGCCAATTTCCATAAAACCAAAATGTTTTCCTTAACAAAACAAATCATTTCCTTGTTAGCCAAACCTTACACACTATAAAAAGAGCATAGAAAACACAGGAAAATAGACTTTTAGTCAGCTTTCAACTTTTTTGGAACGTAGAAAACAAATACAGTAACCCTAATTTCCCTCTCCAGCAAGAGATCCAACAGCAACCTTGAACTCTCAGAGGTATTCTCGGAGCCGAGTTACACTTAGAGGTACGACATGAAGGCCCCAAAACCTTAACTTTGCATATATTTTTTCCAATTTTGTTGACGCCGCATATCCAGCCAGACATCCTCAATGTCCAGCCGGACATGAATCTGTCACATGGTAAATCTTACAGATCTTCTGGCTACATCCAGGCGTTTGTTTTTCTATGGTGTACAATCCATAGCCAATTCCGAATGGAATGTGGTATGATTTGCACTCGAGATACAACTTCATGTACCACACGAGAGCGATTTTAATATTACTTTAATCTTTAATGCATTATTTCCTCTACGTCCATCATGCTTCTTATTCTTTATTATTACTATTAACGTTGTTTAATCATCATACGTTATTATTGTTGAATCTGTGTGATACTGTTAAATCTACATTTCTTAATACGCAGTACTTCCTGCCTGACTTACTTGAAGCTGTGCCGGACATCAAATAATTTCGGCCTATTTTATATATATTCGGCCAGGTCTCCATGAGACCAGGCCTACGAAACATGTCCTCGTGATTATATGTTTATCTATTGATATTATTATTTTACTATTGATTATCATGTTTATGATGTTGTTGTAACTATTCTTCAGATGTATGTAGACCTAATTCCATATCTTATATGCAATCCTTTTGATCACACAATAAATCTGGACAGACTCCATGCAAGTCCGGCAGGAATCACTTTATGGGTATTTTAAGCGTGGATATTATACTGACATCAGTAAGTGATCATTCTGAACCCAAATGAGTTTAAGATAGGATACTGCGAAGGTGTAGTGCGACCTTAAATCATTCTCAGTGTCTCATACTGGATAGAGACTCATTTATTCTTCGGTTAGTCCTCACGGACTAATCCATACTCTTTACGAGCTGCGAGCTTAACAGTGCAGTGACCGTCGACGTCATAGGCATAGCGGTAAACCCCACATTGCTCCTACACATAGATTCAGTGAAGCCTGAGGAAGAAGAACCACCTTCGGACTACTTAGGAGTTCTTTGCTTGTGATATCTCTTTCTTTTCTCCCAAATCAATCCAATTTGAATGGGAAGCAGTTGGTTCCAATTCTTCATCTCTATATAACATATACGCATTCTTGAGTAGAGGTGACTCCGAATCGGATTATAGATAGATATCAACATGATTTTTGTTATGATTGAATATCCCACAATAATCACGTTTATTATATAGTTCTTGATATTAAAGTTCTTTTAATATTAAAATCACGGTTGAATTAGTTAGCATAAATATTTTTGGGATAAAAATGGATAGTAATGGCGGGACCCATTTGGGTCTCAATAGAGATATGACGCGTTTAATAAAAAAAAATCATATTCGATATTTTAAATTAAAAAAAAAAAAAAACATATAACTTATATATATATATATATATATATATATATATATATATAATATATATATATATATATATATATAAAGATTTATACCAAATGTTAAGTTTGACATGAAGCAACCTTTATAATAAGAGAAATGATATATTTACTCCTTTTTATACTTATTCTTTTACAGAACGACATCAAAAATTGAGTTTTGAATAAATGAAGTTGTCCAAGAATTACCTTAAACCAATAGCCAAACGATATTGGAGAAATGCCAAACTTTAATCCCCAAATCAGCATTTCACCAAATCCATTTCTTTCTCCAACCCTGCTCTCTAAATCGTCTATCACCAACATGCAGATATGGAGCTGTTCTGAAACCAGCAACGAAGAAAGAGATATACACCGAATTTGTTTCTTCAAAGGGTGGTAGAACTTCTATTTTTAATTTACAATTATGGATTTGTAGACTTGGAATGCCGCAAGTTTTTCAGTCTTAAACGATAGGGTCAACATATGCTTTATCTCTACCCAAAATTGCGACAGGAAAGGACCAAAACAGATAAATCATATGTGAAGCTACTGCAAAACATGATAAAATATGGAAATTGGAAATTGATTTCTGTTTTTGATTTCAAAAATTTTACTTGTATGTCACCAAAGAAGTAGGAAGAACAGACTTGTCCTAAAACTTAAATAAATTAATAATAAAGGTGGAAGTAGAATGTTTGCCTGATATCCTAGGCTTCTAGATTTAAAAAAAAAAAAAAAACACATGCATCCAAGTAAGGATGCCATCAAGCTGAAATCTTGGCTAAACAAGCTCGAGTGGAATAAATTTATTAGCTAGTAATAGAAGTGCAAGACCATATAAAGGCAATAATTTGAAGCTCTGCACCATCGCGGTCTGGTATAGCTCTGTTCCTTCGTTGTTGTTTCAAAATCGGTGGCGACGGGATGCAAGATTTCCAAATTCGGTGTATGTTTCTTCCTTTGTTGCTGGAACAACTCCAGATCTGCACGTTGGTGATAGACGATTTGGAGAGCAGGGCTGGAGAAAGAAATGGATTTGGTGAAATGTTGATTTGGGGATTAGGGTTTGGCATTTCTCCAAAGGTGTTTGGTTATTGGTTTAAGGCAATTCGTGGTCCGCTTTATTTATTCAAAACACAATTTTTGATGTCATTCTGGCAGAGAGTAAGTATAAAAAGAAGTAAGTATATCATTTCTCTTATAATAATGTAATTTATTTATTGATATACTAATTAGGGGTGTCAAAACGAATCAACGAATCGAATTCGTATCGAATCCTAAACGAATCGAATCAAAATGTGATGGATTCGTATTCGATTCGTTTATTAAACGAATCATAATATCAGGATTCGTATTCGATTCGTTTATTAAACGAATCGAATACGAATATTCGTTTATTCGTTTAGTCAATGATATTATTTAATAAAATAATTTACCACACTTGATTTACATTAATTCTTCATAAATATATACATATGAAATATGTAATTAATATATTTACTAAAAATACTTCACCAAATATGAAAATATTACATTTTCTATGATAATTAGCTATAATTTCTCGAATCTTAATTGAAAATTAACAAGAACTACTAAATAAAAATAATTAAACGAATCCTAAACGAAATAAACGAATTAATGAGCTTAAATTCGTATTCGATTCGTTTAATAAACGAATCGAATCGAATTGACCCATTTATTAAACGAATCCATTTTTTCAAACCCGTATTCGCTTTAAAGCGAATCGAATCGAACGAATAAACGAATCCTGACCCAATTGCCACCCCTAATACTAATGGTCATTCTACTCTACGGGCGTCAGCATGTAAATTTGACGCGGGCTTCTGCATAGTAGAATTATTTATATATACTTAAAAAAACAATTGGTAGTAAATAATGATGGGAAACAAAACATGCATGGAAATTGAATTTGGATTTGAGCTTGGCTAAAAGTCCAAAAACGCCAGAAGAGAGGCGTCTCAACTTATTGGCCCAACACATTTAAGAATGACCCATTGGGCTTGGTAGTTAAAACGACCCGTTTAGAAAAAATAGAACACGGAATTTTTATCCGATCTGTTTTTAGACCAAAAATTATTTTAAATTTTAAATTAAATTAAAAAAAAATATATTATTTTCGAATCCTAATCTAATTTTTTTGGGGATTAAAAATTCTCAAATAGTTATTTTTACTCAGCTCTCACACCCAATTTCGTCGAAATCACAATTCAGAAAACTACGAAAACAAGATTAAGAGCAAACAAAACCAACTTCCACGTGGCCGACACTCATTGGCCAGAATAACAACAACGGGACGCTGATTGGCCAGCGTCTACAAGGAACACGTAGAACTCACTATCGTTGCCTCCTGTTACTGTGTTTTTAACTAATGAACTCGCCCGGTTTCAGCCTTTCAGGGACTTTACACGGCAACACCTCCCAGAAAAAATTCACACAGGAGATATCAATAGAGACGCTCAGCAACGATTTGTGAATTGGTTGATATATTGCAAGATTTTTTTTTGTAAACTTTGGAAATCCTGCCGCAAAATCAACCGAATTCTCTTGATATATTGCAAGATCTGAAGATTAAACCCTAGATTTAGAGTTTCGGGAGAGACATTAAACTCCCTCCTATTATTATTCTATTAATGGCACATCGACGAACAAAGCTTTTGTTTCTATTATGTGCTCTTTCTTACGCTCTCACCGTCGTTGCGGGGTATGCATTTATAATTTCGTACATTTATGTAAATGACGTCGTTTTGATGAGTGTGGACGCAATATTGTTAATTTTTACATGTTGAAATGATGATGCAGGAAGAGCTATTATGAAATATTGCAAGTGCCGAGGGGAGCATCAGAAGAGCAGATCAAAAGAGCGTATAGAAAGCTGGCATTGAAGTATCATCCTGATAAGAACCAGGGGAATGAAGAGGCTAATAAGCGATTTGCTGAAATTAGCAATGGTAACCCTTTTTTTTTTTTACTGTCATGTGATGTATGTTTATGTGCGATTGGAATTAAAATTGATATTAATTTGATTGGTTGAATGATAGCATATGAGGTGTTATCGGATAGCGAGACCAGGAATATATATGATAAGTATGGAGAAGAGGGGCTGAAACAGCATGCTGCTAGTGGTGGTGGAGGTGGAGGAATGGGAGTTAACATTCAAGACATTTTCAGCTCGTATGTCATTCTTTTTCGACCATATTGTTTATGTAATTAGTTGTTATAATGGTACTGCTGTTAATGAGATTGTATTGAGGTTGGGGCATATATTCACTGTTAATACCTTTGGGTTTAGACTGCAGTTTAATCTCCAAGTTAGCATTAACTGTGAAATTATGTATCATATATGTTTCCGTTTACATAAATTGGTACTTTATACTAGACTGTAGGAGCAGTCCATTGGCATTTAGCATTGTGGATTTGTCGGTATGCATCGATCTGACCACTGATTTTGTGGCGTCTTTTTCTTGAAGATGGAAAACGTCTTCTGGCATGGCAGTAACATTATTCATGTATATGATGTAAATATTGGTTCAACAGTATTCAGTTGTTAAACAGATGTTGGTTTTTGCCAGTTTCTTTGGCGGAGGTCCAACGGAAGAGGAAGAGAGAATTGTGAAGGGTGATGATGTTATTGTTGAACTGGATGCAACATTAGAAGATTTATACATGGGAGGCTTGGTGAAGGTAAGGTTCTTGTATTTGCATTGAAATTGTCAGCTTGTATCCAAAATCTGTTATTTATAATCTCATTATACAAATTTATCTTTACTGCTATAAGGACACTTTTTGAAGGCCTTTTGATACAATATAATGTAAAAATAGAGTTTGTTGGACATATAGTGCTAAATTCGTCTGACTGCTCAGGGTCAAAATTGAAGAGTTATTGTGAAGACATTTTTCCCACAAAGCTCGAAGAACGATAAATTACATTGTTATGTTTGTATATTATAATTGTATAAATCAGAGATTTTGGAAAACTATATGTTCCTTAGGCCTTAGGCTACAGTAGTGATGATAAATTACATTGTTACATTTGTCTTGTATAAAGCAGAGATATTGGAAACTATATGTTCCATTGTTCCTTAGACTACAGTAGTGATCTTTCTTTGGGTTTCTGCAGGTATGGAGAGAGAAAAATGTTATAAAGCCAGCTCCAGGCAAAAGACGTTGTAACTGCAGAAATGAGGTCTATCACAAACAAATTGGTCCAGGGATGTTCCAACAGATGACTGAGCAGGTATAGGTTATAAGGTTTGAGTTTTCCTCTTCTATTATGTTTTTGATGGTTTCTTTGGCTGTTGGATTCATCCCACCAGTGTACTGTACTGTGAAATTCTGATGTTCTCTTCCAGCTTTACAACATACTTCATTTCTTTCTTTTAGGTCTGCGAGCAATGCCAAAATGTCAAATATGAGCGAGAGGGATATTTTGTAACAGTTGATATTGAAAAGGGGATGCGAGATGGACAAGTAAGTTTCATGCCATTCAAATGTGATATGCAATTAGTTCTTTATGGAAGTTTGGGGATATTCATATTGTTATCCCTGTCCTTTTTCCTTTTTGTCTACCCTTTAATTTCCAAAGTTCAGCACCTATGAGTCTTAGCTTTGTAATCGTAACCTATTAAGCCATTAATGTTTTTGTGAATTGTGCTGTTTTCACACAATCAAAATCATACATTGAAGTTGAATCCCCATATTGTTACCTAACTGAGAAGACAATAATCTCCTTCCAAATAGGAAAAGCCATAGAAATTTGCTGTCCAGTTAACTTACAACGGATGTTTCAGTTTCAGTTGTATCTGTGATAAGGACTTCTTTTTTCCTGTTGTGTCGAGATACAAGCTACAGTTTTCCTCATTACAATCTTGATTATCAAACTCTCATCATCACATGTTTCGTACATTTATTTCTGTACATCTGAGCTTGGTTTTTCAATGAAATTTCTATTGTTTTCTCTCGCTCTCTAGTTTTGTAGACTAGTCTTTTTAGTTTCTAATGCATGTATCTCTCAGGAGGTGGTTTTCTATGAAGATGGGGAGCCCATAATCGATGGAGAACCTGGAGATCTGAAGGTTATTTTTGACTCTTGTTTGTAATATGTTTTGTCATAATTTCTCTGTAACAGATGTTAACTATCTCATTATTTGCAGTTCCGTATTCGCACAGCACCCCATGATCTCTTCAGAAGGGAAGGAAATAACTTGCACACAACTGTCACTATAACACTGGTAAAGCTCAATTGAGGATGTTAGTTATTTATAATTTTATTTATTTTATCTGTGCGAGGAAAGTGCCCCTTTTGTAAGGTACCCATTGATTCTCATTGGGTCATTTCCTCAATGGTTTCCTCTTTTAGGTTCAAGCTCTTGTTGGTTTTGAGAAGACCATTAAGCACCTAGATGAACATTTAGTTGACATCGGCACAAAGGTAAGCATGAACATGTGCTTTGGAATTTCATTTCGGTGTAAGGTTAGTGATTAAATGAATCAGAAAAGAATTAAAATGTCCAAATTACTTATATTCCTTGTTCAGGGAATCACTAAGCCCAAGGAAGTGAGGAAATTCAAAGAGGAAGGAATGCCGATGCATTTTAGCAACAAGAAAGGGGACCTCTATGTCACATTTGAGGTTCTGTTCCCCACAACTCTAATGGAGGATCAGAAGACAAAGCTCAAGGAAGTTCTTGGCTAGGATTATATTATTAAGTGAATGTTTTCTCTTGGGTTCTTAGGAGTTCTCACTAAAACACGATGAGGTTATATCGCAAAATCAGGAACTCTCGAGGTCTATAATACTCTCAATTGTCTTGTATGTGGTAGGGCCTTGGTGGCATAAAAACTTTTGCCAATGAGTTATGATATCTCGAATTTCATTTTGGTCTTTTTTGTATCTTAGTTTTGGGATGTGATTATTATGGCAGGCTTGTCGAAGCAACTTGAAATCATTACTGAAACTCTTAAGATTTTATACAACGAGATTTTTGCACTAGTATTTTAGCAGCTACAGTTGAGTGGCCATATGTGAAAAACTTTACAGTATCATTCTGCTTGGGGGCACATTACATATCTTTCCCATTAGAAGCAAGTCATTTGATCGAATGGGTGGTTGGTGTTACAATACGATAAACCCTAGTCGTTGTCACAGTAAACCAAGCATTGAGTTTTCTCATAAAATGGATTTGATTGCCTTCTTAAGACGAAGCAAATTTAGATGTTTCAAGGAATGACTGGAGACAACTTTGGAAGAAGCACAACATCAACACCAAGTGAGCATCAAATCTGCAAGTAGTGTCATCATTTCAAGTATACTTAATCCTTCTTAAAATGATCAAAATCTGGGTTGCACCAAAGAGCTGGCTTAAAAGATGCTATGTTCAGCGTCTCTCTCTAAAAGTTCAGCTCCCAGGAATCACTCTATTGATGCCAGCTTCTCTTCATCTACCTCAAAAGCTTTTCTTGCCTGCTTCAGCTCCTCTTGCATTGATAGTAATTCTGTACAGCGGTTAAGTTTTGGGAGGTCCTGCAGGGTTAGCATATAAAGTATTTAGCCAATAACTTGATCAAGTGAAAAAACTCGGAGCAAGTAGAAATATTGCATATACGCTGCATATTCACCAAGAAGAAGAAAAAACAACAAAAAACCTATTGCATGCCCCCCTTCCTGGATCCAACCTAAGCTAGTAAACAACTCTGGGCAACACTCTTACAGAAAACACTTCATCATTAAGCTAAGGAACTTCTCAGGTAGTGAAAAGACTGACAGAGGTGGTATTCATAGTCGTATATGCTGCCATGAAGAACTGATTGTCAAGTAATATCATGTTTATTTATGCATTAAATTTGGGTGTATCGTGTTAAAACGAGCAGGAACATGAAAAGGAATTCCACATAAGAAAACAACCATCACATAAACAAGCAACTGAACTGAAAAAAGCCTCTTTCTAGAGGTACCTTTCGGATTAGATAAAGAAAATCCTCGACGGACAACTTTCCTCTCTTTGATCCAATATCTTGTGCTTTGTGTGCCTGCAGAAAAGTGTGTATATGTGGACATCATACCTACCATGACATCTTATGCAAAGAAAGAGACCAATACAAAGCCAAACAAATGCTTACCAAATCTGTGACATACTCCACAACAATGTCCTCTACAAGTGCCACAGTTTCTGGAAGTGGCTGATAATGTCACCAAACAAATTCACGAATAAATTCAATTAGAACAAACTTTAAAATGTTAAATAAACTTCAAAAACAAAATCAGAAAGTTCCACTCCACTCCGATCATGTAAATACTTATCATCTGAAACTTCTTCTTTTAGTGCAACATGTACTATATTGTGACAATAGAGTCAAGGCTTGCAGTAAATGACATTCAAAAGACTAAGTGCTATAATCTCCCCATTAACTCATACAACAAGTGCTCTGAATCTCTCTCTCTCTGTTTTTTTTTATGTGAACAGTCTACAAAAAATGTGTGTTATGCAAGGATCTATGTGAGCAGAGGAGGAAATACAACCAATCGGCTCAAAATATGGGATTTTGGTTTCTAGTAATGCAGTCACTAAGTGCACTAGTGCAGAAAGGTTTTGCTACAGCCTATAGGGCCAGGCCTCTTCAACAAGATAAGTAAACATTGAAAACCATCTTCATGTTCTTATGATTCTATCTGATTGATTCCTGAAATATCTCACATCAAATTATACATAATAATTCTTGACAAAGATTTTTTTTGTTTTGTCTTCCTGAAGTTAGCAAGTCATGTTCAATTAACAAAGAGAATACATATATCAAAAACAAATAGGAAAAGGTTCAGAACAAATAATGGATAAAAGAATAGTGACATAAAAGAGTTCACGACAATGCAATAAAATCATTAAATATCAAACAAAGAAAACAACTGACAACCGGGCAAGAGTACAAATACAAAACAACCAAATCATCATAACAAATACTTTCAATCCACACAAATGAATACGCAATCGACAGAACAAGATAAGTTTGTGCAATGGATAATAGAACTTACATTAGGATCATCTCCAAAGCCATACATCATATGTTGAACTGCAGCACCAAACAAACAAATAAACAACAATACAAAATCAGTAAGACAAGAGGAAGATATTAATATTATAAGAAACTAAACAATGAACAAGACAAGGAAGAAATTACTCACGATCTTTTTGAAAGAGTCCTCGCTTGCGCTTAAATGAAGTTGTTTCGTAGGGCTGTGAGGATCCTGCTTTTGATTTTGAAGATTGCCCAGCAGCAGTGTTGCTCATCTTGTATGCACAAAGTTTCTTCCTTTAATGCCTACCACAAAAATCAAGTTTGTTCGAACTATCAATTAGAATATAACTACACGAATACCTAAATTATGTCAATTTTAATTGCAACAATTTCTCAAAAGAATGCTATAACATAACGAAGCATTTTGTATGCCGATTTGGTCTCTGTCGATGAGACGTAACAAATGATTCTATGAATGGCCGACTACTTTCTCTAGATTGAACTCAGCAGGTTTCAAGTTCTGATTCTAACTCTATAAAACGCTTTGTACGAGATTGATTCGCAATTCATTACATTCACAATAACGCTGCAAATAAAATACATTCGATGCCTTGGCTATATGATCTTAAACCAGTAATATTTTAATCAAATTTATGCATCACTTGCTTTTTGTTCATCACTACTTTGCTATCCCTTTTATCGAATAAAGTCCCAAAAATACCCTTAAAACGCTCTATATCCATTCTCTCCCATCACAGCAATTCAGATATTTGCAGGATTGGGAGTGAAAGAACCCAAAAAGGATAAATCTAATTACACAACAAACTGAGAAAGATCCCACAGTAAAATAAAAAAATCTATGAGGAAATTGTCGTCCTTAGAAAAAATTTCAGCTAACCCAAAATAAAGCAGCTCGATCCAATAGCATAGCTGATGAAAAATACTAAATCCAATAACACATGTCAAGGGAATTTCTTCTTAAAATTTGAACAGGGTAGACTTTAAATTTACCTGAAGCCTTGCAATAATTGGTTAGTGCTTAGCAAACCAAAGAGTTCAACCGAGAGACATTCAGGCGGAGGTTTTGAGTTTGGATGGAAAAAAAAAACTCGGGTCCAATCCGGTCAGTCAGAACTTTGGATCCTTGAATATGATGGCCGTTTTGGGTCTAGGTTCAACCCCAAAAGCTCAGTTCCGGTCTGATTCGGATTTTAAAAAATATTATATATATATATAAATATTTTTTATTATTATTAAAAAAAAGTCCGGATAAAGTCCAACCAGGTTTTTCTTGGATATTGGCTAAAATATTGCTTGTCGGGCTCGGGCCGGACTTATAAAAGTCCAGACCTGACTCAGCCCATTGTCACACTTAGTTTTGAGGCATGGAAAGTAAATGGCAAATTGGTAAATTATATGCAAGAATTGTGTTTGATGTTGCGATTAAAAAAATACATGATTTATAAATAATATTTTGAAATTTTGATTTATATTAAAAAAATAATTACAATATATTTTTTTAATATTTTGAAAGTGGAAAAAAAATAAAAATGTACCCATTGATCGCAGATGTGTATCTACTATATGAAGATCTTATGCCATGGAAGGGAAAAGAAAGGTTTAACATTAAAGAGTAATGCTACTTCTTAAAGTATACGTCCAATCTCGTTCCTAAATAAGTAAAAGATTTATATTATAGTACAATTTCTATTTATTCGATAATATTTTTGAACATCAATGTCAACTAAACAAAACTGGCCCAGTCCAACGAATCACATCACCTTTACAAGTTACTAACAATTGCCCAGTCCTTGTAGCCCATTAAATTTCCACCAACTTTAGACGCTCTAAAAGCTAATGCAGATTTAATAGGAGAGATTTCAGGAGTATAATTATTATTTTATTTTGGAACTGTCGGCTGTGAGAAAATTGGTTACCGATAGAAAGGACAGAAGGCTCGTGACTCAGCAACCGGAAGATTTGAACGGAAAAGCGTTGAGATTATATGCGGACACGTCAGTGGGGGTAGCATTAGTTCAACTGTATTCATTGACGTGGCAATCTTTCTCAAAAACTTCGTATGCTGATTGGTCTTTGGTTTTGTGGGTCCCATGTACATGATACGCGCTTATGATTTTCCTAACAACACGACCTTACAGGAGGATATCACGCATGTGCAACACGGATAAAATTGTTACTTTATTTATACGACACCGTTTTTTGGTCCCCATGAATTGCGTTTAAGCAATTTTGAATTAACATTTTAAAAAAAAAAATTAAAAAAAAAATAAAAAAAGGTGGGTCACCTGTTTGGTTACGAACCCATGCCAAACCTTGGTTGCTCGCTCTTTAAATGCTTTCCTTTTCTTTTATTTTTAGAAGCTCACGTTGTCTATAAAGAAATTGATTGAAAGAGAAGAAGCAGCGGAAGAAAACAATATAAAGAAAGAAGAGAAAAGAACAAAGTTCAAAGATTGTGTGTGCACGAAAACGCCTTACGTATAGCATTCTCCGACTCTGATCCCTCCAAAAATAGAAATCAACTTGAAAAGAAAAGAAAAGAAATAGAAAAAGTAACAGAGAATTTAACGAGGGTTAAATGGATACTCTGTGTTTGAAAAGCGGGATTCACGGGATAACTTTGCCGATCCCGGTGGGTGGGGCCCTCGAGGTCCGTACAAACTCAACACAACAGCAGCAGGTTAGCGCGGCGTTGGGTAAATCGACGGGGATTGCGCCGCCTCAGAAAACGGCGTCGTTCTTTTCTTTTAGGCGCCATTTAAAGTCTTTTTGGCCGGGAATTGGAAGTGGAAATAGTAAAAGGTACCGGGGGATTGCGTTAGAAGACGCCGTTTTGTCGGAGAATGGAGATAAAGTCGTCGTTGTTGAGGAGGCGGGTGGAGATAAAGAAACGAAAATGAGGAAGACGACGTCGTATACGGATGGGCAAAACGGGAACTGGGTGTTGAAGATTTTGCAAGTGAGATATTTGTGGAAAGATATAGCCGAAGCGAAGGAAGAGGACGTTGCGGTCAATGGTCAAACGAATGATAATCACGAAGAAGATGAAGATGAAGATGAAATTGAAAATGAAGAGGAATGCGAAGCTTGTAGAATTAACGATGATGACGATGAAATAGAATTTGATAGAGATTCGTTTTCGAGGTTGCTGAGGAAGGTGTCGTTAGCAGAAGCAAAGCTTTATGCTCAGCTGTCGTATTTGGGGAACTTGGCTTATTGCATTCCAAAAATTAAGGTATCAATTAATCAAAAGTTCTGTGCTGAATCTTAAAATTTCGAATTTGTATAATTATCGGATAAATTATTATCCTCTGTTCGATGGTAAATTGATGGTGGGGTTATAGGAAAATTTTGATTTTGATGCCCAAGATATACTGGAGACATCCTGTTCATGTACATTGTGAGGTTTTAAGATTCAGTGCTAACCAGATTCGAAGGATATGCAAAATGAACACATCTAGGTTTTTTTTTTTTTTTTTAAGTACAGAAACGGTTTCTGATTTGGAAAATCTGATAGATATGTGAGTGGTTTCTGATATATGAGTTTTAATAGAGAGACTGTTTTGATGTTTCATCTGGTCTTCTTTTGTAATAATCCCTTTTCGACTTACATATTTCAGTTGCATCATAATATCATTAATGTCAGATTATATGTAAATTGACCTTGGGTTTCATTGATAATTATCTCTTTGCATAAGATTCTTAACACGACTTTATTTATTTTGAAATTTTTTGGTGAGTTTAGCCAGGAAATCTCCTGAAATATCGTGGTCTGCGTTTTGTGACTTCATCACTAATGAAGAAAGAATTGGCTATGCAAGCTGAAAAAAATCAGGTGTCATCTGAAAAGCCAGAAGCGGAAAGGAAAACTGAGGATGAGACAGAAGGCAAGGACTCCAAGAAGCAGAAAAACAATGGTTACCGGGTAAGTGCGTCTTCTGCCTATCACATAGCTGCCGTAGCTGCTTCTTATCTACATTCTAATATGAGGAGCATCCTTCCATTAAAAAAAGCTGAGGGTGGTCAAGATTCACCTGAAATGGGCAATAGAAGCAATGACAGAACTAGTGTCATGGACTCAGATGTAGCCTCTTTCATGGCAACTACTGATTCAGTGACAGCTGTTGTTGCTGCCAAGGAGGAAGTGAAGCAAGCTGTTGCAGATGATCTCAAATCAACACATTCATCACCCTGTGAGTGGTTCAGTTGTGATGTTAATCAGGGTTCTACGAGGTTCTTTGTGATTCAGGTAAGGAAAATGTGTTAATTCCATTTTTCAATCTATTAACAAATTATTTTCTGCACATATTTTAACTGGGCTGTAGCTTATTCTGTGTTTTAGTCAAATGCTTGAATTTGCCGGATTATTGGATTGTCAAATGACTGGTTTTTGGACTATGATATAAGATTTGTCAAATAACTGGTTTTGGGACTAGGATATAAGATTTTTATAGTCCATTGGACATGGCCAGTTTTTCTGTTGTAGTCCAACAAATGATACAAGACACTCATCAATACTTTTCTTATTTGGTTGCTTATTGCAGGGGTCTGAATCATTGGCATCCTGGCAAGCAAATTTACTTTTTGAGCCCGTTCAGTTCGAGGTAATGAACTTTTTTTTTTTTTCATTTTTGAAATCTAAATAGCTATGATGCTTAAGGGAACTGTGCCATGTGTTTACTTTCTAGTTATGTTGTTTCAACAATGTGACATGCTCAAAGCTCATCTTTTGCATACAGTTAGTGGAAAAATGCATGTAGATGTGTATGTTTTATATAAATGATGCCTTCTCTGCTTCAGGGACTAGATGTGCTTGTGCATAGAGGTATTTATGAGGCAGCAAAAGGGATATATGAGCAGATGTTGCCTGAAGTCCGTGACCACCTAAAAGCTCATGGTAAACATGCAACCTTCCGCTTCACTGGACATTCTTTGGGAGGAAGTTTGTCGGTTCTTATAAATCTTATGTTACTCATACGGGGTGAAGCACCGGCTTCATCCTTACTTCCCATCATAACATTTGGAGCACCTTCCGTCATGTGTGGAGGTGATAATCTTCTTTGCAAGCTTGGGTTGTCACGGGGTCATGTTAAGTCTATAACATTGCATAGAGATATTGTTCCCCGAGCCTTCTCTTGTAATTACCCCAATCATGTTGCAGAGCTATTGAAGGCTGTTAATAAGAACTTCCGTAATCATCCTTGTCTAAATAACCAGGTATAGTATCTAGAGTTTGATATGAAGAAGTATAATTTATTAAGTTTTCCGTAGATTTCACTGACTTGTGTATCCTTGCTTTTTATTACAGAAGATATTGTATGCTCCTATGGGAGAGCTTCTAATTCTACAGCCAGATGAAAAGTTCTCTCCTCACCATCCCCTCCTTCCTTCTGGCAGTGGTTTGTATCTTTTGAACTGCTCATTGTTGGAAATGGGTGATGATGCTGAGAAGCAGCTGCGCTCTGCACAGATGGTATTCTTAAACTCACCACACCCGCTTGAGATCCTAAGTGACCGCTCTGCATATGGTTCTGAAGGAGCCATTAAAAGAGATCACGACATGATTTCTTATTTAAGATCTGTGCGGAGCGTGATACGCCAAGAGCTAAATCGCATGAGGAAAGCCAAGAGAGAGCATCGTCGGAAATTCTGGTGGCCTCTTGTGTTACCACGTGGCATTGATGCTGGTATCTTTGTGGGGAGGCTAGTGGCATCATCCAACTTGGGCATGGGCCAAAACCAATTCAACTTCTCCGGCATCATACATACAGGTAGAGAAAACTTGAAAGGATTTAGCAGGCTTGTTGCATCACAGCACATGCATTTGCTCGTGGTTCTCTTGTTCCCTGCTCGTTTGTTACTTCTAGGGGCATACAGCGTGATCAATTTCCGTTCACATGCCTAATGGGTTGGCACATTATTGTCTTCTCTTAGGTAAAATTATGTACAGTGGTGGCACATGGCTGGCATGATGGTGGGTTAGATGATTCTTTATTCATTAGTCATGGAAATTAGAAGCAATTGTGTTTTGTTTTTTTTTTATTCCTTTTCTAGAAGGGAAATATTAAAAGATATGTAGAGAAGAAACAAAATTGTTGAGTATCATACAAAATGAATTACACTTCGGATTAACAAGTGAATGTCCATGTCTTTGATTTGTCTGAATGTAATCTGAGTTCTTGCAGCAGTTGATGAGAAATATTGATTCTTCTCTTTTCGAATACAAAATATCAACGAAGTTACAAAATTGTGATTAATTAAAGATGTTAGGGAAAATAATGATGTGGAAAGCCATTTGAAAGCAACATCTTGCGTAGCGTAGGTGCTATAAACACCTACTTAGCCCATTGGTGTTGTTATATAGACAATATTTAGTGGATACAATTCTTCTTTTTTTTTTTCCAAATTGATAGATATTATTTTTAAAATTAGTCAAAAACCCCGAAAATTTAAGATAATTAGGTCCCTCCCTGCATAAACATCAACAAATATCTCAATCGGTCGCCAATAATTGTGACAGGCAAATTACTTGAGTGCAACGGAGCAAGAATATTCAGGTTCATGTAATAAACCCACATGTCTCGAAATCGACAAAATACACGAGGCTTCTGGTCCGATTTGGGGTGCAGAAAGAGGCTCATTGGAGACAAAAAACAGGTGTCCCCAGTCTAAATTGGCTGTGCTCTTCAATTATCATCCATCCAACAAAGCAAGAGTCAACCTCTTTCTTCTTCTTCTTCTTCTTCTTCACAATGGATTGAGTTTTACTAATCAATTGGGCTTAGATCAATGAACGGGTTAATGGGAAACACTTACGAAGTTGGAGAGGTGGACCATTTTGCCAAGCTTCTGATTGTGACAATTTTTTCGGTGAGCTGGTGCTATTTATTATTTAGGAAGGGATGCAGAAAATTCTGTTTCTCTATTGAGATTTTATAACAATAATTTTTTATATCCATTAATATAAAAAATTTAATCGAGATTCGAATTAATTTTTCATTTTGAATCTTTAATTTTATATTTAAAAATCTTGAATTCATAAATTTTTTATTTCAATTTACAAATAGATATAAAATTCAAATTTTCATACCGAACTCATAGTAAGGTAAGGACCACTCAACCGATTTTCATCCCTAATATTAATAGGGCCAGGCCGATCACATGGTTGGGGGAAAAAAGTAGCAGGAGTCTAGGGCCTACCACATGACATGGCTTGCACGATGAATGAAAAGTTTGCATATTTAATGGAAATTACCAATTGCCATAAGATGTTAACAGTTTGATACGTGCGGGGTTCTATTTCTTCACACGCTGCTTTACGAGTTCCGTATCTCCTTTGGACATGCATCAAGTATCAACTTCCGCAATTCCTTTTGGATATAATTTTAGCAAAATTTTATCCGTACATAACTTTGGATTTTAAAAAATAAATACTTTGGATCTCCAGAATATTAATACGAGGGTGACGTAAAAGCCCATTTTTGGAGAAAATCTACAATATAATGGAGTTATCATATTATCTGTGCAACAATCCAATTAACAATTGTCACGCGTGCTAAAATATTAAAAAATAATTAAAAAGATAGATTTTAAATCTTACATGCAATTATTAATTAATTGCGATACCACACCATCTATACCTTCATTGCACCAAAGAATCACTCCCATTTTTGAACCATCTCTTTTGACCATAAAATGAAGAATAAGGCTTTCATAATAGTTGGTGTTATATTATATTATATTATATTATATTGTATTAATATTTACATTATTTGATAATATTGTATTATATTAATTTTGTTGATTCATTAAAATAATATTTATATACACACACTACTATAATAATTTAGAAAATACAATTCTTAATAAATATTAGAATTTTTACACCAAAAATTATACAAGTTTAAATATAAAATACCACTATTAAGATTTTTTTTATCATTTATTAAATTAATCCTTAAAATGATCTAATCCAACTCCAAAGCACTACTGATAAGTAGGGGTGGCAATTTAGGTCAAGATTCGTTTATTCGTTCGTTTCGATTCGCTTTAAAGCGAATACAGATTTGAAAAAATGGATTCGTTTAATAAATGGGTCAATTCGATTCGATTCGTTTATTAAACGAATCGAATACGAATTTAAACTCATTGATTCGTTTATTCGTTAAGGATTCGTTTTATTATTTTTATTTACTACCATTTTTGAACCTTATATACCACACCATCTATACCTTCATTGCACCAAAGAATCACTCCCATTTTTGAACCATCTCTTTTGACCATAAAATGAAGAATAAGGCTTTCATAATAGTTGGTGTTATATTATATTATATTATATTATATTGTATAATATTATACATTATTTGATAATATATGTATTATATTAATTTTGTTGATTCATTAAAATAATATTTATATACACACACACTATAATAATTTAGAAAATACAATTCTTAATAAATATTAGAATTTTTACACCAAAAATTATACAAGTTTAATATAAAATACCACTATTAAGAATTTTTTTTATCATTTATTAAATTAATCCTTAAAATGATCTAATCCAACTCCAAAGCACTACTGATAAGTAGGGGTGGCAATTTAGGTCAAGATTCGTTTATTCGTTCGTTTCGATTCGCTTTAAAGCGAATACAGATTTGAAAAAATGGATTCGTTTAATAAATGGGTCAATTCGATTCGATTCGTTTATTAAACGAATCGAATACGAATTTAAACTCATTGATTCGTTTATTCGTTAAGGATTCGTTTTATTATTTTTATTTACTACCATTTTTGAACCTTATATACCACACCATCTATACCTTCATTGCACCAAAGAATCACTCCCATTTTTGAACCATCTCTTTTGACCATAAAATGAAGAATAAGGCTTTCATAATAGTTGGTGTTATATTATATTATATTATATTATATTGTATTAATATTATACATTATTTGATAATATATTGTATTATATTAATTTTGTTGATTCATTAAAATAATATTTATATACACACACTACTATAATAATTTAGAAAATACAATTCTTAATAAATATTAGAATTTTTACACCAAAAATTATACAAGTTTAAATATAAAATACCACTATTAAGAATTTTTTTTATCATTTATTAAATTAATCCTTAAAATGATCTAATCCAACTCCAAAGCACTACTGATAAGTAGGGGTAGCAATTTAGGTCAAGATTCGTTTATTCGTTAAATTCGATTCGCTTTAAAGCGAATACAGGTTTGAAAAAATGGATTCGTTTAATAAATGGGTCGATTCGATTCGATTCGTTTATTAAACGAATCGAATACGAATTAAAGCTCATTGATTCGTTTATTCGTTAAGGATTCGTTTTATTATTTTTATTTACTAGTTTATGTTAATTTTCAATTAAGATTCGAGAATTTATAGCTAATTATCATAGAAAATGTAATATTTTCGATATTTGGTGAGGTATTTTTAGTAAATATATTAATTACATATTTCATATGTATATATTTATGAAGAATTAATGTAAATCAAGCGTGGCAAATTATTTTATTAAATAATATTATTGACTAAACGAATAAACGAATATTCGTATTCGATTCGTTTATTAAACGAATCGAATACGAATCCTGATATTAGGATTCGTTTAATAAACGAATTGAATACGAATCCATCACATTTTGATTCGATTCGTTTCGGATTCGATACAAATTCGATTCGTTAATTCGTTTTGCCACCCCTACTGATAAGCCGCCAATAATAGACTTCACAATATCTTCTCAACTTTTCACACAATTTGTAATTTTCGCTTCACAAGATTCCTCTCAAAATTTCACACAAAATCTAACTCCAAATTTTATTTTATTTTTGGGAATCTTTAAAAATTTCACCGCCAAACCATCGGGTTTAAACGGAACATATAAAATCTCCAATTGTTTTAAGTCTTATTAAAAAACATATTTTCTGAATTCGAACTCAAGATCTCGATAACAACTCCAGTGAACCATACACCACCAAACCACGCTCACCGATAACAACTCCAGTGAACCATACACCACCAAACCACGCTCACGGGGAATAACTCCAAACTTCCTCTCACCTTTCACTCAAATAATCCCAAATAATCAAAGCGCTGGTGCGGTAGTGGTGGAGAGCTCGAAAGTGCTATGTTGCCCGACAGTGATGGTGAAGCAGCAATTGTGACGCACGGTGAAGGCAAAGCAATAGCTATGGCACACGACGGCGTGAGGGGTTTGGTTTGAGTGTTGAATATGGCGAAAGTTAGGGATTTGGTTTAGGTGTTTTTTTTATTATTATTATTTGGGCGTTGAAGATGATAAAAGTTAGGGAATTCAATTGAGTGATAATTTTGTTAGGTGTTGAAGATGGTGTGAGACAGAATTAAGAAGAAAAAAATTACTTATTTTTTGTTTCAGGGAATGTGGTTCAAACCCGCACTCCCCATCATTAATTAATGCGGCAAAAATAGCATTAAATAATACAATGCTATATTGGGCATTTCGGAGCCAAACATGTGAATGTACTGACTTAATACAATGCAGGGTTTTAATACACCCTAATGTAGCCGGCCAAACGCACCCTTAAAGAAAAAAGAAGCAAAAAAATCAGAATCTCTGGCCGAAAGAAAAAGGGGCAAAAGTAGGAAAACCAAGCTGCTAAAGCAAAGCCAACAAAGAAAACGGAACAAATCTAGTGACATACATGGCCAGACAGCCAGTAATTATATATCCCAGGCTTTGAATAACAATCAAGACCTTGATCAGTGGATTCTCGGGAATCGATCGCAAAACGTGTATCCTCAACCAACCAGCATGGATATCATTCAGAAAGAAACATGTTCATATAATATTGAAAGAGTTTATGTTGAGCATAAATAATTGCAGCATGTTATCCAGAGGTCAAATAAAAAGCATTATGTAAAATTAATTGTCTAGACCAATCAGCACTATTTCCAGCTCATCATCATCATCAGAATAGTTTATGGACACTGCCAGCTCTGCGGAGTAGGTATGAATGGATGAAAACTGAAAACAGAAGTTGATGCTGCGGTCTAATTTTGATTTGGATATATTGGATATTCAAGTAGTTGAAATTCCAGATACCATCCAAGACTCGAGAAATAAAGAGTAATAAATAATCAAAAGTTCAGGCATGAAAAAACTGTCAAGGAAAGGAAGCACGAAGATAAAGGTGGCATGAGGTAGACTTTAGTTTCAAATTGTATCAATCCGAGAGAAAAGATAATGACTCAGACTTGGATCTCCTATCAGAAGACATAAAATGGAGATTGGAAGTAGGCAAAATGTAACAAGATTAGGCAGATTTGGACAGGATATACTTCATAATTTTCAATCACGGGCACCAACAGTAGCCATTGTGAAAGAGCATTAAAAGGAGAGTTACACTTCTCTACATCTATCCATCATATGGCCAATTCTAGGATTCTAAAAAACTAACAGCACTCTTATTCAATCATCATTTCACAAGGCATAACTGCATGTATATCGAAACCACTGAATACCTTGTTGTCCTTTGAGATTTGGTGAAAGCCAATGGATTTTACATTAGTAAATCAAGCTAACATAGTGTTTGAACAGGCAAAATTCTGCCATTGTTCAAAGTACATTATGCTAAAACAGAGACGTTTCAATGCCATCTTTTGATATTTGATTCTTATTTATTACACACGCAAGAAGACAAAATAATGAGTAGAGTTTTAAATGCTGTGCAGACATTGGTATTATTGGAAATAAACTTTGAACCACACCACAGTCAAGAGAAGAGAGTTACTCCTGTAGTCCTCTCAAACCTTATTTCAAATTTAAGAGACAGAGTAAATTATATATGATGACATACGATGAATTACACATAACTTGAACATCCCCAAGACAGAACACACAAGCCATTGTTTCATGTGTGATTAATTCAACCTAAAACCACAGTACAAACTTTCCCAACAAAGGGGGACAGCTATGAAATTATGATAAAATTAAAGATTGATCTTACCTGCTAAATACCATGAGTGCATGGCAAGGCTGCCAAACGACATGATATTAGCAAGAGACGACAATCCATGAATCATTCCAAACTTCTTATTCATGGCTGCAAGCTTTGGATTAGACTTTGCCGCTTCCCTGTTCTTTGACCACCCAATTTCATTTCCAATGTTCTCTTCTCTCTCCACTTTGTGCCTTTGCTTCATCATCTGCACCACAAAAACAATAAACATCACAGACTCACCGAATAATATATATGTGTGTGTGTGTGTGTCAACGGGGCTTCGGTCGCCGGCTCCCCTGTCATCAGGTCACCAGCTTCCTTGACCTTCCGGCACTGGGCAGGCATCAGCCCCCATACATGGTCTTACGACTTTGCGGAGACCTGTGTTTTTGGTAAACAGTCGCCCGGCCAGAACTTAAACCATTATCTGTATGTAAAGGAGGAGCATAGCATTGATTCCCCTCAAAAACAAACAAGGTCATTCCTTAAAGCTATATAAAAATAACAAACCCCTACAACATCAGTTACTAGAACCCAAAACTGCTAACTAAGTGGACCCTTCACCCCGCAGAACCAATAGCTGAACTAAAAAAGACTTGCAACTAATTAATTTTTTTTTTACTACAAACTAATCAATGCTAAAAGAAGTTAATGGATGGGATAAGCAAAGAGCATAATAATAAACTTAAAAAACGCACATTACACAAATGTCTTGAAAGCAAAATAAGAATCACAGGAAACTTACCTCAATGGTCATGGGAGTAAAGACAAACAATTGGTGAGATTGAAAGCAAAAGCAGATAGTAAAAAGCCAAGCTGATACTTTTCGGCAGTGGATGATGACTTCCACGGATGTAGATATGCAAATGATGCCACTGATATTGAACAACACACTCCTACTAGCGAAAAATATGCAGGAAACATCTTGCTTTGTAGATTGCCAAACGTATGCCTTGGTAGGTTCCTAATTACATACAAGAAAAGGATTGATATAAGTTCCACATGTTTCTCATCATCATCATTTCCCCTGAACACATAGTTGAAGGTGCAGTTTCAGCGACTCCTCTACGGACACAATTATCCGCTTTGGGTACTGAACGACTTGGGTCCCACACAACTTGATCCCATGGGAAACCTCTCCCACGAGGGACCGACATATTTCTTGGGAAACATGGGGTTTTTGGTGCGACTCGAACGCATGACTTGAGGCATACATGAATTTTGAGTGTACAGTGTATTACTACGACCACCATCTGCGGGCCTATTTGTCTACTTTTGGAGCTCTAAAGAGCGATTGATCCCTCACGGATTTGTTCTCGTAGGAAGCCTCCACACATGTTTGATGAAATATGTGGGCTTTCCGACTCTAACCATAGATTCCATATGAACCCAAGTCCATGGTTTGAGTCGCAACACCAACATAACGTGGGAGAGGCTCCATACTGGACAAAGCCTCGAGCGATGCAGACTCAAGTCCTCCCATACCTAAAGCGGACAAATGTGACACCAATCCTTCAATAGGATTTTCTATTTAAATTTTCTAATCATCCCCCTAATTGATATTGCAAAAGACAATATTAAGAGTTAAATTTCTACTATTGCTGTCATTTTTGAACGGAAAACAAATGGAATTAAAGGAAAAACAAAAAGAATGGACTGACTTGAACATGATGATGCCGCCGATGAAGGTGACCCAAAGAGCAGCACCCCAAGCAGTGGAGAAACAGAGGAGATGAGCCAGCTTGAGGAAAGGGATTATCTTGGAGGAATTAAGGCCGTCCGATTTTGATCCGAAAGTCTCCGGTGAGAATATCACGCCTATGGCCAAGAAAGCCACCGCTGTTAGGAATCTTGTTAGCCAAGCCATTTCTCTATTACTCTTTTGACTTCACCCGTCAGAGGAACAACTGACTCGTAGCTGCCTTTTATCGCTGTACTCGTCTCCACCTAACCTGAACCTGAAGGTCACTGTTTAGTTATTTTCCTTTTTTAGTTATTATTTCCATATTGGGTGATTATTTTTTCACTTGCAATTTCGTCACTTTATGATTTATCATTGGACCCGGCCACCAGATCGATTCGGTTGACAGTCCGATTCCCGGTTCTACAAATATGAAATCGGAACCGAATCGAATAAATCTGATTTCACATGAATGTGGAACCGGAAATTAAAATCGGATTAGACGGTTCTGGTTCGGTTCCGATTTTTTTTAATTAATTTAAAAATTAAATTTCATTTTTAAAAAAAAATAAAAAAAATTGGGATTTGAAATTATTAATTTGAAATTATATTACATTAAATTAAAAATAAAATAAAAGAATTTAAACTTAAATTTTTAAAAACTTAAGTTGCATATGTATCCTATTGGGGTGAGAGAAATCAAAGTTCACGTAGTTCCATTACATTTTTTAGATGAAACGTACCTATCCATTTGAGTTTGTGTTGTTTCAAATCCAATTCCAGTGACTTGATGTATATCAAAGTGCTTATTTATATTATCACAGTCGTCAGTAAATTTGTAAGATACACCACAATAATTACATATTACTCTTAGACCTTCATTTTCAGTTTCAACTAAATAAAATAATTTTGAAAATATCGAAAAATCGAGACTTAACTCATCTTCTTAGTGTATCAATACTTTGACTGCTCTCGTTGGTTGTGATATTGGACATGGTATTCTTAAATGAACTTGCCATTTTTGTTAGTATTAAATAATTGTAAAATTAAATCAATTTAAGATGAGAGAATTGAGAATTAGATAGTTAAAGAAATTGATATAATTGATAATGAGAGAATTTGTGTGTTTAAAAATGAAGTATGATCCATATTTATATATTTTTGATTATTTTTGTGATACATAAATTGCGCCCAAAACTAGCCGTTTTATTAATATTATTGAATGTAATTTAGTAATTTTATTCAATAAAAAATCTTAAAAAAAAATAAAATCAGTAGGGTGCCATTCAACGGCTCCCTGCTTCTAGCCCAACGGCTAGTAGTTGTTGGGCACAAACGGTTTGGAACCGGTTAAAACTGGATCGTTCTAACAAATCTGGTTCGAACTGTTGGAACCGTCCAATTCTTTTCGGTTTTGGTAGGGTAAAACTCTAATCAAACCGAAAAAATCATTGGCAGTTGATGGGGATCTATTTACAACATAATATGTTGTATGAATTGCTTCTGCCCAAAAGTATTTTGGTAGACTAGCTGTTCTGAGTATATCTCTTACTCTTTCCAGCAGCGTTTCATTCATCATTTCTGACACACCATTTTGTTGAGGAGTGTATGGTGTAATAGTTTGCATTTTGATGCCTTCTTGTTGACAATATGCATCAAAATCCTTGCCGCAATATTCTCCTCCATTGTCTGTCCTTAAACACTTGATTCTCCTTCCAGTTTCAACTTCAATTTGTGTTTTGAAGTTTTTGAAAACTGACATCACATCTGACTTGTTTTTAATCGGGTACACCCAACAACTTCTAGAAAAGTCGTCAATAAACGATACAAAATATTTTGCTTTCCTCAGAGATTAAACCGGTACTTCCCAAACATCAGAGTGAATCAACTCTAAAATGGTTTTACTTCGAACATTTGACTTGATGAATTTTAATATGTTTTACATATTTGTAACACAATGATTAATGCTCACAAAACGGTAGACTAACCGCTTTCAAGCCTGAGAGTAGATTTTGATTGACGAGAATCTTCATTCATTGTTCTGACATGTGGCATAGTTTCTGGTGCCATAACATAGTGAAATTACCTACAAGCAATAGCGACAAAGAATCTCTATACCCAAGAGGGGGTGAATTGGGTTATCGCTATAAATACGGAATTAATAAATCTTTACCGATTTTTAGCTCTTATTACCAAATGGACACTTAGGCTAATTTTCTCTATTCCAATTAATAATCTATATGCAAGTTTTCTATTCAATAAGCATAAACATAAATAAACTTGCAATATGTAAAAATATAGGGAAAGAGAATACGACACCGAGATTTATAGTGGTTCGGCCAAACGTGCCTATGTCCACTCCCCCAAGACTCGCTTGAAGATTTTCACTAGAATCGAGTTTCTGTGGTTCACTCGTAACCAAGAGTTTTCCACAAAGGTGCACTCCGAACCTTAAAAAACCTTTTACAACTACCCAACGGATGAGATTTCACAACCACAAGTGTTTTTGTATAAGTAGATTTAAAACAGACTTGGGCACTCGCAAATATAATGAAGATTGTGTGAGTTGCAAACCTAAGTGTTCTAAGCTCACTCCTAAATGATATGAAGGTGAGTGTGTGAGCTTGAGAGTGTTTGATTATGAAGGTGTAATAGCTCTCTTGTTTTTGCCTTAGAGAATGTGTATGAAGATGTGTATCAAGTCACTAACCAAGGTAAATGAGTTGGGGTTCATTTATATAGAAAAATGAACAGCAGTCCCAACTTTCTGCTGAGACCGATATGGTCATCGGTATTGGGACCGGTATGTCGGTCTGGGGCTCCAACGGATACTAACGGCTATATTACCGTTGAGCAAGTATATGTTAGGCCGGTATGCTAACCGATATGAGGACCGGTATGGTCCGTGCCGATTCCAGTATGTGTGCACAATGAAGAGCTTGACTGGTATGGTAATCGGTATGTAGACCGGTTTAGGTCATGCTGGTTCTAGTAAGGGAACTAGCCGTTGGGCTCACCGGTATGGATACCGGTTTGGGTTGTGCCGGTTCTAGTAGCCTTGCAATCCTCAGCATCTCATCGGTATGGACACCGGTAAGAGACAGGTATGTCGGTCTCAGTACCAAAATACAGATATAAAGGTTTTAATGCATTTTGTACATGAACATAATGCATCTAAGTGAATGTGCATGCTCTTTATGAGCTTAGGCACTTGAATATTACAATTCACATTACAATTAGAGCCATAAGCTAAAACTTCGCAAGATTATCTCGATTTACCGCAAGTCTTCACATTCTCGCTCTTCACCACGTTGCGCTTCGACATCTTTTTGTATTACCTCATATTTGTTCTTCGAAGACTTCATTCTCGTTGCATCATCAAAATCCAATTACGCGACCAAGTCACCAACACATAGAAGATTCATCTCTAGAATCTAGTGATGCTACTGTTGGAAAATTATGACCCATATCATCACTATTTGTACAGAACATGGTGTTGTTGTACAAATAAACTATGTGACAAAGGAAATTGCTCTTTTATCATTTGTAATTAGATTACCAAGATATATAAATGATAAAAGTTCATATGATTAGTACCTGATTAATAAGATATGAGACAATATTAATCCACTAAGGTTTAATCATTAAATATCCATAGTCGTAGTATTATCGAGACTGGACATTGATAATGCGGAATAGACTAGTATTACACGTGTGCGTGTTATGAAAACATAACGACATAGTTCTCATATATTTGGGTATTGGATACTCATGCAAGTGTAATATGAGGTTCTGATTACCGATGGTACGGAAACAACTTCGCTCTGGATAGACCCCTCATAATCTCATTGGTAGTATGATTATGTGTCTATGGGAATCTGAATCAGGGTGGGTGTATTTGGTCTTAACTTGAGACTTGCATCGCTAATACTTACGACAATCAATATACTTTGGTTTTGGTCGTCTGGGGCTTTAACAGGTTCTGTGTACGCCTCTTCTGGGTATACTGAGAATCGTAGTGTATTGGGTGTGATGTCAAGATGGAAGTATCACTTCAGTCATATGGAGATGATGATCACACATGATACGAAACTAGTACTCTTAAGTACTGCAGTCATCGAGATAATATGACTAGGTCATGATTATCTGATTATAGAGACTAGTTATTAGAGATCCGATATATGCTTCGTACGGGGCAGACACAATTCCAGCCCTAGGCCTAGCATGTGATATCGATATTGGATCGCAATACGCAATACTACTTATATTACGCCTAACAAAGATTACATATTCCTTAAAAGAATATTTCTGGAGAATTGGATAGGCACGATGCTTTGCTAGAAGCCAACCATGTCTTGTAAATCGGTAAGAATGTGGTACTGGGTACGCACGTATTTGGATAGTCCGATAACCAGATTTACTGCCAACATATCCAGGGATCTCATGGGTCGCTTCCCGAATATTCACCGATGACGTATGACTCGAAAATAATTAATATGGGATTAATTATGGGAGAGATAAAATTAATCTAGGATTAATTACGGCGAGAATTTATCTGGGATAAAATTCAAATAAAATAGAGAGAATGATTAATTTGGAATTAATCGATAAAATTAATATATTTGATATATTAAATGAAATTAGATTTCATAACGGAATTAAAATTGGATTTTAATTCGGGCGAACGAATTAATTTAGAATTAATTCGCGAGCGACTTTAATAGTAATTTTGCTAGACATAATTATTTAATTAAATTTGATTTAATTAAGTCGCAACGGAAAATTCGTTAATTCAGAATTAACGAACCCGAGCACCGAATATGTTTGCGGGCCCACTCGGATTTTAAATTAAAGTGGGGCCCACAAGTCACATCACCTAGTCAACTTTATCAACTTTTGGTTGATAGAAGTTTGTGGGAATTTTGGTTGCTTGAAATATACACAACCTTGATTTGTGATTGACTTTTACCTAATTTTGAATTTGATAGATGGTAATTATTTTTTTGAAAATGATATACACAAATCACAAAATCAAAAACAACATATTTACTCTCTCATTTTTCACTTGGGCGTGAATATCATCCATTTTTCTCTCAACTTGGGCGTGAACCTAGGGTTCATTTTCTTTGATTTTCGATTCAAAAATCTAAAGTGCTAGCACACAAAAGAGTCATTCAAAGGTGATATGGAAACATCACTTGAGTTTGGAATTTATTCACCAAGGCTTGGAGCTCAACATACAAATCAAGGAAAGCTTAGAGCTCAAAGGTTTCAAGGAAATTTTTGAACTTTCCACCTACATCCAATCCGATCAATGTAAGTATTTTCGCTACTTCTTTGCGTATTCACACTTATCTTATGCTTAAATGATCTTGGGATTGATCTTAGAGACCCAACAATGGTATCAGAGCCTATTTAAGCATGAAATGAACTTAGGGTTTATAATCTTGAATTTGGGTATTTTTTCTTGGAGCATTGACCGGTGTAATCACACGCGTATAACGCAAGCGCACGTAAGTAGTATAAAAATATTGATCCCAGGAGTACTTAATTCCTATTGTTGTTATTAATTGTTGATACTATTTATTTACAAGTATCTAATTAAGGGAGAAGAGAATGGTTGCTTTTGGTTGGTTGAATGTGTATTTCCTTAAATAAAATAAACATAAGAAAATACTAAGAAAAATAAATAAAAGACACAAAGATTTAGGGTTGTGATTCCAGACAATATTATCCTAAAGATGAATTGATTCTCTTATATATGTGTAATAAGTCAGTTTGCTAACCTGGAACACGAAGATATGCAAAAGCCTATGTCGATGGTCAGACGCAAATACCCAAATAACCCAATTAATCATATGTCATGTTAACCAATTTACCTGAATTCATTAAGTTCAAGTTCCAAAAGTGGCTACCTCATCCCGACATGTATATGTCTATCCTGTAAGGAAATCTATTAAAGGGTTATCTATCTTCAAGGAAGATCGTGGGCTATTGAATCTAAGGCTGAAACCTAAAATCCCTTCGTCAAGTTCATTTTAAGTTTACCAAATCAATCTTATTAATGGCCAATTAACAAGAAGCATTAAGCTTAAGACTCAATAAACAAACTAAAAAATTACTCATAAAAAGAAAATAAATTATTAAGTGTGTGGATATTGTTTTTTCATCACTTCCCTAGAATAAAAATAAAATACTGGGGGTTGGGGGATCCACCTTTACTAATTATAATTTAGAAATCTCTCTTACTATAATATAGAATTTATCGGTGATATTACCAACCAGCCATATATACGGTATCATCATTAAGTCAGATTTCCAATTAAGTCCAACCAGCCATAAATGCGGTATTATCATTTGTCCATAAACCAGCCATATAGGCGGTAATTATCTGTCACCTAAAAACCGGCCATATAGGCGGTGTCACATTATGTCAAATAAATAAAATCAGCCATTAAGGCGGTATAACCTTTTAGTTTGAATTATAATTTCCATGTTATAATTAAGGGAGATTAATCTAAATTAAAATAATAAAAGCTTCACCCTTCCCCCAGCAGAAATCTAACTACTAAACATAAAATAAAATAGAATAAAATAAACTACTACTATTACTGAAAATAAAAATGCATAAATTAAATACTGAATATAAATACAAACAAGATGCAATCCTTAAATTCCTTACAAAAACCTAAGGAAAGCATGAGAATTACAAATGAAATGCTTGGTATTTATAGGAAAATCTAAATGCTTACACCAATTTCTCCACCATTTGCTCTACCAAACACTCCACAAAATCCTCCACCAAACATGCCATAAGACACTCCACAAAACACTCCACCAAACATGCAAGTATGTTTTGTGGAAGTTTGACAATTGTAAATTGTCATTTTCCATTTTTTTTATTTTTTGATAATGATTTTAGTAATTACACAAAATACATTGGATTATTCATTAATTTCGGTCTTGAAAACTTCAGAATTCGAAAATATTTAAAATTTAAAAGTTGTAGATCTTTGAGTCTTCTTTAATCTGCAACTTGAATCAGCTCAATCGGATATTGGATGAAAAAGTTATGGCCAAAATATCAATCTTGCGCAAAATTGGAATTTAGGACTGCACTTCGTGACACATACAGTAAATTTTCGTTTTTGACCTTTTTCCTCCGAATTTCATCGTTTTAGCCCCGAGTTGATTCCATTAAGTCCCAATATTATTTTTATCTGTAAAATAAACAAAAACACATCAAAACATTCTTGAAACTCGAGAAACTATACAAAATATTATGTTAAATAAGTGGGAAATAGTGATATAATTACCACTCATCACACCCCCAAACCTAACATTTTGCTAGTCCTCGAGCAAAAAAATAAAATAAAATAACATAAACATCTTTAAAATAAAATTAAGCTAAGCCACTTTCGTAGGGATCACAGTTGCATTTAGCATATGCAACAAGCCTTTAAACCCTTAGGTGTCCCTAGGGGACGAGTTGTAGTCTCGTGAGGGTTTACAGCAACGATACCCATAAACGTTTGATAAAAGTAAAAATATGGTAAAACTAATGCACACAAAAACAAAAAGACAAGAGAAAATAGAATAAAGAAGTTAGTGACTAAATAGGTGAAACTTCTACTCCAAGTTAAGAGTTGTTTTCTTTCTTTCTAAATTACCGAATAAGTAAATTCTCCGATTATTTTTATCATTCTTCATATACACAACCAACAAAATATTAATCAACTCATTTTGCCCACAATAGTCACAAGTGCAGTTGAGAATAGAGTAATATTTTTGTCCTAAATTTTTATCAGAATTCACACATTTTTGTAGCAATGAAATAATTTTTTTCTAATTTTTCTGATTTTTTCTTTGATTTGTGATTTTTTTTTATTTATCTACAATATCTTCCATATATGTAGCGAGTTTTGGGTCAGTGACTCCCAAACCAGTTGGCTTTAGGGCACTAGGTGTTAAGACACCCCTACGGACTTAATTACTCAGACTTCAGATATATATATATATATTTGGCAACATTTTCGATCCATGTAACGAGCTTTGGGCCAGTGACTCCCAAACCAATTGGCTTTAGGGCACTATGTGTTAAGACACCCTTACAGACTTAATAAGTCGGATCTCAGACGTTTTTTTTTTCTTTTTTTTTATCCCATCGCTTTTTTTAACATGCTTCCTCCAATAAAACTATAGCACTGAAAATTACAAACTCGTCAATTACTACTCATGTTCATATGTTACCATGCATGTTGATAATATCTGCCAACTGAGCATATGAAGATTCATTTTAGTCAGTTTTATGGAGAATTCACAAATTAAATAATTCAAAAGGAAAAAAAACAAAAATTAACTTATTTCGAAAATAGGTTTGAGATACGTATCAAGAGTGGAAACTCTTTACACAACTATCTCTCACCAATTTCACTTGATTAATCAAGATAAAAATAAAAACACAAAATATTTTTTTTAATTTTTGTAAAATTTTTCAATTTTTCGAAAAATTTTGGACTAAAAATAACACAATAAAAACAATATACTATTAACTATTCCTCTCCCTCAAACCTAAATGAGACATTGTCCCCAATGTCTGAAAAAGTAGAAGAAGAGTTTAGAAGATAATACCTGGTTAGCTGAAATTCTACGAAAAATTATCGATTAAGATCTATGTCCAATTTACGATTTTTTCCACGATCGCTATCTGACCAGTTTAACTTGGAAAGAATGAGGTCGATCTTTTGTTCAAATGCTAGGATTTGGTCAATTAATTATTCGGCCTTTGTTGCAGTCAGAAAAATATTTTGTACTGATTTTGTGACGAGCTCATGTCTTTTGACTTCCTCAAGAAATACAAACAGAAAATCGAAAAAATGATCAATGTTAAGTAATCCAATGGGCTTTCGATGAATGTTTAAGTGCGCCCATGATGCCACCGTGAATATCTCTTCAAATTTTCCGAGCCCACCTGGTAAAGCAATAAAAGCATCAGCAATTTTGACCATTTCAAGGAGTTGTTCAGACATACCCGAGACAATGCGTTCATCTCCATTTGTTTTTCCGATTATGTGTTCGTCCGCCAAAGTTTTTGGAATGATTCCCAAAACGTGATTGCCACCCTCCTGAACGGCTTTTGAAATGCTTCTCATCAATCCAAGATTTCCACCACCATATACTATCTGAATATTTCGTTCTGCTATAACTCTCCTCAATTCCTTTGCAGCCTCAACAAACTCTAGTTTATTGCCAGGGTTAGATCCACAGAACACACAAATTTTAATGACTCGCTATTGTGAAGTTGCTTCCATTTTCTCTCTCTTATTTGGATGTTTATCTGTGTAGGGGTTTTAGGGGCTAAATCTGGTAACGCAGCGGAAACGGTGGAAAATCAAATTTTCCTATTTCAAAAATTTTTCTCGGATTAATTAAATAAACATATTTATTTAATTATCCAATAATCAAATTATGAAATAAAATTCAATAAATCATATTTAAGTGAATTTACGGAATTGCCCTTACACTTGGTATTTTGTCCATTTTAGTCCGAAATTGATCAATTCAATTTTGAATGATTCTAAATCATTTCTAAGATGAAATTAGCATGTTCAAAACATCAAAACACCAAAAGCAACAAAATCCCCAATTTTCTCTCATTTGGCCGAATGCACCATTAGGGTGCCAAATGGTGCACTTTGTGATTTCATGCTTCAAAACACATCAAGATGTAATCCAATCAACATGAAACTTTATATGCATTATATACACATCCTTATACACAACATAAATGAAAAGCCCCAAATTTGGACAAGGTCTTAAACCCTAATTTTTCAATTTCTTTAAATTGGACAAATTAGACCAAATTGGTTAAATCAATTACTTCAATCATCATTCTTCCATCCAATTAAAGTCTCAACACAATGAAACAACTTAAGATCAAATCTAGGTCATTTAATAGTGGGTCAAAAACTCTAGATTAGCAACAAAGTTTCCAAAACCATAAAAGAATACTTATAACTACACTAGTCATAAGTTTCCATCATCATACATGCTCAATACTTTCATCAAAGTTCCATTCACCAAAAACACAAAGAATAAAGAAAAGAATAACTTAAGAACATCACAAGATGTAGCCTAGATCCTAAGGAACATTTTCCTTTCTAATGGTAAGTTGAGAAAACTTACTAAATCTTAAGCTTTCTTTGATTTTCTCTTTGTTTTTCTTCTTCTTCCTCACAAGCTTCTTTTGTTTCTTTTTAATGGAGTTTGTAAAGTGTATTAGGTTAGAAATGAAATGAAAATGAAAACAATATATACTTGCTCACAAATGGCCTTTGGCCGAATTTCACAAGCATATATACAACAATTTTAATTTTAATTTCATTTGACAAAAATTTAATCAACTTGATAAAATATCTAAAACACTTTAAAGATATTTTAATTAAGTCAACAAATGCAACTAAATAATTTAATCCAAATATCCAAATGTTAAGATATTTATATTTTAATTAATTTAATCATTTAACAATTAAATAATTAATTAATTAAATACAAATATATTAAATATATGTATTATATTTACATTAAATATCAAATACATATATTCATTTAGGATATTAGTCAAATATCTCAATTTGACTATTAATTAATGTGTATTTAAATTAATCAAGTATTAAATGTAAATACACAATAATTAAGCAAATGACTATCGGGTCCCTTTAGCATGTATTTTGCGTTTAACCTTTAAACGACTTTATAAATAATCAATATTATTTATAAATGTTGCTCTAGTGCTCTACGAGTATATTTCATTATTGAGACTCTCTAAATTCAGGTATATCCGTCACGAAATCCAATTTCGTGTCCATAATTTATCCACCCGTAAATTATGACGATCACAGATAATCTCGCTGAATCATACAGGTCGAGGTCATGACAAATGTATAATTCCTCCGTCACAAGTATCCGGATAAATCCCAGAGATATAGATGTAAACGTCAAATCTCTATAGGGATTATCCAGTCGACTATTCTATTAGCAATCTCTAAAAGAATGTTTAGAACTAGCTTCTAAACTTTACCACGGGCACATGGTTTTATCTGATTGCTAATCATATGGACTACCTATGCTCTGGTACACAGAACTGACGGATCCTATCTTGATACACATAGGACACCTTGAGGATCTATCTACACCCAACGAACATGCGGAGGTCTAATCTAAATAGATCGGTGACGTGACTGCCATCTAAGTGTAGAAGATGTCTCATGTGCCCACAATGGCATCTCAAGTCTAAGAATCACAAGTGCTACTCAACCCGAGAAGATTCTTATTGACGTTGGTGTACCATCCATTAAGAATCTTCGGTGAGTCGTTTAGTGTTTATCCGCTATAAATACCCACACGTCTATACTAGTCTCCAAGACTAATGGTTCATTGAGAAACCATTGGAATCATATATTCCAGTATACGACATGTACCGGTCTCAACGGGTTTACTTTACTGACCAAGTAGTGTAAACCTTGACCAGGAACTGTCTGAGAATGACAACGTCATGATACTACTCAATGTCAGTTGCGACGCTTTTGCAACAATACCATGACTAATCATTCTAAGGTCATTACGTCTTTACCATATAAAAAGATACATTATATTATAGAAATTGCATATATTATTCATAATAATAATATTTTACAGAAGTATTCAAAAGAAATACAACCGGGAATTGGCGCTCTGAGCACCAACCCCAACAAAATCTCCCACTTGCTCTAGTTCCAATAACGATTGTATCTAATACCCATCGACTCCACGTGTTTCTCAAATAGCTTCGGAGGTATGGCCTTCGTCAGCGGGTCTGCTACATTATCTTCACTCGGTACCTTGCACACGACAATATCCCCTCGCGACACAATCTCTCGAATGATGTGGTACATGCTTCGACTTCTGATGTGCCCTCGGTTCCTTTGCTTGCGCAATGGCTCCAGTATTATCACAGTGTAACGGAATCGCATTCTCGATACTTGGGACAACTCCCAATTCTGTGATAAATTTCTTTATCCACACAGCCTCTTTTGCAGCTTCAGAAGCTGCAATATATTCTGCCTTAGTGGTGGAGTCTGCTGTCGATCCATGTTTGGAACTCTTCCAACAAACTGCACCTCTGTTAAGGGTAAATACGAATCCAGATGTAGACTTTCTATCATCAGGATCCGATTGGAAATCAGAATCCGTATACCCGTTAACTTCCACTTCATTTCCTCCATAAATTATTAACTTATCCTTAGTACCTTTAATATACTTGAGGATATGTTTAATGGCCATCCAATGGTCATTACCTGGATTGGACTGATACCGACTAGTTACGCTAACAGCGAAACTGATATCAGGCCTCGTACATAACATGGCATACATTATGTTACCCGAACACGAAGCATAAGGTTGGTTAGACATTCTAACCATCTCATCTTACAACCCAATCAGCCTCCTTTGTCTATCTCTATAGAGTTTTATCCCTAAAACATAGGAAGCTTCTCCCAGGTCCTTCATGGAGAAATTCTTACAAAGGTATGCTTTGACGCTTTGTAACATACCTAAATCATTCCCAATGATTAGGACGTCATCAACATATAGGACTAAAAATACGACCATGCTCCCACTGGCCTTCTGATACACACAGGATTCTTCCGAATTCTTGAGAAAACCAGACGATCTAATAATCTCGTCGAATCGAAGATTCCAACTTCGTGAAGCTTGTTTAAGTCCATAAATGGACTTCTTAAGCTTACATACCATGCCCGAGTTTTCCCTGGACGCAAAACCTTCCGGCTATTCCATATAGATTTCTTCATCAAGAAATCCATTTAGAAAAGCCGTTTTGACATCCATTTGCCAAATCTCGTAGTCATGATACGCAGCTATAGAAAGCAAAATCCGAATAGACTTAAGCATTGCTACTGGCGAAAAAGTTTCATCGTAGTCGACGCCAGGTCGCTGCATGTAACCTTTTGCTACCAGTCGGGCCTTGTAAGTTTCAACTTTACCGTCAGGCATGCGCTTCCTCTTGTAAACCCATTTACAACCGATAGGAACAATTCCTTCGGGAAGCGGAACCAAGTCCCAAACTTGATTCTCATGCATTGAGTCTATCTCGGATTTCATGGCACTTTGCCATTTCACAGAGTCGATGTCCAACATCGATTCTCTATAGGTGAAATGATATGTCTCTTCAACTAAGAGAACATCCAGACTCTTTTCTTGTATCAAATACAAGCGTTCAGGAGGTCTAGATACCATTTCCAACCTACGGAGTGTGTGTGTTGAAGGTCCTTCATCTATTTGAACTTCAGGTTCCTCCGTTGGTTCGTTGTTTTCAGGTTGGACTTCATCAAGCTCAACCTGTCTATGATTACCACCTTCTGACAAAAATTCTACTTCTAGAAATTTTGCGAAGCGAGCTACGACACATTTCGATGCTCGGTATCATAGAACATATATCCTCTTGTATTCGAAGGATATCCGACAAACCTAAACTTTAGCCCTCGAGGCGAAAGCTTATCTTGCTGAGTCACCCTGACATAGGCAGGACAACCCCAAACCTTAATATAATTGAGATTTGGTCTCCTACCGAACCATATCTGATACGGAGTTGTAGGAACATCTTTTGAAGGAATCTTGTTCAAAAGATGTGCAGCTGTTAAAAGAGAGTAGCCCCATAAATAATAGGGCAAATATGTGAAACTCAACATTGATCGGACCATATCCAATAAAGTCTGATTTCTCCTCTCAGACACTCCATTGTGTTGTGGAGTACCTGGAGGAGTATATTGAGCGAGAATCCCATTCTCCTTCATATAATCCATGAACTCACCACTCATATATTTGTCGCCTCGATCAGATCGAAGGCATTTAATATATTGACCAGTTTGTTTTTCTACTTCATTTCGGAACTCTTTGAACTTTTCAAAGGTTTCTGATTTATGTCGCATCAAATAGACATAACCGTACCGTGACAGATCATTGGTAAAGGTAACGAAGTACGAATAACCACTGTGAGCAGTCTGACTTAGTGGACCACATACATCAGAATGTACGAGTTCGAGTAAGTTAGTGGCTCGAGTCCAACACCAGAAAATGGGGCTTTGGTCATCTTACCCTGAATATAGGATTCACAAGTTGGATAGGATTCAATGGTAAGATTTGGTATCAAACCATTCCTAACCAATTGGGTAAGGCGTTTAACGCCTATGTGACCAAGCCGCATATGCCAAAGTTCAGTAGCATTAATTACAGGTAAACTACGTTTATTTACTCCAGCATTTAAAATTGAAGGGTTTATTTAGGGGTGAATCCGGTAACGCAGCGGAAGCGGTGAAAATCCGATTTTCAGATTTCAAAAATTTTTCTTGGATTAAATAAATAAACACATTTATTTAATTACCCAATAATCAAATAATGAAATAAAATTTCAAATGAATCAAATTCAAGTGAAATTACCAATTACCCTTATATGGTATTTGTCCATTTTAGTCCGAAATTGATCCAATCATTTTGAATGATTCTAAATCATTTCTAAGATGAACTTAGCATGTTCAAAACATCAAAACACCAAAAGCCACAAAATCCCCAAATTTCCTTACAAATGCCGAGAGCACCAAATGGTGCCCAAGTTGACCATTTGGTCATTTCATGCTTCAAAACTCATCCAAATGAAATCCAATCAACATGAAACTTTGCATGCATCATATACACACCCAAATGCTCAACATATATGAAAACCCCCAAATTTGGAATTAGTTAGAACCCTAATTTTTCAATTTCCACAAAATGGACAAATTAGGCTAATTACATTAAATCAAATGTTTCAATCATCAATCTTTCATCCAATTCAAGTCTCAACACAATGAAACAACTCAAGATCAAATCTAGGTCATTTAAGAGTGGGTCAACAACTCTAGAATAGCAACATGGTTTCATAAACCTTAAAAGAATACATATAACTACACTAGTTACATTCTTTGTTCATCATACATGCTCTACACTTTAAAACAAATTTCCATCATCAAAAACCACAAGAAATAAAGAAAAGAATAACTAACTAAGAAACTCATGAGAGGTAGCCTAGATCATAAGGAACAAATTCCTTTCTAATAGTAGTTTAAGAAACTTACAAAATCCAAGCCTTTCTTTAGGTTTTTCTTTTTCTCCTTCACTTTCTTTCTTGTCTTTCTTCAATGGAACTTTGTTTTGATAAAGTGTATTAGGTTAATGAAATGAAAAATGAAAAAACAATTTATATGTGCAACTTTGCACTATGGCCGAAATTAGCATACCAAATTCACCAAATTGTAATTTCAATTTCATTTGCATTATTAGTAAATCAACTTGCATAAATATCTTTTATAACCTTATTAGATATTTATTTTGGTCAACAATTGCAACTAATGTCATTTACTTTAATTATCCTAACATAAGATATTTTATTTTTAATTAATTTAATCATTTAACAATTAAATAATTAATTAATTAATCAAATACAAATATATTAAATATATGTATAATTTACATTAAATTTAAATTTAAAAACATATATTCATTTAGGAAATAAGTCAAATAACTCATTTTGACTATTAATTAATGTGTATTTAAATTAATCAAGTATTAAATGTAAATACACAATAATTAAGTAAATGACTATCTAGTGTCTTTAGCATGTATCTTGCGTTTAAACCATTAAACGACTTTATAAATAATCAATATTATTTATTTATGTTGCTCTAGTGCTCAACGAGTATGTTTCATTATTGAGACTCTATAGGTTCGGGTATATCCGTCACGGAATCAAATTTCAGTCATGTCCATAATCTATCCACCCGTAGATTATGACGATCACGGATAATCTCGCTAAACCATACAGGTCGAGGTCATCGCAAATGTATAATTCCTCCGTCACAGGTATCCGGATAAATCCCAGAGATATAGATGTAAACGTCAAATCTCTATCGGGACTATCCAGTCGACTATTCTATTAGCAATCTCAAAAAGAATGTTTAGAACTAGCTTCTAAACTTACCACGGGCCCATGGTTTTATCTGATTGCTAATCATATGGACTACCTATGCTCTGGTACACAGAACTGACGGATCCTATCTTGACACGCATAGGACACCCTGAGGATCTGTCTACACCCAACGAACAAGCGGAGGTCTGATCTAAATAGATCGGTGACGTGACTGCCATCTAAGTGTAGAAGATGTCTCATGTGCCCACAATGACATCTCAAGTCTAAGAATCACAAGTGCTACTCAACCCAAGAAGATTCTTATTGACGCTGGTGTACCATCCATTAAGAATCTTCGGTGAGTCGTTCAGTGTTTATCCGCTATAAAACACCTACACGTCTATACTAGTCTCCAAGACTTATGGTTCATTGAGAAACCATTGGAATCATATATTCCAGTATACGACATGTACCGGTCTCAACGGGTTTACTATACTGACCAAGTAGTGTAAACCTTGACCAGGAACAGTCTGAGAATGACAACGTCATGATACAACTCAATGTCCGTTGCGACGCTTTTGCAACGGTACCATGACTAATCATTCTAAGGTCATTACGTCTTTACCATATAAAAGAATAGATTATATTATAGAAACTGCATATATTATTACTAATAATAATGTTTTACAGAAGTATTTAACAAAATACAACCGGGAATTGGCGCTCAGAGCACCAACCCCTACAAAAATATCTTTTGAAGTTTGCAATGTATAATGACCATGCTGGTTTGGACAACTAAGGATCTGAATATTATTTATATCATATAAATATAAAGAACTGTTCTTAATATTAATACAAAAGTCTTCTGTATCCAATACAAAAAGTGATATAATATTAGCTACACATCCTGGTACAAAATGGCATTCATTTAACAAAAGTGTCCCATTCGGCAATGAGATCTCGCATACTCCCACTGCAACTGCATCCAAAGAGTCTCCACTCCCGAATCGCAACTGCATCTCTCTGGCCTTCAGCCTCATACTTTCCTTCAGCACCTGCAACGAATTGCAAATGTGAATGGGACAAGCAGAATCCAAAATCCAGTTGGATGTAACGACTTCACAAGCCAAAGATATATCAATAACTGGAAAAATAAATGTACCTGATGTAGATGTTCTCTCCCTCCTCAGCTGGGCGATGTAGTTAGGACAGTTCCTTTTCCAGTGCCCGACTTTGCTGCAGTGATGGCACTTGTCTTCAGAAGCCCTTTTGGGCTTAGCTATCTTTGTCTGCGGTTGAGGACCAAAAATCTTCTTCTTCTTCCCTTTCTTCTTCTTTCCCTTTGTCCAGGCCTGGGAAGAAGCGGAAAGAGAAGTGGGTCTAGGAGGGCGAGTCGGTTACTCCCTTCTTAAGGTCCTCCTCCGCCGTGAGCAACATCTTATGTAACTCATGGTAGGTACAGATAGTCTTATTCATGTTGAAATACATCACGAACTGGCGATATGAAGCTGGGAGAGAACCAAGAATGACACTCCTACCGAGAATGTCATTTAGAATGAGATTATGTTGCCTCAATTGATCGATCAAATCGATCATTTGAAGAACATGCGGGCTAACAACTTGCCCCTCATCCAACCGTGAATGGAACAGTTCCATTGCGAATTTGTGAACAATCACTTGTTCTTGGTTCTCAAAATACTGTCTCAATCGAGTTATCATTGTATAGGCATCTGACATGCCATAATACTGTTTCTTGAGTCCCGGAGACAGTGAACTAAGAATGTATGATTTAACTCTTAAATCATCATTCTTCCAAGTTTCAAAAACTTGGTGTTCCTCCTCCGTAGCATCCGCACCAACAGCAAGTGGCAACGGACCTTCAAGAACATATCCCAGTTTCTCAGAATCGAGGACAATCCTCAAATCCAAGTCCCAGTCAGCGAAGTTTTCAGTGCCTTTAAGTTTGTTCGCATCAAGCATACGCGCAAACTGATTTGTGGATGGTGCCGCCATCTCAAATCTATCATATAGATCACGAAAAACGGTTAGCAGAAATTATGCAGTTTCATATAATATCATAAGCATAAACTAGATCATGGATTTTTAATCTAAAAATGCCCCTCTCACTAAATCATGCAATACTGTAATGCCCAAACAGAATACAAAGATTTAATAATTAAATTAAATAAAAATAATGAAAAGTGGTTCCCGTGAATATATTTCAGCTCACAGCTGAGGCACGGTCTCGCCCACATATATTCATCAGGTAGACAACTCATTTGTCAATCACTCAATAGTGACTCCTAGGTTTCCGGTCCTGGTCGTTTCTCGTTGTCGCTGCGAATGCAGGCCCACAAGGAGACGTACCAAGGTTAAACTCGTCAATGATAAACTCAAGTTACTTACGTAATCCTGACAGCTAGGGCACGTTCAGAATTCCGCTTTCGCTTGAATTTATCTAATATCTAATATACATCCGGTATAAATAAATCTCTATCGGCTACACCCTCACAGCAGAGGCACGGTCTCGGATGTAGTCACATAGAATTATTCATAAACCATATTAACAAGACGGACCACATAACATGCATCAAATACATAATTACATTAAAACCTTATTAATTAGGGATTTTCCGCTAAGTGTCATACACCATAAATCTAATCAAATTAGATTCTAATAAGCATGCATAAAGTCAAGAAAACATGATTAAACATTGATTTAATTAAAGCTAATCATTTTAGGGGCCTAGAATCAGACTCGCTCTGATACCATTTTGTAGGGGTTTTAGGGGCTAAATCCGGTAACGCAGCGGAAACGGTGGAAAATCAAATTTTCCGATTTCAAAAATTTTTCTCGGATTAATTAAATAAACATATTTATTTAATTATCCAATAATCAAATTATGAAATAAAATTCAATAAATCATATTTAAGTGAATTTACCGAATTGCCCTTACACTTGGTATTTTGTCCATTTTAGTCCGAAATTGATCAAATAAATTTTGAATGATTCTAAATCATTTCTAAGATGAACTCAGCATGTTCAAAACATCAAAACACCAAAAGCAACAAAATCCCCAATTTTCTCTCATTTGGCTTAATGCACCATTAGGGTGCCAAATGGTGCACTTTGTGATTTCATGCTTCAAAACACATCAAGATGTAATCCAATCAACATGAAAATTTATATGCATCATATACACATCCTTATACACAACATAAATGAAAAGCCCCAAATTTGGACAATGTCTTAAACCATAATTTTTCAATTTCTTCAAATTGGACAAATTAGACCAAATTGGTTAAATCAATTACTTCAATCATCATTCTTCCATCCAATTAAAGTCTCAACACAATGAAACAACTTAGGATCAAATCTAGGTCATTTAAGAGTGGGTCAAAAACTCTAGATTAGCAACAAAGTTTCCAAAACAATAAAAGAATACTTATAACTACACTAGTCATAAGTTTCCATCATCATACATGCTCAACACTTTCATCAAAGTTTCATTCACCAAAAACACAAAGAATAAAGAAAAGAATAACTTAAGAACATCACAAGATGTAGCCTAGATCCTAAGGAACATTTTCCTTTCTAATGGTAAGTTGAGAAAACTTACTAAATCTTAAGCTTTCTTTGATTTTCTCTTTGTTTTTCTTCTTCTTCCTCACAAGCTTCTTTTGTTTCTTTTTAATGGAGTTTGTAAATTGTATTAGGTTAGAAATGAAATGAAAATGAAAACGAAAACAATATATACTTGCTCACAAATGGCCTTTCGCCGAATTTCACAAGCATATATACAACAATTTTAATTTCAATTTCATTTGACAAAAATTTAATCAACTTGATAAAATATCTAAAACACTTTAAAGATATTTTAATTAAGTCAACAAAGACAACTAAATCATTTAATCCAAATATCCAAATGTTAAGATATTTATATTTTAATTAATTTAATCATTTAACAATTAAATAATTAATTAATTAAATACAAATATATTAAATATATGTATTATATTTACATTAAATATCAAATACATATATTCATTTAGGATATTAGTCAAATATCTCAATTTGACTATTAATTAATGTGTATTTAAATTAATCAAGTATTAAATGTAAATACACAATAATTAAGCAAATGACTATCGAGTCCCTTTAGCATGTATTTTGCGTTTAACCTTTAAACGACTTTATAAATAATCAATATTATTTATAAATGTTGCTCTAGTGCTCTACGAGTATATTTCATTATTGAGACTCTCTAAATTCAGGTATATCCGTCACAAAATCCAATTTTGTGTCCATAATTTATCCACCCGTAAATTATGACGATCACGGATAATCTCGCTGAATCATACAGGTCGAGGTCATGGTAAATGTATAATTCCTCTGTCACAAGTATCCGGATAAATCCCAGAGATATATATGTAAACGTCAAATCTCTATAGGGATTATCCAGTCGACTATTCTATTAGCAATCTCTAAAAGAATGTTTAGAACTAACTTCTAAACTTTACCACGGGCCCATGGTTTTATCTGATTGCTAATCATATGGACTACCTATGCTCTGGTACACACAGAACTGACGGATCCTATCTTGATACACATAGGACACCTGATGATCTATCTACACCCAACGAACAGGCGGAGGTCTGATCTAAATAGATCGGTGACGTGACTGCCATCTAAGTGTAGAAGATGTCTCATATGCCCACAATGGCATCTCAAGTCTAAGAATCACAAGTGCTACTCAACCCGAGAAGATTCTTATTGACGTTGGTGTACCATCCATTAAGAATCTTCGGTGATTCGTTCAGTGTTTATCCGCTATAAACACCCACACGTCTATACTAGTCTCCAAGACTAATGGTTCATTGAGAAACCATAGAATCATATATTCCAGTATACGACATGTACCGGTCTCAACGGTTTACTTTATTGACCAAGTAGTGTAAACCTTGACCGGGAACTGTCTGAGAATGACAACGTCATGATACTACTACTCATGTCAGTTGCGACGCTTTTGCAACAGTACCATGACTAATCATTCTAAGGTCATTACGTCCTTACCATATAAAAATATACATTATATTATAGAAACTGCTATATTATTCATAATAATAATGTTTTACAGAAGTATTCAAAAGAAATACAACCGGGAATTGGCGCTCTGAGCACCAACCCCAACAATCTGAATGTGTAGAAGAGAAGAATGATGAGCTGAATTTTTAGATCCTGAAAATGGTGAGTAAAAATAGCACTAGTACCTGTCAAATGACAATGAACGTTAAAATAAATCGTGAAAGTCAAAAAGTATAGATCTTGTCAGAGAAAATAAAAGAAAATAACAAAAGAAAAGAAAATCAAAGCAATTATTAAGGCAACAGAATTATGTACGCAATACGCCACTCGTTTGGTATATAAATCCAATAGGATGCGTCTCAAGAATCCATTCCTTACTCAGCCATCACTAATGACTTAAATCTCATCTTTGTGATTTCCAAACACCATTCCTCCTTAAATGCTCCATTTGTGCCTTTCCCTACAAAAATAACACACAAAATTAAAAACTCTACAACATGTATACACAAAATATAAAAATAGACATTAAAACAAATTACATGGGTTGCCTCCCTGAGCATTGCTTTTGAAAGGTTTCAGCGTGGTTTTGGACGTCCGATTAAAGACAATCCCATGAGCATTGCTTTTGAAAGGTCTCTTCCAAATGTAAAGTGGCAAAAAGAGTTTTGTCACATTCAGTGCTTGTGCCACATTTTTTATCTTTGTCGCTCTAGTGGTTCCTGAAAAGAAAGAAAGAAAATCAGGAAGTCTCGTATGGTGCTTGACTTGGAATGGGAGTTCCATTCTGTCAAGCTTCTGGGCGATATGTGTAATTTGTACTCCCTAAAACAGTGATGTTTCTCTTAAATTCTCAAGTTCTTTAAATTGCTCTTTCATTTGCTCTGCTTCTTGCTCCACATTTTCTTCACATATGTATTTTAGGATTTCCGTATTCAATTCTTCATCTGTCATCTGTGAAATGCATGCTCCATAAGTGTCAACCTGAGGATGTAAAGAGATGTCAGATTTTAGGTCTTCATCCTATATGGTTGAAATGACTGGCTCATGTAGATCTTCTTCAAACATCTGTGCAATGGAAGCTCCAAGATCTTCATTTTGAGGATATAGAATTTCATCCTCAATTTTTGTTGGCACAAATAGCTTTGCTTCTTCATCCTCGTCAGAGTCAGAAGAGTAATAAAAATCAAATCGAGACTTTGCTGGTGCGGGCTCCTGAACTGATACCTCTGGTTCTTAATACTGCTCATCCTCTTCCTTTGTTAAAGTGTCACCGTTAAATGTTTGGTACTCGAAGGCTTCGTCAGTTTCATCTGAAAATATTTCTTGAGGTATGTAGCTCTGATTTTCTGTTAATTGTCTCGTTTGATCAGTCAATCTTTGAATGGATGCTGATTGTCTCTGAATACTTTCGAGTTGATTCTGGAATGTTTCAAGCATTGTATCTAATTTTTTGTCTTGTTTCTTGATTTGAGCATGTCAACCATCTGATCTTCCTCTGATTGTTCTGGTTCTTGATGAAAATCGTAGGTATATGGTGGATAAGATGGAAAATGCGGTTCTGTCAGATATGTTGGCTCTTCGTACCTTGATTGATTATGATAATTCTGCCACTCTGAAATGTATATGCATTGATCGCTCGGGTGGTTACCATCGCATATCATTCATCTCCTCATTGCGTTCTGTTGAGCAAATGTAGTATTGCTTGGTTCTAGCATCCAGTGATAATTATTGGGCTGGACAACAGACCTCAGAAAACCGGACTGTTGCTCCCTGAATTGGGGTGTATCTTCTTCTAGTAAAGCTTGTAATCTTTCTATCTCCCAATAGTGTTCTATTTTTCAACCACCTGAAAAATAAAAGAAAGAAATAAAAATTACAAATAAAAATAAAGAAAATTAGATACAAGTAAATTAGATAGCTTCAAAATTAATAACTCAAGAAAAATAAGTCCCAGGCAACGGCGCCAAAAACTTGACCGGCGTAATCACACGCGTATAACGTAAGCGCATGTATCGTTCAAGTAGTATAAAAATAGCGATCCCACGAGGACTTAATTCCTATTATTGTTATTAATTTTGATACTATTTATTTACAAGTATCTAATTAAGGGAGAAAAGAATGGTTGCTTTTGGTTGGTTGAATGTGTATTTCCTTAAATAAAATAAACATAATAAAATACTAAGAAAAATAAATAAAAGACACAAAGATCTAGGGTTGTGATTCCACACAATATTATCCTAAAGATGAATTGATTCTCTTATATATGTGTAATAAGTCAGTTTGCTAACCTGGAACACGAAGATATGCAAAAGCCTATGTCGATGGTCAGACGCAAATACCCAAATAACCCAATTAATCATATGTCATGTTAATCAAGTTACCTGAATTCATTAAGTTCAAGTTCCAAAAGTGGCTACCTCCGTCCGACATGTATATGTCTATCCTGTAAGGAAATCTATTAAAGGGTTATCTATCATCAAGGAAGATCGTAGGCTATTGAATCTAAGGCTGAAACCTAAAATCCATTCGTCAAGTTCATTTTAAGTTTACCAAATCAATCTTATTAATGGCCAATTAACAAGAAGCATTAAGCTTAAGACTCAATAAACAAACTAAAAAATTACTCATAAAAAGAAAATAAATTATTAAGTGTGTGGATATTGTGTTTCATCACTTCCCTAGAATAAAAATAAAATGATGGGGGTTGGGGGATCCACCTTTACTAATTATAATTTAAAAATCTCTATTACTATAATATAGAATTTATCAGTGATATTACCAACTAGCCATATAGACGGTATCATCATTAAGTCAGATTTCCAATTAAGTCCAATCAGCCATAAATGCGGTATTATCATTTGTCCATAAACCAGCCATATATGCGGTAATTATCTGTCACCTAAAAACCGGCCATATAGGCGGTGTCACATTATGTCAAATAAATAAAACCAGCCATTAAGACGGTATAACCTTTTAGTTTGAATTATAATTTCCATGTTATAATTAAGGGAGATTAATCTAAATTAAAATAATAAAAGCTTCACCCTTCCCCCAAATCTAAAAACTAAACATAAAATAAAATAGAATGAAATAAACTACTACTATTACTGAAAATAAAAATGCATAAATTAAATACTGAATATAAATACAAATAAGATGCAATCCTTAAATTCCTTACAAAAACCTAAGGAAAATATGAGAATTACAAATGAAATGGCTTGGTATTTATAGGAAAATCTAAATGCTTCCACCAATTTCTCCACCATTTGCTCCACCAAACACTCCACAAAATCCTCCACCAAACATGCCATAAGACACTCCAAAAAATACTCCACCAAACATGCAAGTATGTTTTGTGGAAGTTTGACAATTGTAAATTGTCATTTTCCATTTTTTTATTTTTTGATAATGACTTTAGTAATTACACAAAACACATTTGATTATTCGTTAATTTCGGTCTTGAAAAATTCGGAATTCGAAAATATTTAAAATTTAAAAGTTGTAGATCTTTGAGTCGTCTTTAATCTGCAACCTGAATCAGCTCAATCGGATATCAGATGAAAAAGTTATGGCCAAAATATCAAACTTGCACAAAATTGGAATTTAGGAATGCACTTCGTGACACGTACAGTTAATTTTTGTTTTTGACCTTTTTTCCACCGAATTTCATCGTTTTAGCCCCGAGTTGATTCCATTCAGTCCCAATATTATTTTTATCTGTAAAATAAACAAAAACACATCAAAACGTTCTTAAAACTCGAGAAACTATACAAAATATTATGTTAAATGAGTGGAAAATAGTGATATAATTACCACTCATCAAGCATGATTTTATCAAATTGATTGTTTAAGTGTGCTTAGATTATGATAACTAAGAGTTATGCATGATTAATTTTATGAAAAAAATTGATTAGATAATTTTTCCCAAATTGCTTGGCTTGGCCGAATATGGAGGAACCCTTGTAGCTCATGGTGATTTTGATTTTAGGCCATTGGATGTGTTTAAAATGCTTGGATATATTGGTTTGTGATTTAATTGGATTGAAATCAAAAATTGATGTAAAAATCCCATGATTACCGTGAGCTTAGAGAGCATGGAATGAGTTGATTTTGCTTCAATTATGTTGGACATGAATTGATAATAATAAAGTATGATTAATTATGTAAATTGATATTTTGGAAATGTTAATTTGAATAATTAATTATGGCTATATACTTTAATTAAATAAATTGTAATATTTGGAATATTAGAATTTAATTAATTAGGCTTAATTTGGAATTGGGCTAAGGATGTTATATTTGGGCCTTATGGGCTTGGTTGGGCCAAGTTGGTTTAGGACAATTGGATTGGATCCAAATTGGGTCTAAAATCATTCCATAAAATCCAAATATAATAAATGGGCATTTAAATAATTAATTGGGTCTAATGGGCCAAAATTAATTTTATGGCAAAAGGAGATTCCTTATTGGGCTTTGGTTGTCAAAGTTCATGCCTTAAGAAATTAATTGAAAGTCCATTGGACTTTAATTAATTGACATTGGATGTTAATTGGGCTTTGAGACCCATTAAGATTAGATTTAGAATCTAAATCGTAAAGGTACATTAAAAGTGTAATTATTTAATTTGGAATTAATTAAAGAATTAGTATTGAATACAAATTAAATTGGATTTAAAATTGTAGTTCGATATAATTCAAGAATTCACACTTTGAGTACTTATTCTTAAACGACTTGGACTCGCGCAAATCAAATCGTTGTTTGAACATTGGATGATCACTTAATTCAAAGATTAATTAATTGGATTAGATTGATTGAATAACATGCTTTGTGTGAATACATGGATGTATTGTATGAATAATGTATATAAGATGGATATTAGATGGGTGAGGGCAATTTTGGAAATTGTTGTAATAAATTTAGAATTTATTAAATTGGACCTGCGTGTCTAGCCTTTATCTCTCGACTCTTCGTAATTCTCTTCTCACCAATTCCCCTCAATGTAATGAGGTTTCTTTATTGTATTATGTAATTGGGTAGAAGTTATAATTGTGCTAGCCGGGGAGAGGAAAGTGAGAGATTTGTTCTAGGAACAATTTGTTAAATATTCATCTGCATATCATTATTATTTATTCGCGCCTTATTATGCTTTTAGAATGCATGTTTAAGGGTGTATGATGAGACCTAATTAAAGATAATAAATTGGTTGCCAAATCGCGACAAAAATCCTCATTTTATATTAAGTGTTTTTCCTTCCATTGAGTGATTCTCTCTCAAGATCCAAGATTGACACTGGTTTGTTGGCCAAAGTCAAGACCTTTGTCCATCGCGGATGTGTTTGAATCACGAAAGCTTTGTTCCATATCGTACGCCTTGGGCAAGTTGTGATTTGTTGGCCAAAGTCAAGGTCACTTCTTGTTCATCGGCCTCGATTACGAAGCTTTCCCACTGTCAATGGGTCACGCTTAACTGGTTTCATTAAGCTTGTTGAGTCAAAGCCAAGGCTTAGTTGATTCAGAGGAAAAAAGGTTAGGGAATATATCAGATATATTGGCATATATTGGATATATGTTTCGGACTTGGATGTCCACCTACTGGATCTAGGAATTGGATGAGATCCAATTGATCTTAGAGATCTACCTAGTTAAGTTTCATACAATTTGTTGGCCAAAGTCAAGGTTGTGTGTTATTTAACGGGATCCTAGCCCAGTAGGAAACTAGGTTTCTCAAGTACTCCTTTGGGGGTTAGAGGCTCGCCGAAAAATAGTGGGAGGCAAGTATTAAATTTGCAATTTCGTTTAGATACTTGCCAATACGCGCTCATTTTATTTTTCGTCATTAATTATTTATTTATAAATATATTAGTTGGACTAATATTCAATTGTTGTTTTAATTAAACAGTTAGACTATATTCAAACTACTTCATTTATAGTTGATTATATAATTGGATTGTAGTAATCAATATATTTGAATTTAACCAATCAAATTGTAGTTGATTATATAGTTAGACTATAGTAATCATTATATTAGATTGTACCCGAAATTGTTGATTGGATAGTTGGACTATAGCAATCAAGATGAATTGAAAGATTAGCGTCAAATGACATAATCTTAGGTGATAAATGTCTTTTACGGCTTTAATTTTCATATTGGGAATTGAATCTCATGATAGTCCTGGGAGTTGAGAAGTTACTTTATATAATAGAGAAACCTCTCGGGCCTAAGCCCGGAGTTGAGCAAATAGTAGAGCATGAGCTTTGGAAGACTCATTGTGATGATAACTTTAATGCTCAATATGTTATGCTTGTTGCAATGACTCCTTAATTTCTTCGTCAGAACTAAGGATTAGATCCTTATACCATGATGTTGAAATTAAAGGATCTTCATAGATCTATTCTTAGATCTTAGAAGTACTAATTGCAAAAGAAAACTCTTGGAGAGTTAATGGATATGCTCAAGGAGCCAGAGTCAGAGCTTGTAAAAAGGCAAGAAGCGCAAGGCGCATCTTACTTCAACATCCCAGAAGGTTTAGGCTTGGTCGAAGACTTATAGAGATGTGAAAAGGGGCAAAGGCAAAATCCTCACAGTCTTCTAGGAAGACAAATGACATATCCCAAGATGTCTGCCTAAACTGTGGCAAACGGGGTCACTGGAAGCGTGACTGTCGTATGGACAAGGCAGACATGAAGGAAGTGAAGGCGGGGCAAGGCTTCGGCTTCATATATGTTTGTTATAAACATGTCCACTGCTGGTTTTAAAATTGGATTTTAGATACTGGATGTGGCACATAAACATATGTGCTGATTAGTAGGAGACTGGCTTCAGTTGAGATCGACCTATGAGTCGGAAACAGAACACGAGTCGTTGTTTTGGCCGTAGAAACCTAAGTTTTGGAACTGCTCTTTGGGCATGTACTTAAATTAGGAAATTGTTATAATGTATCTAGTTTAACTAGGAACATTATCTCTGTATCTAGTTTAACCCGTTGCGGGTATACCTTTATGTTCCAGAACACTAAGTGTTTTGTTTATAAAGTTGATATTGAGATAAACACATTAGATGTGAATAATAGTATTTATATTTATAATATAAATGAATCTCAAACATATAATATGACAAACAAAAGCTCAAACTTATAAATCTTTTGAGACTTAAAAGTGGCATTGTTGTCTGTGACACATTAAACAAGACTCGTATATCCATACTTTCGAAGAGTGGATACTAGGACGGATTTGATTCTAATTTAAATGATTTCTACGAATCTAGTTTATTAGGCAAAATGCCTAAAACATCTTTTACTTGGTAAAAGTACAAGTGTCACCAATTTGTTAGCCCTCGTTTATAGTGACGTAAGTGGGCCCATGTCTAGCTAGGCTAGAAGGTGGATATAAATAGTTCGTAACCTTTGTGGATGTGGCATCGCGTTACGGTTATGTGTATCTTATAAAACATAAGTCAGAAACTTTTGAGTAATTCAAAGGGTTTCGACACGAGTAAGAAAACAGACCGGTAAAGTATTAAAAACATTATTGTCATACCATAGTGTAAAATACTTAAACATATGAGTTTCAAGATTACTTGAAAGAGTATGGTATTCTTTCACAGTGGACTCCTCACGGGACACCTCAATTTGACGGTGTGTCCGAACAGAGAAACCGAACTTTGTTAGACATGGTAAGGTTAATGATGAGTCACTCTGAGCTATCAATTTCCTTCATAAGATATGCATTAAACAGTGCATTACTTATTTCGAATAAGTTTCCATGTAAATTTCTTAGACAAACTTCATATTAGATATGAATAGGAAAGAAATCGGGTTTCTCATTCCTGAAGATTTGGGAATGCTGGGCATACGCTAAATGTTTAGATGATACCAGACTAGAACCCAAATCGGATAAGTGCCTATTTGTAGGTTGTCCTAGGGAAACCAAAGTATAGTACTTATATAACTCAAAATAGAACAATGTAATTGTTGTTCTCCATACGGTTTTCCTAAGAGGAATTCCTATATGCAGTGGTAAGTGAGAGGAAAGTAAAACTCGATGAAAATCGGAGTAATACTGTTCCAGGCACCGAATTCTCACGGAACACCAACAGTTCATCAAGGATGAAACTGTACCAATAATCTTCGAATACACAAGAACCACGTAGGTCAGAGAGAGTCAGAAAACAACCTGGGAGGTATAGGTCTCTGATTTCACCTCATGTAGATATCAATCTTATCGAGGAAGATGGACCGACTACGTATAAGGAAATGATACAAGGTATCGACTCCTTTTATGGAAAAGGGTCATGAAGTCCGAAATGGATTCCATGTATACCAACCAAGTTTGGACACTAGTTAATGTACCAGAAGGCATTGTGCCTATTGGTACTATATGAGTCTTCAAGGAAGACATACATGGATGACAACATACAAATGTACACAGCTAGGCTTGTACAGAAAGGGTATAGTCAACGACATAGTGTCGACTACGACGAAACTTTTTCACATGTTGCTATGATTAAATCCATTCGGATAATGCTTGCTATAACTGCATATTTCGTTTATGAAATATGGCATATGGACGTCAAAATCGCTTTCCTTAACGGAAACCTTTTGGAGGATGTTTACAACATTCTGACGGTTTTATCGTGCCGAAATATGCAAACAAGGTTTGCAAGTTAAATCGATCCATTTATGGATTGAAGCAAGCATTGTGTTCTTGGAACCAACGTTTTGATGAGATCATAATGGTATATGATTTCATTCAAAACGAATATGATTCCTGTGTATATAAGAAGGTTAGTGGGAGCGCACTGACAATAAATGTCCTATAAGTTATGCATGGCAACGGGCCGGGCTCGGGCCGGGCTCATCAAAGCCCGGCCCGGGCCCGTGCAGTCATCGGGCCGGGCCGGGTAGGCCCGGTCGGGCCCGGGCCGGGCCTCGGGCCGGGCCCGGGCCTAATTTTTTTATTATAAATAAAAAAATTATTATATAAATATATATATTTTAAGTCCGGATCCGATTTTTTATTATAAAAAATTATAAATATAAAAAATTTATTATAAAAATATATATATTTTATAAATAAAATATTTATTTATTTATTTTAAGTCCGGATTCGATTTTTTTATTACAAAAAATTATAAATATAAAAAATTATTATATAAATATATATATTTTATAAATTAAAATATTTATTTATATATTTTAAGCCGGGCCGGGCCGGGCCCGGGCTTTTACGTGAAGCCCGGCCCGGGCCCGTGTTACCCCGGGCCGGGCCAAAGCCCGCCCGGGCCGGGCCGGCTTGCCGGGCCGGGCCGGGCTTCGGGCTTTTCTGCCATGCATACTATAAGTTGATGATGTATTGCTTTTAGCAATAACATTCCCATAATTAATCGGTGAAAGCTTGGCTTTCATTAAAATTCTTCATGGAATACCTGGGAGAAACAGACTTTATTCTAGGAATAAAGATCTACTGGAATAGATCTAGAAAGCTACTGACAACCCTCCCAGAGCTCGTACGTTTTTGAAATGTATGTGACCTGATGTCTCATATGTTTTGAGCATATGTAGACGCTATAAGACCAATCCAGGTGATGGTCACTGAATTGATACAAAGAACATCATTGAGTATCTTGGACGAACTAAGGAAGCTTTCTGATCATATGAGGAAAAGAGAACTTGAGGTGATTAGATTCACCGCTGCAAGTTTCCAAACCGACAAAGACGACTTTAAGTCGCAATAAAGGTACATATTTAGTTTGAATAACGGAACAGTGAGCTGGAAATTTTCCAAGCAAGATATTGTTGCCGAATAAATAACAAAAAGCGGAACATTGCTGCAGCTGAGGCAGCAAAAGAAGTATTTAGAATCTATATAATCCTGATTGGATTAGGTGTAATTCTGTTAGCAGCTGAGCTAGGCTACAGCACAGGCTAAGGAACCGCGATCTCATCCAACGATCCATGTATATACTTCGAATATTTCATCTGATTCGTCGAATCATACATCGTGGCGATGTGATGATCGAATAAAAACGCATCAGATGATAACATTGCAAATCCGCTGACGAAAGTTGTTTCTCAGCAGAAGTTTGAGCGACCCGTACAAAGTTTAGGTGTAGGACACTTGAGTGATTGGTTATAGGCCAAGTGGGAGATTGTTGGACAATTATGACCCATAGCATCACCATTTGTACAGAACATGATGTTGTTGTATAAATAAACTATGTGACAAATGAAATTGCTCTTTTATCATTTGTAATTAGATTACCAAGATATATAAATGATAAAAGTCATATGATTAGTACCAGATTAATAAGATATGAGACAATATTAATCCACTAAGGTTTAATCATTAAATATCCATAATCGTAGTATTATCGAGACTGGACATCGATAATACGGAATAGACTAGTATTACACTTGTGCGTGTTATGGAAGCGTGACGACATAGTTCTCATATATTTGGGTATTGGATACTCATGCAAGTGTAATATGAGGTTCTGATTACCGATGGTACGGAAACAGCTTCGCTCTGGATATACCCCTCAAAATCTCATTGGTAGTATGACTATGTGTCTATGGGAATCTGAATCAGGGTGGGTGTATTTGGTCTTAACCTGAGACTTGCATCGCTAATACTTGCGACAATCAATATACTTTGGTTTTGGTCGTCCGGGGCTTTAACAGGTTGTGTGTACGCCTGTTCTGGGTATACTGAGAATCGTAGTGTATTGGGTGTGATGTCAAGATGGAAATATTACTTCAGTCATATAGAGATGATGATCACGCAGGATACGGAACTAGTACTCTTAAGTACTGCAGTCATCAGGATAATATGACCATGTCATGATTATCCGATTATAGAGACTAGTTACCAGAGATCCGATATATGCTTCTACGGGGCAGACACAATTTCAGCTCTAGGCCTAGCATGTGATATCGATACTGGATCACAATACGCAATACTACATATACTACGTCTGACAAAGATTACATATTCCTTAAAAGAATATTTCTGGAGAATTGGGTAGGCACGACGCTTTGCTAGAAGCCAACTATGTCTTGTAAATCGGTAAGATCGTGGTACTGGGTACGCACGTATTCGGATAGTCTGATAACCGAATTTACTGCCAACATATCCAGGGATCTCATGGGTCGCTTCCCAAAGATTCACCGATGACGTATGACTCGAACAGAATTAATCTGGGATTAATTATGAGAGAGAGAGAAAATTAATTTATGATTAATTACAGCGAGAATTTATCTGGGATAAAATTCAAATAAAATAGAGAGAACAATTAATTTGGAATTAATCGATAAAATTAATATATTCGATATATGAAATGAAATTAGATTTCATAACGGAATTAAAATTGGATTTTAATTCGGGCGAACGAATTAATTTAGAATTAATTCACGAGCGACTTTAATAGTAATTTTACTATGCATAATTATTTAATTACATTTGATTTAATTAAGTCGCAACGGAAAATTCGTTAATTCATAATTTACGAACCTGAGCCCCGAATGTGTTTGCGGGCCCACTCAGATTTTGAATTAAAGTGGGGCCCACAAGTCACATCACCTAGTCAACTTTATCAAATTTTGGTTGATAGAAGTTGGTGGGAATTTTGGTTGCTTGAAATATACACAACCTTGATTTGTGATTGACTTTTACCTAATTTTGAATTTGATAAATGATAATTATTTTTTTGAAAATGATATATACAAATCACAAAATCAAAAACAACATACTTACTCTCTCATTTTTCACTTGGGCGTGAGTATCATCCATTTTTCTCTCAACTTGGGCGTGAACCTAGGGTTCATTTTCTTTGATTTTTGATTCAAAAATCTAAAGTGCTAGCACACAAAAGGGTCATTCAAAGGTCCCTTAAGTTTGGAATTTATTCACCAAGGCTTGGAGCTCAACATACAAATCAATGAAAGCTTAGAGCTCAAAGGTTTCAAGGAAATTTTTGAACTTTCCACCTACATCCAATCCGATCAATGTAAGTATTTTCGCTACTTCTTTGCATATTCACACTTATCTTATGCTTAAATGATCTTGGGATTGATCTTAGAGACCCAACAACTACTGATGCAGTTGCTTCATGAATCAAGTATCCCAAAAGCATATACATGTTTGCTGAGATCTTTTCAGCTTTCAAGACAGTAAGTGCTTCTTTCACCATTTTTAATACCTCGTTTCAACAATGATCTTGTATCCGAGGTCATCTAACTGTCCAACTGACAGATGATTTTTCTTCATTCCTATAACATGTCGAACATCTTGTACAGTGCGAATGGTACCATTGTACATCTTTATTTTAATGGCTTCAATCCCAACAATTTTCAAGGCATGATCATTGCCTAGAAAAATCGATCCTCTAGAGACAAGCTCATAATGACGGAATCATTCTCTCCTAGTGGCCATGTGCCATGTTGCTGCAGAATGAACCAACCATGCATAACTTAGATGTTTTCTGCTATCATTGGATATCATTGTTACTTCACTGTAAAGTGCGCCACCTTCTTCAGAAGTACTTGTAACATATCCTTGATATTTTGTTGCAACATGAGCTTTTTCTCCACCATCTTCAGATTCCAACAATCTTCTTGACGTGCCCTTTCTTGCCACAGTTGTAGCATTTAACATTATTCTTATTTCTTGATTTCGATCTGCCATGATTTTGACTCCCACTCGAGCCACGTTCTGTTGATCTCCCTCTTGTCATCGCCAATGCTTCAACTTGTTGCGAACTAGATGATATGTCTTCATTGTCAACATTACTTGTGAATAGTACTATACCGTATATGTGAATAGTCTCCGTGAACATTAACCATGAACCTGAAGCGTTGATACCACTGTTAGACGATCGTGGGCTGAAGCTGACACGCAAGTAAAGTGAAATTGAGAATAATTGTTAGTGCATGAGGCATTGCCTACCATATAACAAATAATTATGAGGCTTAGCCTACCATATAATAATACAATAATAATTAGGAGGCTTAGCCTACCATAAATATTATCAATAAAATAAAGCAATGAGACACAGATTTAACGTGGTAAAACCCTCAATGTGAGGAAAACATCAACGAGCAAAAGTAGAATGATTTCACTAAACTTGAGGAGTGAATAATCTCACACTCTCTTACAATAGGAGAACTACAATTCTCTTACAAACTCTTAAGAAGAAACTATATTTTCTCTCTTAGAATATAGATGATTTGGTTGAGAATGAGATTAAGAAAATAATGAAATGAAGAAAATAATGAAATGAAACCTCTATTTATAGGCATGAGATTCACTGTGCAAATAGTGAATTCTAATTTTTTATTATTTTCTTTTTAAACATGTGGAACCCACCCACATATTTAATTTATTTATTTTCTTCAATCATACTTTCCATGCTTGATTTTCTTTCACTTTAACATATATAAGATATAAGTTATCATATTTCCCGTGTTTTTGTAGGGATTCAAGATTTTATTATTCCTTCATAAATATGAGTAGAGGTAGATATGCCTTTTTAAATATTAATAGGAAAATATAAATATCCATAAATATGATAGTAAAAATCTCACTAGTAGTTGATATAGCTTTCCGAGCTATACTCATTATATTTCTATATAGGGATATTTTAACTTAAATATAGATCATTATCTAATAATAGATTTAATTCAATCAAATGATAGATTACGGTGGAAGAATTTATATCATTAAATGTAAATCATTTCATAAATTTTGAAATCTTTAATAATTTAAATTAAAATATCCGTACCCTATATAAATTTATGAAACTGGGTGCAAGAACACATCCATGGATATGGGCCAAGCCCAAAATAAAAAAACTCTCTCACTGGTGATGACATTGGGCCGGAGAAGTCTAGCTTCTAAAGAAGTTGAAGGGCACATTCCCCTGAACTATCAAAATTCAAACATGGGAACCAAGAACCTCCACGTGTCAAGATCCTGGGTATTGATCACGATATCACGTGGCGCCACCGCGTGAAAGCACAAAATTTCCACTCCCGCCCACTGCTCCAAAATTAAATCGGCATTGCCAATAATACCCTCATAACTATTTCACTCTTCCGCAGCAAGCTTTCTGACTCACTCACTCCAATAACCCTCTCTAATTCACTTGAGATTCCTCAACACACTTTAATTTTGTATCGGTTTCTTCAAATTCCCCTCTAAATTTTTCTTCATTTCCCGTAATTTTATAATAAATTCGGAGTTTAATTTAATTTCAATGATGGAAATCGATTATCCGACCAAGCCGTTTCTTGGCGTCCGTTTTGTTCTCTTTGGTCTCGATTCCATCAACGAACGACAGGTTTATTTATTTATTTTTCATTTTTTTAATTAAGTGGTTAAAGAAATTAGGTAATATAATATAATAGCGCCGTTGTTAATTTATTTCTTTTGATTTTCTCGTGTGTAGGTTCGATCCAAGCTTATTGATGGCGGTGGAGTTGATGTTGGCTTAAACACCCAAAGTTGTACTCACGTCATTGTTGATAAGATTGCTTTCGTATGTCTCGCCTCTTAGTTGACATAATTATTGATTATTTTATTTATTATTCATAATATTTGTTATTTCAAATGTTCTCTCATTTTTTACCGTCAAAATTGAATTGGCGTTTGGTGTTACTGTGTTGGTTATGTAGGATGATCCAGTGTGTGTTGCTGCCCGAACTGATGGCAAGACACTTGTCACATCAATGTGGGTTGATCATAGTTTTGATATTGGGATGCCTGTTGATACAGATTCAGTGAGTTTCTTTATTTGATCTTATAAGGAACTAAGTTTCCATGTTGACAATAACTAGTTATATAGGTACTTGCATTCGATAGTAGTTGTAAATTTCAGTGTTGATTTTTGAAATTCAGTTAATCATATTCTTCTGTGTCGGATTTGAATGATCAAAACTAGTGTGAATATTTTGCTATTCTTTATATTAATTTCTACTTCTTGTGTGTTTCTTCAAGCAATTATTATTAAAAGTTTATTTTCTGCAGATTATGTACAGACCTCTTAAAGCTTTGAATGGAATTCCTGGTGCCAACAGTCTGGTTATGTGCTTGACTGGATACCAGCGGCAAGATCGAGAGGACATTATGGTATGTGATTACCTTCTTCTGTTGCCATGTATGACTCTTGACTGGATTAAGGTAGTTGTCTGAACTCTTATATGAGCATAATGTTTTATGGTTGCTTTTTTCATTCTCAGAATATGGTTAGCTTGATGGGTGCACAATTTTTGAAACCATTGGTGGCAAACAAAGTTACCCATCTCATTTGCTACAAATTTGAGGGTATGTTTTTTTCTGTTTACTTTAATATTGATTAGTCAAATCAAGTTTTTTGTAGTTTATGATATTTCCTTACAAACTGAACAGATAATTTGAACTCATTGTAAATTTTCAAAGTCTAAATGGTCCAATTAATGAATTTGAAAGACTTGCTAAGTCAATATTTTTTTTTTAATTATGGTTCCTTTTGTTAGTTGAGGTATCGATCCTTCATGTAAGTCGAACAAATATGAAACACAAAAACTACAACTTGTACTGGCTTCCCAAGTAAGCGTAATTGGGCGTTCTTCATCTATTACTTGTGGACTTGAGTTTCAAAATGCAGACTATGTTCATCATCTTGTAGTTGAAACTTGAGGTGCACAGGCCATTTCCTATGTTGATCATCTGCAGCATAAGTTGCTTACAGTATGCAGCCTTCTCAGAAGCTTTCACATCAAGATTGTTAATCATTTATTGAAAACACTGTCAATCATGTGTATGCTATGTTTTTCTGAAAGGATGCTTTTGGTACATTGATTTTAATGAAGTTTCGAAAATCCCTACAGGGGAGAAGTATGAGCTTGCCAAGAAAATAAAGAAGATAAAGCTTGTTAACCACCGTTGGTTGGAAGACTGGTATGTTTTTGGTTTTAGTTTTTTGTGTCCACCTATCAGATATCATGTAATTTAATTACACTATTTATCAATCTTTTAGTACTTAATCAACAAAGATATGCAGTACCATTTTTCTATTGTTTAATGTGCATGCTCTATCTGCAGTTTAAGGGATTGGGAGCTTCTTCCAGAGGCTAACTATGACAAGAGGTGAGGTATTTGTATTTGTCTCTGTTTTGCAATATCACATCAGATATATACTTTTGTTCCTCTCTTTATTTGTGTGAATGCCAGGATGTGTAAGATGTAAAATAAAATTCTCATCTTCACAACTGAAGCATCTCACGTCCTGCCTTTTTGTCATGAGTTGTAAGTGAAAATTGTACCAGCTACATACTGAATTATTGTTGTTTCAACAGTGGCTATGAGTTAGAGACAATGGAAGCTGAAGCTAAGGATTCTGAAGAAGAGGCTGAAGTTGCTACTCTGAAGCAATTTGTGGGGAGAGATGCGAATAAGAGTCCTCGTAATTTAAAAGTTGGAACAATTAATTCTCATGAATCGCCCAAGTCATCAGTGGAAGGGCGGAAACTGATTGGAGGTTCAACCGTGCCTGAAGCTCCTTCTAGCATTGACATTGCCAAGGGCATGTCATCACCTTCAGGCAGAATGAGTAGATCTCATCAAATCTCAAGCTCTGATAATGTTAATGTTCCTGAGGTGAATGGTTGTCAATACAATGGTGCTTCTAGGGATGATTGGCATGAGAGAACTCCAAATTCCACAAAAGTGCAAAGTGACTTGGCATCTACCTCAAAAGTTGCTGAAATTTCCTCCCATTTTGAGTCAAAATTTAGTTCTCTGAGTTATTCTAGGAAAACCCTTAAAAGATCAGCACTCACAATGTCCTCAGGGAAGGTAGACAACGATGTTCTTGACATCATTCCCTCTCAAGTGGAAAATGCAGAGGCCATAACTGCAACAGCTTGTGGTGAAACCCCGAAGAGAGGGGGGAAGTCATGTCACGATGAAGATTCAAGGGGCGTGTTAATGCAGAAGAGAATGGGTAACAGTCCTGGTGCCAGTTCTAAATCACAAAAGATGAATCGTAATGCAACAGCATGCAACCCAGGGACTCTGGTTAATCATAAAACTCTAGTACCAAAGACAAAAACTTCAATGTATCATTCACTTGAGATTGTTAACCATTTATCCCCTGGCAATAAGGGCCAAAATACAGATGAAGATGTCAATCATAGTGCTGCAGTTAACAAGAAATCATTGACACCTGATCTGTCTTCATTTAAAACTGTGACCTCAGAAGCCTTATACAGTGAGAGTGCTGATAGAAATGCCCTAGAAACATCCAGGGGATCCAAAGAGTCCACTGTTGCAAGCAAGCCTGATAATAGAGATTTTGATATGGGATCAGCATGTGTGGTTGGTGAGGCAGGGGAGCCACAGAATCGGCATCATGACTTTGATGAGTCATCTGCCAAAAACAGATTATTAGTTATGGAAAAATCACCCAAACCTGTTAACACAGACTCGGCCCAAGGAGGAAATGAAAAATTGATTGCGCAGTCGATTAAGAAGAAGATGGTTTCCAAAAAGACATTGGGTTCCAGACATATAGCTAATCGAAAGGGTTCTATTTACTCTAACAAAATTTCCTCCCTAAGCAATCCTGCTGTTTGCTTGAGTATAGGGGAAGAGAGAGCCAATCAAGATAAAATTTTAAGTACGAGAGAGCTTGAGATAGCCCCTCCAACTGTAAGTGATGAAGCAGCAAAAGAGATGGATACAAAAGTTATTGCAAAATGTGGAGATGATTCTGTTTATAATATTGAGACCATGGATGATGAAACTGAAGCTCCTGATGAGAAAGATGAAAATGAGTTTGAGAAGACACTAAATGATGAGAAGTCCGAGGGGGTTGAATTCACACATAAAGAAGATACAATTATGAAATGGTTACCTGGACTTGCACATGAAGCAAATGATTCCATGGTTTTTGGACGTGATGAAATGACTGGAAAGGAATGGATGAATACTGATGTAGGAACGACTGTTTCAGGCAAGACATTTGATTTGGATGAATCAACCTCCGAAAGGAGTGGTATGCAACAGAAAATAAGTAAAGGAAAGAAAAGGCCTTCAGGTATGTCCAATGGTAAGACTGTTCCTGCTAAGGGGACAGTAGAATCCATGGATAATGAAAAAGAAGCTCCTGATGAGAAAGATAAAAATGAGTTTGAGAGGGCGCAAAATGATGAGTTTGTGGGGGTTGAATTCATACATAAAGAAGCTACTGTGATGAAAAGCATACGTGGACTTGGGCATGAAGCAAATGATTCCACAGTTTGCAGACATGATGAAATAACTGGAAAGGAAGAGGTGAACAGTGAAGTAGGAACGACTGTTTCTGGTGTGACATGTACGAAACAGAAAACAAATAAAGGAAAGAAAATGCCTTCAGGTAAGGCCAATGCAAAGACTGTTTCTGCTGACAAGGGGACAGTAGAATCTAAAAAAGATGTGGTTGGGAAAGAAACTATAAATGGAAAGAAAAATAAGGAAGATACGGAAAAGGGGAAAAATGTGCTGCTTCCTAGAAGCAAAACTTGTGTCACTGCTGCATCTGCAAGTAAGTTGGGGAGCTCCGTGGAAGTGGAGAAGGAAAACAGGCCAGTTGCTGATCATGTACCAATGGAGATTAAGAAAAATATTGGAAATGTTAATTCAAATTCAACATCAGTGGGTGAGAGTCTGAACAAACTGAAAGATGAACCTGTATGGTTTATTTTAAGTGGACATAGGCTACAGAGAAAGGAATTTCAGCTAGTTATAAAGCGTTTGAAAGGAAGATTTTGTAGAGATTCTCATCAGTGGTCATACCAGGCAACACACTTTATAGCCCCGGATCCAATTCGCAGAACAGAGAAGTTCTTTGCTGCTGCTGCATCTGGAAGGTGAAGTACTTTTCACCATAACTTTCATCAGTTTTGACCACCTTTTGTTCTTTAAGTTACTCAGTTTTCATTCTTCACTGGCCTCTGCACTGCGAAATCATATATATCAGAAATGAAGTATTAGCTTTTTTGTAGGCTCTTGCTGATGGCTGATATGTTTCTGTCTTGAATGCAGGTGGATTCTCAAGACTGATTATTTAAGTGCTTGTAGTCAGGCAGGAAAATTCTTACCGGAGGAGCCATACGAATGGCACAAAAATGGCCTTAGTGAAGATGGTGCAATAAATTTAGAGGCCCCAAGGAAGTGGCGGCTCTTAAGGGAAAGAACATGCCATGGCGCTTTCCATGGAATCCGCATTATTGTATATGGTGATTGCATTACACCACCTCTGGTATGTCTGTTGTTCAGTATTAGTTGAATTTTTTCCGACGCTATATTCTAATTATAAAATTACCTTTTTCAAACAAGGGATGGTCAGAGTTGGTTTTCATACTGGTTGTTTTTCTTCTTTTGATTCTACTGTTCTGATACATGTTCTGCATCTTATGTTCATCCAGGATACGCTGAAGCGTGTGGTGAAGGCTGGAGATGGGAAAATATTAGCAACTTCCCCACCTTATTCTCGCTTTCTAACGTCTGGAGTTGACTTTGCTGTTGTCAGTCCTGGTATGCCCCGTGTTGATATGTGGGTCCAAGAGTTCTTAAAACACAAGATACCATGTGTTGTAGCTGATTATTTGGTGGAGTTCGTATGCAAACCCGGTTATTCCCTTGAGAGACACGTGCTATATAACACTCATGCTTGGGCAGAGAAGTCATTTGCCAATATGCTTAGCAAGGCAGAAGAAATTGTTATGGACTTGTCACCACCTAATGATTTTGATGCTGATGATATAACTTGCCAAGTATGTGGTTGCAGTGATAGAGGAGAAGTGATGCTGATCTGCGGTGATGAAGCTGGTTCCGCCGGCTGTGGGGTTGGTACCCATATTGATTGTTGTGATCCTCCACTTGAAAATGTTCCGGAGGAGGACTGGTTTTGTCCGAAATGTACTACAAGCAAAATCAATCCATCCAAGAAGAGGAAAAATAGGACCACTTCATCAAAGAGTAAGTGATTTGAACTTAGCTCAGCTTCTGTACAAACTTAAGCTCTCGTAGATTGTAGTCAAGGCCAAACATGTAGAATTCGTCATAATTGGTTTAAGTTGAAGGTGATGTATTTGTAAAATGGTTTTGTTATTCTATTTTGGGCAATTTAGAGCTATATCACGTATTGGCTTGCAAGCTAGTTATTTTAAATGTTTTCTGAATCCCAGTGGCCCTGAACTGAGAACTCATTCCCGCAATGTGGGGGTGTGAGTTCGAGTCCTTATAAAACACGGACTCAGTTTTTCCCTAAAATATGTGCAGCACCCTTCTAGCATTGGAATAGTCACGTGGATTGTACCATCATAAAAATGATTCATTCGCAAATAATTGCCATTTGAATAGTGGCATTGAACAATGTGATCATCGGACTCGTTCAAGGTTCAATTTATTTTCGGTTATGATGGTAGTGGTGGGTTTTTCTAATTTGATCTTGAGTTGCTTGCTTTACTTCGAGTGTTACACATTAGAATAGAAACAACTCTTTCTGTTATTGCTATTCAAGTGCAAATCCCATTGGGCATGATAGCGTTGTAACTCTTGTTAGAAACAGGTTCACAAGGTATTCAAGATTTTATTTTAAAATGATTTTTTAAAAAATTATTTAAATATGTATGATTCTCACAATGACATCGAGAAATGTAGGGTATCTTGTGTGAGCTCGAATATAAAATTTGAAGTCTATAAATTTTGATGGTATCAAGACCGAACTCAAAAAATTTATATGGCCAAACTTACTCCAAGCTTGCACATCCAAATAACCTACATCTTGTTATGGCATTGGTAAGATTTTCTTTTCTTCTTAGCATAAATATTCATGATCTTCAACTTATCGAGCACCGAAGTAACAGGCATGGTATTGGTAACGCATCAAAGGCCCAATCCACAAAACTCCTTATCGTACAATGGGCTTGGTCAGCAAAGAATGGCAAATGATTGGGCTTGACAGCATAACGATGCTGCTGCTTCCTATCACCACGAGAATTTAATTACAAATATTCACTAAACTCAGTTAAGACTCTTAGTATTAGTACATAAAAAGCACTTAGTTAAATGAAAGTAAAATTAAATTACCCATAAGAGAATGATTCAAAATTTGGTTTTATTTGATAATTGTCAAACGTAGGGTCAGATCTGGATAACAAAAATTGAATCTCAACCACTCAAAAACAAAGGAAAATAAACATACATGTTATTTATTGGTCCTTTTCCTTTATGTTTTAATGTTTTATTACTCCAAAGAAAGAGAGAATATAAATAACAGATGATGTGAAAAGGGTTTTTGTCAGATTCTTGAACCAGCATCATGATCCCACACGATGAGCAATTAAGCCTATAAAAAATGAACCATTCCAATAAAAAGCAACAGAGCTAATATTAGCCACATGATTCCATCACATGCTCCCACTGACATCATCATATCTGGCCACGACTTCTCCTCTTTCCAATGTTCCCAACATTCAAACATCACGTGTCACTTTTCTCACCCCCCTCTTCTTTATCTTATTCTCACTTTCACCCCAAAATTACCCTTTTTACCCACCTTCTTTGCTCTTGAATGCGAGGCAACTCCTGAGGTAGGGTTGGGCCGGTTGGCAATGAGATGGCACTGGACAAGTCGGTATTTATCAATTACGATCTCTTTTTATATATAAAATAAGATAATAAATCATTACGATCTCATTTTCTTTTGATCGGGATAAAATATAATCTCGTCATATTAAAATCGGACTAATTTGAATAATCTAATTTCATTTTATTAAAATCTCGTTTCAATTATTATCTCATTTCATCTCGTCTATTTTTTTAAATCAAAACATAAAAATATCCCATCACGTCACTTGAGGATTATGTGAATTCTCTTGTGCAACTTGCATGTCATTAGAGTTTTTTTTTTAAACAAATGTGCTTAGAGATGCTCACAATCATTCTGACAGTGTTTTAAAAATTGGCCCCATTGTGAGAATTTGTGCAAATCCCCTTTCGTTCGCCATAAGTTAATACAATATGCTTTCAAAAAACATTATATTATAAAATAAATCGTTTTCTTGTCAGAGGAGCAATGAGCAATCCAGAATTACAAATAGATATAATTGGTTCTCGTTTATACCTTTAAAAAAAGTTATTGTTTAAAAAGAGAGAGATAAGACTTTTTTTTTTATTATTTTTGAAATCGTTGTAAATTTTATTATTCAAAAATTAAGACGTGCAAGTGCAATACGTATTTTTGAAAAAAAAAAAAAAAAACTCATTTGGTTTAATTCTAGTAATTTCAGCTAAAATGCGTTCGTGGTGCATGTATGGTCACTCTGTAAGTAATTGATTATTATACCACAGATCCAGTTACAGCTATGTCGTTTTAATATTGGAATATAAATATAGTTCAAAAAAATCAACTGTAATCACATAATATCATTCAATGAGAAAGAGTAGAGTGAGGATTTGAACTCTAGAATTTAAATTAATGTATAAGGCTAAAATATTGATTTTATACTTAAATACTCATTATATGATCATATCTTATTAAGGAACAAGATAAGTTTTGCAGATATTCATAAAGCTATATATGGCACCCTTTTATTTTAGGGAAGCTCTACATCTAATAATTGAGTAATTTTTTGGTGCAACGGAGGCATGAGTGATGTGGTATCATCAACAAATTAGTAAATGACATATATGATTTAATATTCATCTTTTTTGTTATTTTTAATATTTTAACACACGTAATAATGAATTATTAGATTGTTATATAAATAACGTGATACCTCTGTTATATGGTATATTTTCTCCTAATAATAATGAGACATGGACAGTGGAAGCTAGCATCAAAATGGGCTGTCATTATGATACATTTTTTTTTTCATGTCATGATGATACATGCGTGTTGCATTTTCAATTTTTCATTTTCATTGAGTGATGTTAACTTATTATAATGTTATTTTTTTAACATATTCTTGAAGTTAAAGAATGGCCAAAAAAAAAAAAAAAAGGAAAAGGAAACTGAGTAGCAGAAGAGGGTAATGTCAATTTGTAAGCATAAAAAGTCTCAATTTTCTTTGAAGAAAAGAGAGAGTTTGGATGGGTTAGTTAGGAACCCCTTTATAAAAGTTAACAAAATGATATTAGTTTATGAAATCAAGATCTATGAACCCATCAATTTTAAATGTTATAATATAAAAACAAATCATGCAAATTGGTGGTATCATTCATGAACATATTAGTCCTCAAGTGGCGTGATTCGGTGGTGTAGGGTTTAAAGTCTGACATTCAGGTTTTGAGTTCAAATTCAGGGGATGTGTTTTTTGTAATAGTTTGGGACAATCAAAGATTTTACCTAATCCGTTTAAATCTGGAAGGGATGGATTGACGGTGGAATTTTCAACAATTTTAAAAAAAATATAAAAAAATTCAAGGAGATATTATAAAACTAAATGCAAATTAAAAGCAAGGAATTGCTTCACATCTTCACATGACAGTTGTGTGGGCTATTACTTGTCTCCAAATTAAACAACAGAACAAAAATCTCAAGTAGTGATTGACAAAGCCATCCAATTTTTCATTCAAAACATTAAATTTCAAAGCTATGCATAAAGATGTAATAATATATTCTTGGGTAGTATAGCTACCAAAATCAATTTTGGCAGCAACCCTTTCACCATTTGTTGCCATAAGTTATTGAGCATTGAGCGGAAGATTTTTTTAAATTTTTTGTTTGCTTGTACAGAAGCAATTAGGTCCAATGAATTGAAAAACCTTAATGCCATTCAACAACCAATTGTTAAAGTTCATTTATTGTAATAACTCAACAGGGCAAACACTTTGCTCTTGTTCACGAAACAGCATTTATGTTCAGAAAAATGGCTTGTGTGGCAAAGCCCAAAAAAAAAAAAAAAAAAAAAAAAAAAGACAGTTTCTTGATTTGACATAACCTTTCCAAAATGCGTTTATTTTTCTTTGTATTGTGGGAGTATTTGATTAGACCCTTTCTTTTGTTGCACTTAGGCAGACCTGGCTTTACACTTTTCACCTCGAATTGAGTGACTATAAATTGGTGTCCTTTTACAGTTTTACCCCCAGTTGGATTTGGCCACGTCCATAATAATCACACTACTTTTGAGACTGGATGTATCAAAAAAGATTGAGTGGAAGTAAGTAGCAAATAAATGAAATCTAGTGGAATGTCAGATGTGTTAAGTCATTAGATAATATTACGCTACTACACAGTTAAAAATTTAATACCGCATGAGACATGGAAGAGAAGCCAAAAGCAAAGCTGCTCACCATCTGTGATAATACAGTACGTAGATTACCCGACCCAATTTTATGCGGCCCAGGTAACTGAAAGCGATATTTCATGAAAAATTACACCAAATTTGGACTAAAATGCTTTTAAAAATACGAATAAGAAAATAGGAAAATTCGATACTGAAAAAAGTAGATAATGAAGAAACAAAATTTCCCGGCAATCTTTTTAACTTTGTAAAGTAATTTTATCTTTTTGTACAGACCAGAGCAAATGAACAAGAGATTCTAATGCCGGTAACATCTCAAGAACTTCCGTTCCGAATTTTCCCAGTAAAAATTTAGCAGCTCAGTGCTTCATACTTCATTGAAAGTGGACGATTAAACCCAGCTTGTGATAACAAATTCCCAACAGCAGTAATGTCTCTGCAAAAAACACCTTGATAAACATTAGAACCATTTGTAGACGCTGATCCCTTGTTTTCCAATAATGTAGCTGCTGTGGATTGATTCACCTCTGGTTCCAAAATTGAATTTTGTGTTTGTGTTTGTGATTTTAGCTGCTGCACTTGAATGGCTGCCGCTTGCAAAGCAGCAGCTGCCTTCTTTCTCTGCTTCTCTGCTGCTTCTTCATCCATAATATTACCCATAACACTTGAATAACCCTTCTGCAACAATCTATACAGCAACGACGCCGACATTTTAGCTCTATCTCTAACAGAATCAAGATCACGCTCATCTGCAAACTCACACCTTTCAACGAAACCAGTAGCCTTATCCGGCTTGTGTCTTAAAGACAGCAACAAATATGCCCTCTCTAATTCAGATCGCGAACACCCTCTTCTTAATCCAATCAAACCATAATAATCAACATTTCCGGTCTCCCCAGAAGCAACCCTCTGCTTCAATACTTGAATCTTGGTCGTTAATGCACATAATTTTCCCGGAATCTCACTATAACTTACGTTGTGTCTCTTCCAAACAGGGCCCGGTAACTTTCTGTCTCTCAAGATTGCGTTGTACAAGAGTTTCAAATGTTCTAAGTCATGTAAAGAATCCGGCAAGCAACGTATTGTTTCAAGAAGCGAGGCTCTTGTATCAAGTGCTTGAATGCAACTGGGTTCAAGAGCCAGCGTCTTGTTACAATCAGCGATTGATTCCGCGATCCTTCCAGAGGATTTATAAGCAAAAGCTCTGTGCTTGTAGCATTCAGCCAAGAATCCTTGTGGGGCCCCTCGACGGCCGTCGACGATTTTAGAGAAGTGACGGATGGACTCTGAGTAGAGACCGGCGTCTAGTGCGGCGATGGCTGCGGTACGACGTCGAAGGAGGAGCTTTATATGGGAGAGCAAATGGGATACGCTCTCTGACTCGGATAATGCGCGGGGAGGAGTGACAGGTGGCGTCTGGTGATTGGTTGAAGAGTTTGATAACGAAACTTGGGAAAAGGGAAAGCTGTCGTCGGATAACGATATGCTCTCGCGGCGGAATGCAGCGGTGGCTAGGCGTTTTCCGGTTTGGAGAAGGACCATAGCGTCCTCCATCAAACCGAGGTGGCAACACGCTTGGCCTAAAACCAAATACCTGCAATTTTGTTGAGTTAGTCAAACGAGTTTGGTTTTTGATTGATTACACGCACTCTAACTCGGAATTAATTGCTGTAATTACCAAACTACCCTACAAATCTTAAAATATTATTTGTTGGATGTTAGTATTTCTGCAAAGCTGCCTAACCTAAATCAGTTGTCATGTCAAATCACCCCTCTTTGAATTGAAAAATGATCTTATAAAATATTGTTTTAAAATATTTAATTTTTTTATGGATTTTCAACTTTTGAATTGGCTACTGGTATGACATAAATTCCTTGAGCAAAAATAACCGCCTATATTTAGTTAAATTTGGATAATTAAACTGTGTTTAATTTTCCAATTACGCATATTAATAATGTATAATTTAAATTTAAATTATAGATAAATTATTATTTAATATATACAGATCATAATTTATGAAAAATTAAATTTCATACCAAATCCAAATCTTATTTTGTGACTACTGTGAGCTTAGGGTCAAAACTAAAAGTTGAAAATTGAAATCGATCAAAATGTAAAAATGGCATCATTAAATGTTGACCCTCGAGGAAAACATTAAAAATAAATTATTTTAGAATCCAATAGCAGAAATTACCTCCAATGCCCTTCTTTATCGCAATTTTTACAGAGTCCGGCCATGACTTTCTTCTTCAAGTCCGAGACAGAGAAACACTTAAAAGATGGATCCCGACCCAGTGAGTCATCAGACGAGTCACCACTAGAATGCAAAAGTCTGACTCGCTCTCTGGAAAGTTGTTGAGACGAGCCATCAGAGGAAACCGAAGTGGAGTCATCGTTAGAGATTTTAAGGCTAGGAATGTAATCTTGAAGCATATCAGCAACGTCCTTGAATCGTCTAAGATAAAGCAAAGATCTCGCTCTGAGTTCAAGAGCGAGTTCAAAGCGAGGCGAGAGCGCAAGAGCCGCGTCGAGAAGACTCATAGCCGAAGCGATCTCGCTATGTTTTTGAGTCGCAATGAGAGTCCTCGCATCTTCAATGTACTTATCTACAATCTGTATTGAACAATAAAACAAGGACACATAAATAACAAAAATAACAAGAAAATGAAAATGAAAAAGAAAAATATGTATTGATAAAAGAATCTAATTAAATCAAAGGCCAAAATGCTTCACCTTTCTGTTGCTAAGCCACCAGTGTTTCTTTTGATCAGTGCAAGTTAAAGAAGGACTAATAGTAATAGCCATGTTTGTTGAAAATTGAAACTCAAAACACATGCAGTGTTATTTTTCTGATTTGTTATCAAAGGGGTGAGAGGAAAATGGGAGGAGAATTAAGAGAGAGCTGGGCAGGGTTGAATGATTTAATTAAAATCTGTTTAAATAAGGGGAAGATTGTGGAGAGGAAAAAGCCCTAAAATAAATACATTTTTTTTAAAAAAAAATGTGCCAGCTTTGACCTCACAAAGCTTTGATCATTCAACTTCATAGCTGGTACCTCACCATTTTGATTCTCTGTCTCCTCTAAGCTATGTGGCCTATAAGACCGATTATAAATGAGCTTGACAATTGACATGTATTTTTAGAAAGGATAAAAAGGTAATATAATTGAGGTGTAGTTTTATTAAGGATAAAGTAAGCTTACTCCGGCTAAAAACCCTATTATATTTCAAAAACAGACATTAATTTTTATTTCTTAACATATTTTTTTTGTTTTAACAATTCAATAATTTGATTTCTCTCATAAAAAAAAAAAACAGTGTAACTATTAGTATTATTTATTCATATAAAAATGACACTTTTTTTATTCAAAATAACACAATTTATTAATAAATAGGATATGCATTAAATATTTTATATCTACGCCACCAAATTCCAAATATTCTTTTTCCTGACACCAGCAAATTACCTCAAAGTTAAATGAAGTGAAGAAAAACTATCCGGTTGTATTTATTTCTAATCACTTGGAAATTACGAATTTGCCCTGCTTATCTCTAAAAAATTGGTTATGGTTATTATATTAATCTACAGTTCTCTCATTAATGTGACTATGCAAAGCAAGATTGACATACTTGATTCATTAATTAATTAATTTTAGCACACTTAATTGTTCAGAATGTGATCATTCCATTGTGACAATAATCCTTAAATTCATATACAAATTTGGTTAATTTCGAGTTTCCATTTCTAACGAGTTTTTTAAAATCTCTGTTTCTTAAATGGATAATAATTAAAAGAATTGGTTTTATTTATTTTCGTTCGCCCACATTGATTGATTCACGTGAATGTGCCACATGGGTTTGTGTTGAAGGGTCCCCCAACTCATTTTCCTTTGCCCCCCATCCCAACTGCTAAGGCCCATAGGCCCACCTTTCAAGCCCTTTACAAACAGATACTACCTATAATCTCCTGCTTACACACACACAAATACAACTCTCCTGACAACGTCTGCAAATTACCCACGTGTCATCACTTATTTTGGGACCCACGTTACTGGCACGGCTTTCGTTTTCCAGCTCAGCAGCCAAAGCCATCTTCAATTATTTTAACCAATGAACTGGGCCAATAAAAATATTAATTTGCAATTATCTCGAATTAATTGAGTAGTTAACTGACTTAGATTTTGTTTTCGTAGATAATTAGCTGTTCATTTATCTGTACTGCAAATTACAAATAAGCACTTCTTACAAATAATCATTTGTCAACAACAATCATTTACATCCTTATACCTAGAGAAAAAAGTAGTGGAATGACAAAAATAAAAGGTTCATTATCAAAATTTATATAGAAAGCAAGCAGGACCACATATGCATTATTGTACCATCCATATGGGTTTAATAAGATGAGCAATTATATCGTATTTAACATTATATATATATATATAAATAAAAAATAAAAAAAATCGTGGCAACATTATTGTTTTGAAGCTTTCACCGATGCACATAATCAAACAACGTCGTCGTTTTCATCCCTCTTTAAGTTATGGCCAGCCAAGGCCAACCCAATACGAGGTGAGTTAACAAGTTCCGAATTTTGAGTTGAGTCGCAGTAATAATAATAGAAAGCTGATAAGGATAGAGCCACAGAGAGCAGGTACTCAAAAATACAAATTGGATTTCAGTAGTTGTGGCTACTTGCCTTGCTCTCATTGGCTCAGGACCCAGATACAACGGTTTGGTTTCTTTCATAAACATTTGCTGCAACTCATGTACAGCTAATGTTGTAGAAATTTGATTTCTAGGGACCCATTTCTTGTTGGAATTAATCAATCGATGAAGCTATTTATTGCTAATTACTATAGAATGTGTTGTATCTTGTGGGGGTGCATTTGGCGGGTCGGGTCATTTTGCTGACCCACGCATATCACGAGGACACCGTCCGGGTAATTTCGGCGAAGAGATATTTGATATAAATTAAATATTTATCCATAAAATTTTAAAAAAAAAAATTAAATATTGAGTATAATTATCAATTATAAGCATATTATAATATTAAATTAATACAAGTAAAATTTGGAGCCGTCTTCCTCTACATTCTTTTGGATTTGCATCTAACTAGCAAGTAGCATCTCTTTGTTGTCATTCCTCTACTTTATGATGCTTAATATATTTCATTGTTCAAAAAAAAAAAAAAAAAAAAAAAAAAAGGCAGATGGCACATTGAAGGCAAATTAGTAACAACTAACCACCATGTTGTATTTCTTAATAAATTATTGAAGTGTTAGTTTTTGGAGGTTGACTTCATATAAAGTGAACAAATGATGACACTTTATATTGTTACCCACTTTGTTGGGATTTTACTAAACGAAATTAAAAGTGTGAAAAAAGAAGAAGAAGAATAAATGTGTTAAAACTTAAAAGATGCTGATAGCCTACCTAGAGGTAATAATATAGATAAATGGCAATATTTTTTGTATTTGGGTTTATAAAATTGACATGATTAATAATCATATCATATTAAGTTAACACGTTTATTAATTATGTCATATCCGTATTATATTATCTAAATATGTTTACCTGTTTATATCACAGATTATATTAATATAATCATGTCAATATAAATGATCACATATTTATGATACGATTATATGTTTATTCATTTGTGACACAAATAATATTAGTGTAATTGTGTTAATATAACACGACTACTCGTTTACGATAAATTTTTAGTTGAGCATCAGTTTCTTTATGGTTTTAATCGTGTCTTAATCATGTCAAACACAAAAATGATCCATTTATTAATTCTGTCAATGTATCTTATAAACGCATTTGATAAATTTGATACGATTATTAAACGAGTCCAACATGAGCACAACACGATTACATAAATTATCATATCTAAATATACTTGACGTCTTGGCATTTATTATGGGGCTGCTTAAATCATGTCTTGGATGTTTTATTTCTAACCTACAAATTCTTTTGTGTTAGTTATAAAACCAAACTACTAATTTTATCATTGTTCTAAGTAAGGAGCATTATTTAGAAGGCTATGTGTCAATAAATTGCATTTTAATTCATAATTAAACCCACCATTAGTTGGCTCTGATCAAGAATTCTCAACCATTGATATTAAAAGTAGTTTTAAGGGAATAGAATCGGATACCCACCAAATTGCCAGGGTGTCTAATGTTTAAAGGGAGGGGGAATCAACATCATAGGATACCATTATTTGTGCCAATCTTATTGGCTTATCAATTCATAATAAAGTCTTAATCATTTATTAGTGATTATGAAATTTTGTTAATGGGAAAACTCTCACATTCTCTAGACATGTTTGTATTGGAAGGAGGCAAATTTGACGCGATCCCCTAAAGATTCTCTTATAAAATAACACACTTCTGGATAAGCCTTTGTTATTGTATTATTTTATAAAAGTCACAAAAAAAAAATTAAAAAAATCTAAGCACTCTTTTTGAGGGCATGGCAATGGCTTATTATTGAAAATAAATTGGATTTTTTAGTACTTTTTTTTTATTTATGATTAATAATTATTAAATAATAATTTAAACGTAATGAAATCTTCACAATAATAATAATATTTTATTATGATGTTTTGAAGTTTTTTTTAATATAAACAAACTCCGATCAAAAAGCGATAAATTTTTTCCGAATTTACTAATTGAGATGAAGCTTTCGCTGTTAAATGTGAGGTTCTTATTACTATTATTGCGATGAAAAATTTAATACAACCCAACCCAAACACTCTTAACACTTCAAAATTCTATTAAATATGTATAGTCTTGGAGGTTTATCCAATCATAGGCGTACGATACATAACATTTTAACCAATGAGACATTTTACTACTTTGGCGCCCTTTTTGAAAGTGTAAAAGTTTTGAACAGCTGCAAAGTTCTGCGTCGCGCACGTGTCAGTGGATGAAATTTCACGTGCCATGTGCAAGGACGTGCAGCTTTACAAAAATCAAAGTGATAGCTTATTTGTGTTATAAGCTTAAGAGCATCCAATAGTAAATTTATATATTATATTAAATTTTGCGTCTTCACTAATTTATTATTTCAAATCTTGCACCAAATATATTATATTTTTGAAGCTTTTTATTGCGTTTTTGGAAAAAAAAAAATAGCATTGTGAACACTATTATTATAGTGCACGCCAAATTTAGTGTAACCCTAGGGGTAATAAAACGGATCAACGAATTGAATTTATATTGAATCATAAACGAATCGAATCAAAATATGATAAATTCGTATTCGATTCGTTTATTAAACCAATCGAATACGAATATTCATTAACGCAGTTGATGGCATATGATTGGAGTTGTTCTAAGATGACTAATAAGGCAAGTCAAATTAGGGTTAATTTTGACATTATTTTGAACTACAAAATAGAAATTAAAACAAATTTATGACCATGTTTAAGTTAAATGGCATTTCAGAGAGGGGCGGCTTTCAATTTTAGTGAATTTTAAATGAGTTTATAAAATACGTGGCATCACCAATAAATAATAAATATAAAAATCATATTATTTTATAATTTACTAAAAAATTAAGTCAGAATTTTTAGATAATCAAATATGTGATTCATATATTAATAAATTAATTTATCAAAATTTAATTATAAATATTAAACACTTAAATTGGAACCTATAATTTTAACCAAAATTTAAAAAGCCTAAACTGAAGCTTGACGTGACCAAAAGGTGAAAAAAGCTTTTAAAAAAAAAAAGACAAAGAAAGGGGCTTGCAATTATCGGATACCACATGTGAAAAGTGGAATGGCCCTTTGTTGATAAGTCATAGACTCGTGAGAATTCAGTGTCAACAACATCATTTTGAGCGTATCAGATGTAAGGAAATTTTAAATTCACTTTATATTATATTTATGGTACGTTTACGCACTCGTAATCGGAATAAGATGAAATCGGAATAGGTTGGAATGTGAATGATAAATCGAAATCAGAATAAATTGTTTACGTAATTGTAGGAATCAGAATCGAAATAAAGTAGTATTACCATTATTGTGTTTCATTTGTTTAGTAATCATAATGATTTGTTGAAAAGTTAAAAAAAATACTCTTAGTTATAATTATATATTATTTTATTTTTATTTTTTAATGTATTAAATTACTAAATATTAAATTATTATTTTATTAAAATATTAAATATCATTTTATTATTAATTATTGTTCAATTTTATTTATTATTTATTATTTAAGTATTAATTAATTATTAATGTATTAAATTATTAAATATTAAATTAGTCTTTTATTAATATATTAAATATTATTAATTTTATTTATTAATATATTTTAGTTATTATTTATAAATTAATATTAATTAATTATTTTAGGGTAATATTATAATTTATCATCAATAATAAGAATGTGAATCTCATTCTCATGGGGTGGTGGGAATGTGACTCTCATTCCACATTCCCAAATATGTAGGTCTCACTCTTATTCTCATTCCCATTTTTATTCAATTTTAGAAAGTAAACAACCTTATTAGAAATGATTCCAATTCCTCCATTCTCATTATCCTTATGTGACATGATTCTCGTAGTATAAAAATCACTCAACTCAGAGATACATTCCCCACTGCAATAACGACACAATTTGAGCATTTTGCCGAATCAAGTCGAACACTAAAAATTCGGCAAAGACAAGACTTAATGGGCTTGAGACACATCATTTGGGCCTGTGGGTTTCTCTAAGGTCCCGGGATCAAATCAAGCAATGAAAATCATGTGAATACATCAAAGAAGTTGCAGAATACTTACATTGATCGGTTGAGCGATGCGATAAACAACAAAAACTCTTTCTCCCCTCCTTGTTGTGCTCGGCTGTGGGCTGGTTTTTGTGTCCTCCAAATTCGGCCATGGATGATCCATCAAGCTCCAAGCTTTGTGATGTGTATTCCAAGCTCACGAAATTAGTTCTCTATCACCTTAGGATGACTCATTTGTGTGCTAGCACACATGATTTTGCAACAAAATCTTCACTTTGCTTCTCCTTTGTTCTCGGCAGTAGCAGAAAATGGAGAAGAAGAAGTGTAGTCCAAGACTGTGAGAGAGAGGAGGGAAATGGCTCCAAAAAACGTGAGTGGTTACAAGAGAGAGAGAAAATGTGTTATATATTTAGTTTTTGATTTTCCAAAAATCAAATACCAAAAACCATTTTCAAATTCCAAAAGTCAAAGGAAAAAACAATCAATGCCTTCCAACTACCAATATCAATCAATAGTGACATGTTGTCACATCACTCAAAGTGACTAGACATCACATCAATCGATTGACGAGTGATTTGACGCTTGATGTGACTTGTGGGTCGCATTTAAATTTGCAATACGAGTGCGCCCGCAAACACTCTCGGGCTCGGGTTCGCAAATTCCAAATTAACTAATTTTCCGTTGCGACGAAATTAAATATAATTTAATTAAATAACTTTGATTAGCAAAATTATTATTCACGTCGTTAACGAATTAATTGTAAATTAACTCGTTCGCCCGAATTAAAATCTAATTTCAATTCCGCGTCGAAATCCAATTTCGTATAATATATCGAATATATTATTTTATCGATTAATTCCAAATTAATCGTTCTCTCTCTTTAATAAATATTTTATCCCAGATAAAATATCTCCGTAATTAATCCCAGATTAATTTTATCTCTCTCATTAATTAATCCCACATTAATAAAGTGCAAGTCACACGTCATCGGTGAATCTTCGGGAAGCGACCCATGAGATCCCCGAATATGTTGGCAGTAAATCTGGTCATCGGACTATCCGAACACGTACGTACCTAGTAGGGGTGAACACAATTTCGGGTCAAACCGCGAACCGCACCGAACCGAACCGAACCGCGCGGTTTGAAAAAATATTAAAAATGATTTTGAACCACACCGAATCGAACCGCAAATTTCGGGTCGGTATGCGGTTTTGACCCATGTCAAACCGCGAACCGCGTAAACCGCAAATTTTGACTCGAACCGCGACCCGAACCGCCTAAACCGCCGACCCGCATTCAAATAAAATATTATTTTATATTTTTCTTCTTCTTTAACTATGAAAATTAAGATATTTAATGATCATATAACAATATGTAATGAATAAATGAAAATTATGTAATGTTTTCTTCAATTATAATGTGAAAACACACAAAATTTTCTTAAAAAATTTATAATCTAAACCGCCGACCCGAACCGCCCAAATCGCTAAACCGCCAACCCGAACCGCCGCGGTTTTCCTTATCAAATTTGCGGTTTTGTTTTCTAATTTCCCAAACCGCCAACCCGCGCGGTTTGAAGTAAAAAACGAAAAAACCGCCCCGAACCGCACCGCGAACACCCCTAGTACCTAGTACTACGTTTGTACCGATTTACAAGACAAGGTTGGCTTCTAGCAAAGCGCCATGCCTACCCAATTCTCCAGAAATATCCTTACAGGAATAAGTGATCTATATCAGGCGTAATATACGTAGTATTGCGTATTTCGATCCAGTATCGGATGTCACGTGCAAGGCCTGAGGCTGGAAATGTGTCTGCCCCGTACGGAGCACATATAAGATCTCTGGTAACTAGTCTCTATAATCGGATAAACATGACTTAGTCATAATATCCCGATAGCTGCAGCATATAAGAGAACCAGTTTCGTATCCTACGTGATCATCATCTCCACTATGACTGGAGTGATACTTCCATCTCGACATCACACCCAATACACTACGATTCTCAATATACCCAGAAGAGGCGTACACAGAACCAGTTAAAGCCCTGGACGAACAAAACCAAAATATATTGATTGTCGCAAGTATTAGCGGTGCAAGTCTCAGGTTAAGACCAAGTATACCTATCCTGATTCGGACTTCCATAGATACATAGTCATACTACCAATGAAATTCTGATGGGTCTATCCAGAGCGAAGCTGTTTTCCGTACCATCGGTAAAACACAACCTCATACTACACTTGCATGAGTATCCTATACCCAAATATATGAGAACTATGCCGTTATGCTCTCATAACACGCACAAGTGCAATACTAGTCAATTTCGCATTATCGATGTCCAATCTCGATAATACTACGACTAGAGATATTTAATTATTAAACCTTTATGGATTGATACTGTCTCATATCATCTCAATCCGGAACTAATCATGTGGACCTTTCATTATTTATATATCTTGGTGATCTAATCACAAATGATAAAAGAGCAATTTCATTTGTCACATAGTTAATTTGTACAACAACACCATGATCTGTACAAATAGTGATGTTATGGGTCATAACTGTCCAACAATCTCCCACTTGGCACATAGCCAATCACTCAAGTGTCCTACACCCGAACTATGTACGGTTCGCTCAAACTTATGCTGAGAAAATACTTTCGTCAGCGGATTTGCATGATTATCATCTGATGCGATTTATTCGATCATCATATCGCCACGATGTATGATCCGAACGAATCAGATGAATATTTGAAGTATATATCTGGATCGTTGATGAGACCATTAATTCTTTAGCCTATGCTGAAGCCTAGCTCAGCTGCTAACATAACTATTCCTAATCTGATTAGGTTATTATCAATCTAGAAGGCTTTTATTGCTGCCTCAGCTGCAACAATATCCACTTTTGTTGTTTATGTGGTAACATTATCTTGCTTGAGGATCTCCAGCTCACTGTTCCGTTATTCAAACTTTATAGTACCGTTATTACGACTTACAGTCGTTTTTATCGGTTTGGAAACTTGCAATTGTGAAACCAGTCACTTCAAGTTCTTCTTCTCCATAGTATAAGAAAGAATCCTTAGATCATCTAAGATACTATAAGATGTTCTTAACATCAATCCAGTGACTATCACTTGGATTGGCTCGATTGTGACTCCATATGCTCAAAGCGTATGAGACACCAGGTCGCGTACATTTTTCAATGTACGGGTTCTCGGAGAGTATTAACAACTTTAAATCTATCACAGTATATCTTTATTCCTAGAATAAAAGGTTGTTTTCTCCCAAGAAGTCTACGAAGAATTTTTCATGAAATCCAAGCTTTCATCGATTATATTATGGGAATATCATTGCCAAGAAATGATATGTCATTATTATACAGGACATTCACTGTCAGTGCGCTCCCACTAACATCCTTATATACATAAGAATCAATTTCGTTTTGAATCAAATCATACGCAATTATGATTACATCAAAATGATAATTCCAAGAACGCAATGCTTGCTTCAATCCATCCATGGATCGAATAACTTGCAAACCTTGTTTGCTCGTTTTGGTATGAAAAAACCGCCAGGATGTTGTAAAAATCCTCCAAAAGGTTTATGTTAAGGAAAGCGGTTTTGGCATTCAGCTGCCATATTTCATAAATGAAACATGCAGCATTAGCAAGCATTATCCAAATGGATTTAACAATGGCAACGGTTAAAAGGTTTCGTCGTAATCGACACAATGTTGATAACGATACCTTTTTCGCTACAAGCCTAGCTTAGTACGTTAATATGTTGCCTTCCACGTTAGTCTCCTTGAAGACTTATATAGTACCAATAGGCACAATGCCTTGCGGTACAACAACTAGTGTCCAAACATAGTTGTTATACATGGAATCCATTTCGGACTCATGACACTTTGCCATAATAGGGAGTCGATACCTTGTATCACTTCATCATACATAGTCAGTTCGTATTCCTTAATAAGATTGACATCTTTATGAGGTGAGATCAGAAACTCATACCCCAGATTGTTTTCTGACTCTCTCCGACCTACGTTGTTCTTGTGTATTCGAAGATTATTGGTATAGCTTCATCCTTGATGAACTGTTTGTGTTCCACTAAGGACTTGGTACTTTGAACAGTATAACTCCAATTTTTTATCGAGTTTTATTATCCTCCCACTTACCACTGCATATCGGTATTCCTCTTAGGAAAACCGCATGGTGAGTAACAATTACATTGTTCTCTAGTGAGTTGTATAAGTACCATACTTTGGTTTCCTTAGGATAACCAATTACATTAGGCACTTATCCAATTTGGGTTCTAGTTTGGTATCATCCAAACGTATGTCTAGCATTCCCAAATCATCAGGAGTGAGAATGCCCAGTTTCTTTCATGTTCATATCTAATATGAAATCTGTCAAACAGATTTTTATGAAACCTTATTCAAAATAAGTATTGCACTGTTAATGCTTATCCCTTTTGAAGGAAAATGGTAGCTCAGAGCGACTCATGATTAACTTTATCATGTCAATCATGTCCAACAAAATTCGATTTCTCCGTTCGGACATACCGTCAAATTGACGTGTTCCGGGAGGAGTCATCATTGAAAGAATACTATACTCTTTCAAGTATATGAGAAACTTATTGCTTAAGTATTTTCATCATGGTTAAACCGTGATGTTTTAATATTTTAGCCGATCTGTTCGTCTATTTCGTGTCGAAACTCTAAAAGTTTCCGATTTGTGTTCTTCAAAAGAAACACAACCATAACGCGATGCCACATTGTAAAGGTCACGAAATATTCATATCCACCTCTATCCTAGCTAGACATGGGCCCACTTACGTCACTATGAACAAAGGGTTAATAGATCGGTGGCACTTATACTTTTACCAAGTAAAGGTGTTTTAGGCACTTTGTCCAATAAACTAGATTCGTAGACTTCATTTGAATGGAATCAAATCCGTCCTAGTATCCACTCTTCAAAAGTGTGGATTTACAAGTCTTGTTTAATTGTGTCCCAGACAACAATGCCACAAATAAGTCTCATCTGATTAAATCAGTTTGAGCTATTTGTTTGTCATGTTATATGTTTGAGATTTACTTATATTCAAAATATAAATACTGTTATTCACATATAATGTGTTTATCTCAATATCATCTTTATAAAATAAAACACTTTAGTGTTCTAGAATATAGCGGTACAACAACTAGTATCCAAACTTAGTTGGTATACATGGAATCCATTTCGGATTATATGGCACTTTGCCATAATAGGAATTCGATACCTTGTATCATTTCCTCATACGTAGTCAGTTCGTATTCCTCAATAAGATTAACATATTTATGAGGTGAGATCAGAAACCCATACCCCAAGTTGTTTTCTGACTCTCTCCGATCTACGCGGTTCTTGTGTATTCGAAGATTATTAGTATAGTTTCATCCCTGATGAACTATTTATGTTCCATTAAGGAATCGGTGCCAGGAATAGTATTACTCTGATTTTCATCGAGTTTTACTTTCCTCCCACTTACCACTGCATATAGGTATTCCTCTTAGGAAAACCGCATGGTGAGCAACAATTAAATTGTTCTCTTGTGAGTTGTATAAGTACTATACTTTGGTTTCCCTAGGATAACCCATAATTTAGGCACTTATCCGATTTGGGTTTTAGTTTGGTATCATCCAAACATATGCCTAGCATACCCAAATCTTCAGGAATGAGAAAACCTAGTTTCTTTCATGTTCATATCTAATATGATTTATGTCTAACAGATTTTTATGGAACCTTATCAAAATAAGTTCTGCACTGTTAATGCGTATCTTTTGAAGGAAGTGGTAGTTCAGAGCGACTCATGATTAACCTTATCATGTCCAACAAAATTCGATTTCTCCGTTCGGACACACCGTCAAACTGACGTGTTCCGGGAGGAGTCCTCATTGAAAGAATACTATACTCTTTCAAGTATACGAGAAACTTATTGCTTAAGTATTTTCATAATGGTCCAATCATAGTGTTTAATACTTTAGCCGATCTTTTTGTCTACTTCGTGTCGAAACTGTAAAAGTTTTCGATTTGTGTTTCAAAAGAAACACATAACCATAACGCGATGCCACATCCGTAAAGGTCACGAAACATTCATATCCACCTCTAGCCTAGCTAGACATGGGCCCACTTACGTCACTATGAACAAGGGCTAACAGATCGATGACACTTGTACTTTTACCAAGTAAAGGTGTTATAAGCACTTTGCCTAATAAACTAGATTCGTAGACTTATTTGAATAGAATCAATATGTCCTATTATCCACTCTTCGAAAGTGTGGATATACGAGTTTTGTTAATTGTGTCCTAGACAACAATGCCACTTATAAGTCTCAACTGATTAAATCAGTTTGAGCTATTTGTTTGTCATAACATATGTTTGAGATTTATTTATATTCAAAATATAAATACTGTTTTTCACATCTAATGTGATTATCTCAATATCATCTTTATAAAATAAAACACTTTAGTGTTCTAGAATATAAAGGTATATCCGCAACGGATTAAACCCTGATATAGAGATAACGTTTATAGTCAAACTAGTTACATTGTAACAGTTTCCTAATTTAAGTACACACCCGAAGGGTAGTTCCTAAATTTAGGTATCTACGGTTAAAACAACGACTGTCGTCCTGTTTCCTATTCGCAGATCAATCTCATTTGAAGTCAGTATCCTGCTAATCAGCAGATTCTGCACATCAGTACATATTTATGTACCACATCCAGTATTCTAAAATCCAATTTTAATACTAGTAGTGAACATGTTTATAACAAACATATTTGAAGCCGGAGCCTTGCACCGTCTTCAATTCCTTCATGTCTGCCTCGTATCCATACAGCAGTCACGCTTCCGTGTCCCTGTTTGCCACAATTTAGGCAGACATTTTGGGATATGTCATTTATCTTCCTAGAAGATTATAATGACTTTGCCTTTGCCCATTTTCCACACTCCAAAAGCCTTTGGCCAAGCCTTGGCCTTCTGGGAAGTCGAAGTAAGGTGCGCGCCTTGCGCTTCTTGCCTTATTGCAAACTTTGGCTTTGACTCCTTGAGTATAGCCATTAACTCTCCAAGAGTTTACTATTGCAATTTAGTATTTCAAAGATCTAAAATAGATCTATAAAGATCCTTCAATTTCATTATCATACTTTAAGGATCTAATCCTTAGTTCTGATTAAGAAATTAAGGAGTCTATTTGGCATGCATAACGGATTAAGCACTAAAGTTATCATCACATGAATATTTCAAATATCATGCTCTACTATTTTCTTAACTTCGGGCTTAGGCCTAATATGTTATTTTATTAATAAAGTAACTTATTAGTTTCCAGGACCATCTTGAAATTTTATTCCCAATTTGAAAATTAAAGTCGTTTAAAATATTTTTCACCCAGGATTTATGTTTTAAACACTAATCTTTCAATTATCTTGATTCTAATAGTCCAACTATTTAATCAACGATTTTAGGTACTATTTATTATAATGATTACTATAGTCTAACTATATAATCAACTATAATTTAATTGATTAAATTAAATTATATTGATTACTATAATCCAATTATAAAATCAACTATTAATTGAAATAGTTTGAATACAGTCCAACTGTTTATTAAAACAACATTTAATTATTAGTCCAACTAATATATTAATTTAATTGACGAAAAATTTGAATAAGCGCGTATGGCAAGTAACTAAACGAATATTGTAAATTTAATACTTGCCTCCAACTATTTTTCGGCGAGCCTCTAACCCTATGTGAAGTACTCGGGAAACCTTGTTTCCTAGTGGGCTAGGATCCCGTTAAATAACACACAATCTTGACTTTGGCCAACAAATTGTATGATAATTAACTAGGTAGATCTCTAAGATCAATTGGATCTCATCCAAATCCTAGATCCAGTAGGTGGACATCTAAGTCCGAAACATATATCTTATGAGAACTATGCCGTTATACTCCCATAATACGCACAAGTGCAATACTAGTCTATTCCGCATTATCGATGTCCAATCTCGATAATACTTCGACTAGGGATATTTAATGATTAAACCTTTATGGATTAATACTGTCTCTTATCATCTCAATCTGGAACTAATCATATGGACCTTTCATCATTTATATATCTTGGTGATCTAATCACAAATGATAAAAGAGCAATTTCCTTTGTCACATAGTTAATTTGTACAACAACACCATGATCTGTACAAATAGTGATGCTATGGGTCATAACTGTCCAACAGGGCCTTGTAAATGAAATCCCATGAAATTTGAAGCATTTTGTGCAAAATGGATAATTTTATCATTTTGGGAAAAAGTTACATCTTTTGTTGACTTTTTGGGTTTTTCATTATTTTGTTGACTTAGTTAGGTCATTTGTAACTAAGTTAGCTAAGTCATTTAGTTAGATTTGATTAGAACCAAATAATTAGCAAAAAAGACCTAATATGTATTATTGTAAAAGTTGTCTTTTGTTGACTTTTTCATTTGATATTTTTGAAACTTATTTTAGATATCTTAGCTTAGATATTTATATTAATTAGGAAATGACTATTAAAGGCTTAACCTTTAAATAACCATTGGGTAGTTTTAGGACTTTTTGGTCTTTTTACCTTTTAAGAGCATTTTAATAATTTGCCGTGAACTATATATTTGTAACTTTGTCTTCTTCAATGATAACTTATCATTTTCGAATTTTCCTTTAAAAAAAAGGCTATGGCCGAATTTCAAGCTTAAGGGATGGATTCCCCTTCGTATCAACTTTGACTTATCAAAGGTGTGGCTAGACCTGGCTAAGGTTCCGGTTCGGAACCGAAACCGAACCGGTTGGAACCGGACGGTTCCGGTTCCAACCCGTTCCGGATTCGAACCGGAACCTAACCGGTTCGGTTAGGGTTCCTACCCTAGCCGAACCAGTTGGAACCGCTGGAACCGAACGATTCCAGCGGTTCCAACAGGAACCGGTTTAAATTTATATAATATATATATATATTTTATTTTTTATATAAGAATTTTATTTGTAATTTAATGTAATTATGTAATGTAATAAATTCAAATTCATAATTTTAAATTATATTGATTTATCAATCTCAATTTTTTATTTTCAATAAAGCAAAAAAAAATGGTTGGAACCGGACCGAACGATTCGGTTCCGGTTCTGGTTCCATTTTGTGTGGAACCGGAACCAGACGGTTCGGTTCTGCTTCGGAACCGAACCAAACCGCCAGCCGGGTCTAGGCGTGACAACCTTAGTGGCGTTTTCGTGCTAGCGGAATACTACAAGGAATCATCTTAAGGATTCTCAAAAACATGTTTTTTTGTGTGTATTCTTTGTGGTCTTAGAAGAGTTTTGTTATAACAAAATCAAATCCCAGTTCTTAGGATTTTATCCGTTGCGAGGGGTTTGCTTGGCCTAATCATCCAAGTTAGTTCCGCGTCATTTGGTATCAGAGCTTAGGGTTCAAATGTCTGATTTTTCTATCTTTACTTTGTGTTTTTCATATAGTTTTTATTGTATTTTTCTGGTCATCAAGATACTTGTTCATCTTGATTCTTGGTTTTTGTTGTTTTTGTGTTTCTTAAGTGTTTTGCCTTTTTTGAATCGCCTGTGCCGGTGTACCGGACTTATACCGGCATATCGGTGTAAAAATACATTAGACACAACTTCTGGAACCGAGCAAGTTTCATACCGGCCTTCATATCGGTTTATTTGGGGATTACATTGCTACTGGAACCGGGCTAGTTTCATACCGATCCCATACGGGATTCCATACCGTTAACTTATTCCAAAACATAACCACTTGAATTAGACAAGTATATACCGACTTATAAATCGATCTCCATACCGGTGAACCTGTAAGTAAAATATAGCTACTGGAATCGGCAAGCAACCATACCGGTCCCATATCGGACTCCAAATCCGTCAACACTTAGAATTTTTTTGAGAGCTCAAGTAACTTGAAGAGCATGGAAACACTTGTGATGTTGAGTGCATGGAAAGTAATAACACTTGTGAGGACGAGGGATATGAGAGTGTTGTTGTGAGTGACATGGTTAATAGAAATACCTGTGAGCCCATGAGCATTAAGAGAGTAAACACTTGTGAGGTAGTGTACTTTGAGGTTGAAAAAAAGCGTGAGGCTGAGCATGTGTGTGAGGTCTTTGCAAGTATGGTTGAGATAGTGGCCATTAGTGATTATGAAGCAGTGAATGTGATTGAAAAGAAAGTGGAAGTGGTAATGAAGTTTTTACCTAACAATCTCTTTGGAAATGGCATTGCGCATGATGTTGACTTCATCCCCGACACTGATAGTCCTAGTTCGCTGAATCGGATTCGAGGGCGAATTCTTTTGAAGAGTGAGAGAATGACACGAGCCAGTTTGGGCCACCTATTCAACATGGTGGCAAATGAAATTTTGAATCGACCACATGTATTTCTAATATTTATCTTTGATCTAGGTTTGGATTCGAAGACGAATCCTTTCAAGGATTGAGGGAATGACATGATTCTCATAGCATAAAAATTACTCAGCTCAAAGATACATTCATAACTGCAACAACGATACAATTTGAGCATTTTGCCGAATCAAGCCGAATCAAGTCCAACACTAAAAATTCAGCCAAAACATGACTTAATGGCTTTGAGACACATCATTTGGGCCTTGTAAATGGAAGCCCGTGAAATTTAGAGCATTTTGTACAAAAGGGACAATGTTATCATTTTGGGAAAAGTTGCATCTTTTTTTGACTTTTTGGGTCTTTCATTGTTTTGTTGACTTAGTTAGGTCATTTGTAACTAAGTTAGTTAAGTCATTTAGTTAGATTTGATTAGAACCAAATAGTTAGCAAAAAGGACTTAATAGGCATTATTGTAAAAGTTATGTTTTTTGTTGACTTTTTCCTTTGATATTTTTGAAACTTATTTTAAATATCTTAGCTTAGATATTTATATTAATTGGGAAATGATTATTAAGGGCTTGACTTTTAAATAGTCATTGGATACTTTTTGTCTTGAACTATATATTTGTAACTTTGTCTTCTTCAATGATAACTTACCATTTTCAAAATTTCCTTTAAAAAAAAGGCTATGGCAGAATTTCTAACTTAATGGAGGGATTCCCTTTTGTTTAAGCTTTGACTTATCTAAGGCGTGGAAACCTTGGTGGCATCTCCGTGCTAGCATAACACTACAAGGAATCATCTTAAGGGTTCTCAAAGACAAGTTCTTTGTGGGTATTTTTTGTGGCCTTAAAAGGGTTTTGTTCTAACAAAATCAAATTCGCGGTTCTTGGGGTTCTATCCGTTGCGAGGGGTTTGCTTTGCCTAATCATCTTCATCAAGTAAACACACCATTAGAATTGTAGGGGTCTTTATATTGGCTACATATTAAACTAAATAGGAAAATAATAAAACTAATAATGATATAGAATAAAATCACAAATCTTAAAGATTTTAGGAATCATATATTGGAAATTGATTTCATAATAGATATTATTTTCTTAACACTATTTCCACAATAAAGAAATATCATTTCCTTAACACCCCATTCAAACTCAAGCTAGTGACCAATGAACAAACTTGAGGTTGCATCTTGAAATCGGAGGTCGGAGTCTTGAAACTTAGAGATAATTGATGAGCTTTAACCTACGAAGCCCGAATGGGGATTCAAAACCTAATAAGGAACCGAAGCCTGAGAGGGAGCCGAAGCTCGAGAGGGAGGGAAATCCCAAAAGAGAGTTGAAGTTCAATAGGGAGTGAAATCCTAAGATAGTTTGAAATCTTGAGAAAACGTCGAAACCAGAGAGAGCCAAAGCCCGATAGGGGACGAAATCCCGATAGAAGCGCGATATCGACTGCACCAAAGGATATCATTGGTAACCAAAGCTTAAACAAAGAAGAAACATTGGTATTATTCAGATTAGTAGGTGAAGAAGAGACGATGAGCCTAATGATGGCAATAGAGTATCAATCGGAGCTGGAGCGCCTGTGATGTCAATCTTTTATCCTGCTTCGTAGTGGCCTAATGTCACACCCCGAAAAATTCAGGACACTACCGACAGAAGATGGTAATACCAAATTTCTGAGCTTATAAGGTGTACATGTATAACATGATGTAATTCATACCGTACTAGCAAACTTGGTTATATGCATGGATGTCATACATAACATGTTCATGCATATGTGCATGATGTGATCCGATCTATTCCTACGCTGAGCTAACTTGACTAACTTGACATGAACTGATTTTTTGGCATGGTTTTGAGTTACTCAATATGCACTATATTGACGAATTTCTATCATTATGCCTAACGTGATGGGTGTTACTTCCTGACTTTTGTTATTCATGCATACACCGTAACATGTGTTGGGATGTATGGCCTACAGCTTCATGTAATGTAAACGGTATTATATTTTAAGATATAAAATGATGCATTATTCATTTATCAAAGTGTTTATTTAATATTGCATATTGTAAATTATCTTGTTTACCCTAGATTACTCATGTGTCTTCAGACTTAGTGTATGAGTGTCATACACAAGTAGATTTAAGTCTGAAGTTAGTAATCTAAAATAGTCCATAGAGAGCAAACAAATCGAGTACTTTATTTGTGGTTTATCTATAGCTGTGATCCATTCTATAATTGTATGACGACCTTGATCCGGGATCGTCCATGTGTAGACATGAGAATGGTGGCACCTTGTATGATGTGATCATATAGGACTTGACCCAAATAGAAATGAGTTTATTATAATATCTGTTATATAAATAAATTCATTTCAATCTTCTAGATGGTCATATATGGATTGATCTTAATCTTGAGTGTACTACGAACTCCTGCATGGCAGGCTATGTCCTTTGATTTACAAAGGAGAGGTTGGTGTAGCAATCCCGACCAATAGCTACGTACTTTGGGGACATGGTTTGGTGTGTAGCTGTGGATGTTTTACATAGATATGAAGTTCACTCCTTCTTGCGAGAAATAGAAGAGTATCTTCCTTAAGGGTTGATTTCGTATTTGAAAGGTTAGAGCACTTAAGCAGTCTATTATGAATAGAAAGATTAACATTCATAAAGCTTATGAATAAATCGTTCATTAGAGAATCAATGATATTTAATGTAAAAATAATTAGATGGGTATAATGGACATTATGACGTGGCTCTAATTACGAGATACTCGTGAAGAACTAATCCGTATGTAATGACTATATCGATGGACACCGACGTGGTTCAGCTTAATTTATCTATCTGCGGCAACGAGAGTGCAGCTTCAGGTTTTTAGTGGAATAACTCGGAGTTAATAATTTAGAATATTTAATTAAGAGCTTCATTAATATTCTGGGATTATTGGAGTTCGGAACCGTAGGTCCATTTGGTCCTAATGCTAGCTCGATAAATTGTAGCAGATTTAATATAATTGGATAGTCCAATTATATACTAACATATGTAAATATTATTAATATGATTAATAAATTATTTTATCACATTTTAAACTATATGTTAAATTTAATTTATAGTTTTATAATTATATTATAATTAATTACATGTTATTAAATTATATATGATATAATTTAATAAAGGTTAAATTTGGAATTTCTAAATTTTGGGTTATGGAAATCCTTGGATTGGTTTTAGAAGTTACACCTTTTATAAGGTGATGAATTTTTAATTTTTGTAACATCTTTTCAATTATGATAATTGAAAATTTGTTGTTACAAAATTTTAAAAATTAATCATTATTGCCTAAAATTGTAAAGTGGGGAGGGGAAGGGTTTTGATTTGTTTTGGAAACAATAACCCTAGGTGTAAAAGAAAATATGTTTTTATTTTTGCCTAACCCAATTCATTCTAACTCTAGCCTCCATCTCTCTTGTTCTTGCAATTCTCTCAAGGGTTGAGAAAGGAAAAGAAGAACAAAAAGAAAAATAAAAAGCCATAAAAAAAACAAGTGTGATTTTAATCTCTAAAATGTTTAAGGATTTGTTTTTGTGAGTGTAGCCCACCTTACTTTCTGTTGGTGATGAGATATAGCTTGGAAGACCTTTTGGTGTCGAACAAAAATTATAATCTCCTTCTACAAACATACTACACGGCAGTGAGCAATTTTCTGCTCACTGTCGCTCACAAAAGTTGTGTTTCGGGGCTCAGTTTGATTTCCTTTTAATCCATATTTTTTTGGGAACTTTTAGAGGTGTTTTAAGACTGTGTTGTGGCTGTTTTTAACTGGAAAAACAGATTTGAAACACATTTATTGTTCACGCAAATAGAGGCTGATTTGGGCAGTGATTCTAGGAAATGACTTTCCTTAGCGCAGCGGAAGTAGCTAATGTGGGCACCGGCTCCGGTATGGACCTTTAAAATTTTCTTTGCATTCTCCTTTGTTGAATCCAAACTCCACCAACCGTTGATGAATTTCCTTTGAGATTATACGGTAGAATCAACCACTTGATCTTCCGAGCTATATCTCGAAACCAACAAACCTAAGTGTGGGCTTTACTCACAAAAATCAACTCTAAACTTTTTAGAGAAATATAAAATCAAACTCTAAACAATTTAGAGAATAAAGTTGTCACAAATTGTGTTTGACTTTTTAGAAAGATATCTTAACACTTAAGAAAAATAATGGAATATTTTTTCTTTCAAACACTCTCACAACAATTGTGAATGCTTGAACTCTCTCTTTTTTTCTCCTTTGCACTTGTGTGAATGTTGTAAAAATACTAACTCAACAATTGAGTGGAGATGGTAGAGATTATATTCTCTTACACAAAGCCAACCACCTTTGTCATTAAGCATCCAATGCTTTCTTGTAATGGCAAACACATTAATGTGAAGGCCATACCAAAGCATAAGAAAACTTTAGCTAATGACAAAACCATTAGGTGTATACATGCCATCTAATAGACCTAATAAGTTGGAGAGAATGGTAAGCATGGTAAGCCATATGGCTTTATCTCCATGGTAAATAAAAAATCATTATCTTAATAATGATTTAATTACCTTAATTAGGATGTAGTAATTATCTCATAATTATTACTAACTTGATTATCTTATAATCATGATTTGATTATCTCATAATCAAAGAATTCTAGAAAACATTAAATTAAACTAATTTAACATAGTTTTCATTTGTGGCAAAACGAAAAAACTTATTATTAATCTCATTAATAATATATAAATATAATGTGAGCATATTATTAGACAATCTAATTATATTAGGTTTGCTACAGTTAATCGAGCTAGCATGGGGACCAAATGGACCTACGATTCCGAGCTCCAATAATCCCGAAATATTAATTAAACTCTTTAATCAAAATTACGAATTATTAACTTTGTGTTATTCCACTAAAAACTCGAAGTTGAACTCTCGTTATCGTAGATGGAAAATATAAGCCGAACAACTTCTGTGTTCATCGATATAGTCACTATATATGGATATAGCCTTTTACGAATATCTCATAAAAAGAGCAGGGTCAAAAGACCGTTATATCCCTCTAAATATTTTGTCTCTTAAGCACCATTGATTCTATAATGAACAATTAATTCATAAAAATAATGAATATAATATTTTCTATTCGTAATAGAAAAGTTGAGCGCTCAAATTGTTCAAGTCTCGAATCAACTCTTAAAAGATATATTCTTCTGCCTCTTGTAAGAATGAATGAATTTCATATCTATGTAAAATGTTCCCAGCTACACACCAAACCATATCCCAAAAATACGTAATTATTGGCCGGGAATGCAACACCAACCTCACCTTAGTAAATCAAATGACATAGCCTGTCATGCAGAAGTTCGTAGTACACTCAGGATTAAGATCGAATCTATATATGACCATCTATTAGATAAAATGAATTTATTTGGTTAACAGATATTAAAAGAAATTCATATTTATCTGAGTCCAGTCCTATATGATCTCATCATACAAGGTTCCTACATTCCTATGACACTACATGAACGATCCCGGATCAAGGTCGTCATACAAGTATAGAATGGGCAGCAAATATAGATAAACCACAAACAAAATACATATTTGTTTTCTCTCTATGGACTATTTAGATTACTAACTTCAGACTTAAATTCTCTTGTACATCAAACATACACTAAGTTTGAAGGTACAAGAGTAATCAAGGTAAACAAGACAATTAGACAATTTGTGATTTAAATCAAACAACTTTGATAAAGGAATAATGTATTTATTATTATTACAATAATCATTTATGTTTACAATACATGAAGCTCTAAAGCATATATCCCAACAATCTCCCACTTGAACTAGAGAAAATGGGACATGTTATGTAATCCTAAACCCTTTAGGTGACCTTCAAAAACTTTAGCCGATAAGGTCTTTGTAAACGGATCAGCCAGGTTGTTTGCGAATGGAATCTGCGTGACAGTGACATCTCCTCTCTGCACTATCTCCTTGATGAGGTGATATTTTCTTTCAATATGCTTACCCCGCTTGTGGATTCTTGGTTCTTTGGAATTCGTCACTGCACTACTATTATCGCAATAAAGTGTGAGTGGTTTATCCATATCTGGAACAACTTCCAGATCTGCCAAGAACGTACGGAGCCAGACTGCTTCCTTAGCTGTTTCACAAGCTGCTACATATTCAGCCTCCATGATGAAGTCAAATATATAAGATTGCTTTATGCTCCTCCATATTATAGCTCCACCACTTAGGGTGAACACTGATCCAGATGTTGATTTCCTAGAATCTACATTCGTCTGAAAATCAGAGCCAGTATATCCTCTCAGGATCATATCCTAACTAGAATATACAAGCATATAATTTCTTGTTCTCCTAAGATACTTGAGAATATGTTTCACTGCCACCCAATGATCTAATCCTGGGTTGGATTGAAACCTACTGACTACTCCCACTGCAAAACAAATGTCCGGTCTTGTGCATAACATAGCATACATAAGACTTCTAATTGTTGAAGCATATGTAATATGTCTCATCTCCTCAACTGTTTGAGGTGTCTTAGGAGACTGTTCCTTAGACAAATGAATTCTATGCTTGAAAGGTAAATTACATTTTTTGGAATTCTGCATACCAAGTCGCACAAGAATCTTATCGATATAAGATGCTTGAGACATTCCTAACAGTTGTTTCTTGCGATCTCGAATAATCTGAATCCCAAGTACATAACTTGTCTCTCCTAAATATTTCATTTGGAATTGGTTAGCTAACCAGATTTTCACTTTCGATAATATCTTTACATCATTCCCAATGAGTAAAATATCATCGACGTATAACACAAGGAAAACCACCTTACCATCAATGTTACCCTTGTAGACACAAGACTCATCAATGTTTTGTTCAAAGTTATAAGACTTTATGGTAGTATCAAACCTTATGTTCCAAGATCTTGATACTTGCTTAAGCCCATAAATGGATCTTTGCAACTTGCAAATTTTTTGCTCTTGACCTTGGGTTATGAACCCATCTGGCTGATGCTATACCATATAGATACTCTCATCAAGATTGCCAATCAAGAATGCAGTCTTGACGTCCATTTACAAATATCATAGTCATAATATGCGACAATGGAAAGAAGAATCCGAATGGATTTTATCATGGCTACTGGAGAGAAAGTTTCTTCATAGTCAACTCACTCTTTCTGGGTATAACCCTTTTCCATTAGCCTAGCCTTGAAAGTTTGTACTTTTCCATCTATTCCTTTTTTTCTCTTGTAGATCCACTTGCAACCTATGGGTTCTACTCTATCAAGTTCCTCTATAAGTTTCCAGACTGAGTTAGAGTACATGGACTCCATCTCAAGGTTCATTGTTTTGAGCCATTCATCTTTATCAGTATCTTCCATTGCACTATGATAGGTCAATGGATCATCTATACCTTCACAAGATGCAACAACTTGTACCTCTCCATTTCTTAGATAGTGTTCTGGTTGTCTCACAACCCTCCCACTACGTCTAGGTGGTATGGTATCCTGATAAACTTGCATCTGACTCTCAGATGTAGAAGATGTTATGTCTTTGTCAACATTTGACAATGGTGTACTGGTCGTACCAACAAGTAACTCCTCAAATAACATTTTACTTCGAGGTTTGAACTCTCTCATATAATCTTCCTCAAGAAATATAGCATTTGTCGACACAAATACTTTATTATCTTCTGGACTATAAAAGAATCCACCCCTAGTTTCTTTATGATAGCCTACAAATAGGCACATCTGTGAAAGTGGCTCCAACTTATTAGTCTTGTTCTTCAGTATATGTGTTGGACACCCCTATATGTGGAAATGTCGCAAACTAGCTTTACGACCATTCCACAACTCTAAGGGAGTCCTAAGAACATATTTAGAAGGAACTACATTAAGGATATACATTGCAGTTTGCAATGCATACCTCAAGAATGAACTACGTAGAGTGCAATAACTAAACATTGATCTCATCATGTCTAGTAGGGTCTGATTTCTCTTTTCTGCAACACCATTTTTTTGTGGTGTTCCAGGTGCAGTGAGCTGAGAAACAATTCCATGTTCAATTAAGAATTCATCGAAATCTCTATAAATGTATTCATCTTCACGATTTGATCGTAGAATTTTGATGCTTTTACCTAACTGGCTCTCAATCTCAGCATGATACTCTTTGAACTTTTCAAATGTATCTGACTTGTGCTGCATTAGGTAAACATACCTATATCTAGAATAATCGTCAATAAAAATGACGAAGTATTCATAACCACCTCAGGCTTTTACATTCACCGGTCTGCAAACATCCGAATGTATTAGCTCAAGCGGTTCTTTGGCTCTCATCTATTTTCCAGTAAAAGGTCTCTTGGTTATTTTGCCTTCTAGACAGGATTCGCAGACTGGTAAAGTACCAAGTTTTAACTGGTTTAAAACTCAGTTCTTAATTATTCTATCTATTCGGTCAAGGTTAATATGTCCAAGTCTAAGATGCCATAGATATGTGTCATCTTGAGAAATCTTTTGCCGTTTTATTTTAGATTTTTCATTCTTAAATATTTCAGTATTAAGTAGTGATTCGTAGATTAACGACCTTAATACATATAGATTACTTTCAGAGTTTCCTGTGCATATTGTTAATCCATCTCTACTAATAATAACTGATTTATTATTAAACGAAATAAAAAAAACCCATTTCTATGAGTTTTGTTACAGAAATCAAATTCCTGTGAAAACCATGAATATAAATCACATCATTCAAACACAAATAACTATTATTAAAATTTAATTTGGAAACTCCCAATGCTCTAGCTGAAATAGTATCCTCTGTCCCAACTCTCATGATAAAGCTACCTTCAGTAAGATCCTTCTATGAATCAAGTAGCTACGAAAAACAACAAACATGGTTAGTGGCACTAAAATCAACAATCCAAGCGGATTTATCATCCTCCACTAAAAAAGATTCAATGACAAGTAAATAGTAATTACATGTATTCTTATTCTCTTTAAGCTCAGCTAGGTGTTTCAGACATTTCTGTTTCCATTGCCCTTATTGTTCACAATGGAAACATTTTCCCTTAACATTAGTACCTTTAGAGCCTTTGTTGTTTTCTTCTTCATTAGTTTTGCCTTAGCCTTCCAATTGTCTTTCTTCTTATTCTTTGCAGATTTAGAAGATTCGGCAACATTTGCCTCAGCATTGGACCTACAAGGACCCATCATGACAGACTCGTAATTGGTGAGTTCATTAAGTAGTTCAGTCAATGTAAAAGTCAAATTGTTCATAGAACAATTGCTTTTAAACAGCAGGAAACTCTTCGGAAGTGTTTCCATTATCATGGTCACCTGACTTTGTACATTGATATGTGCACCATGGGTTTCAGCCTTATTAAGATGACCTTAAAATATGGTCTTGAGCTAATGTACCTTTCTTCATCCTCGGGGTTAAAACAGAGATAATTGCCTCATGTTGTTGCCGCTCCGAAGGATGTCCAAACATGTTCTGTAAAGGCTGCATAATCAATGATGTTGTCACTATAGGCTCATGTTGTGCAGCAAGAACCTCAGACATTGATGCTATCAAATAGCTATGGGCTTTGTCATCGACTTTAATCCATTTATGATAGGCATTACGTACAGCTCTGCCAGCATTTGGGACTGGCTTATGAGGACATTCCTCCATTAGGACAAACTTAAGATCTTCACAGACCAAAATAACATTCATGTCACTTTTCCATTTAACATAATTTTTCCCAGTTAATTTTTCTTATTGTTTGAGAATTGAGATAATTGCACATGTCATGGCTGAAAAAATAATAAAAGTGCATTCAATATTCTTTCATCGCATATTAAAAATTTCAAACATTAAGGCATAAAATTAAACATGATGCATGATCAATGTATAATGAATTAGAAACCTAAAAGAATTACTATGTCACGGTTATCTATCATCCAACAAATAAGTACTGCCGTAAGGTAGGTCAAATATTCGCATGATAGATTGAGACATTCTCAATTGATTAATATATCTGAAATAACTACCGTCATTTTGATCAAGGAAACTTTGATTAACAACTTAATCATTCCTTTGTGAGTGTGACCCATTATTTTGGAACCCTTAGACTTAACTAGTGAAGTGCCGCCGTATGGTAGGTCAAATCACCAGATACATCTAGAGTCTCTATCCTTTCAGAATCCAAACATGATATTGACCCAAAATGGAAACCATCCGTACGGGGACGAAAGCAAATCCGTCTCGAGAAGCCTTTTGAATCTCACGTTTCTAAATAACATTGAAGATCGCGAGATATATTGTGGTATACCTCTCTCCCACTCACTTTTTTAAAGTGTAAGGTTTCTATCTCACTAGTTTCCAATATTTTAAGATTATGCTCGGTTAAAAACATATATTTATTAATACTAGTGGATTATTAGTGATCTAACTAATTTTAACTTTTAAAATTTTATTCACTAATCTTCATTAGTCTCTATTAATCTATTAACGGATATTAAAAGAAATTCATATTTCTCTGAGTCTAGTCCTATATGATCTCATCATACAATGTACTTTCATTCCAATGTCACTACATAAACGATCTCGGATCAAGGTCGTCATACAAGTATAGAATGGACCACAACTATAGATAAACCACAAAAAAGTACCCTATTTGTTTGCTCTCTATGAACTATTTAGATTACTAACTTCAAACTTAAATCATCTTGTGCATCAAACATACACTAAGTTTGAAGGTACAGGAGTAATCAAGGTAAACAAGACAATTGGACAATATGCGATTTAAATCAAACAACTTTAATAAATGAATAATGCATTTATTATTATTACAATAATCAATTATGTTTACAATACATGAAGCTTTAGGGCATATATCCCAGCAGTGATATGGGCACATTTCAGGTGCAAAATATTCCAGTCTTGTGCTGCTTGTTCGAGGGCTGAATTTTTTTTTAAATAGTAGCAAAATTTCAGTGGTGGAGCTGGTCATATTCGGCCTTAAGGAGAGAAGGGCAGAAAAGTTTTTCTAGTCCAATCCTGAGTGCCTAACGTGCTTATGCTGCGCTAGAAAAGTGGTTCCTACTGTTGGGGTTTAGCGCGAGCGCAGCGGAAGCGCGCGATTCGGGCGAAATCGTAACTTTAAAAACTTTTAAAGTCACCAAATAAATTATTCAATATCCAATATGAATAATTCATTCATATTTCACCTAAAAATATTTATTCGATATAAAATAACGACATAAATAGGTTAGAAACATCGCGAAACTTTTACGAAAACCGTTTTTCCGCAAAGTGGTAAAAAATGCATTTTTGTCCGAACCGACCAACCAACACACATGGGGCTGCCCATGTCAGCCCAAATAGTACTTGGGCAGTTCATGGGATGCCCAAACAATGAACAATTCACTGTTTGGACAGCGGACACCCGATAAGCCCGAAACTCACCCGGTAACGCCATTTTCACTATTTTTTGTGTTTTTCAACTCCGAAATAATTTCCGGAAATTGTTCCAATACCCAAATCACATCCAATATATTCATACACCATACTTTTCATCACCAAATTCACAGAAATTCCAGATCTGATTTGGTAAGCAAAAATATCATTTTCATGCTTTAAATCCAATTTTCTCAACATTAATTATATTAATATTTACACCAACCAAAGTCACCACAAATGAAGAACTCAAGAACAATTCTAGGAGTTACAAGAGTGGTCATAACACTCTAGAATGGAAACAAGTCATCAAATGACAAAATTGAACTAATATTACAATAATATTATCCAATCTAACTCCACAAATGCATCCAGCCTCCAAATCAAAAGGGCCCAAAATATAAGAAAGAAGAAACCCTAGAACTTGTCTAGATGTTCAAGAACAAGAAACAAGCTTTCTAAGTTTAAGAGTTATGAAGATTACCTCCAAAGCTCATAATTTCCTTAAATTTTTTCTTGATTTCTTCACTTTCTTCCTTGATTCTTAAGAAAAATTGGGAGCTTTTCTTTTGTAGAGGATTCGGCCATGGTGTCTTATGAATGAGAAAACAAAATTTTCTCACTTTAAATAATGGTCCAAACCGACTTGGGGGAATAATGGTATTTTGGTCATTTGGTCAATTAATCTAATTAATTAATAATAATAAACTTTAAGTTAACAAATCCAATTTGTAAACTTTAAGCTTAATAGAATCATGTCACATGTAACCAATAATAATCAAACATATTGCATAACAATTATGTAATATTGATATAATTTAATTATCTAGATATTTAACATTTAAATATCTAAATAATTAATTAATGCGATTATTATTTTATTTACATTAAATAACAAATATATATATATATATATATATATATATATATATATTAATGGCATGTGTCAAAGTCTCATTTGAAAATTAATTAATATGTATCAAATCAAATCTTGTATCAAATATAAATTCATATTAATTATTAATTGACCGAAATGCCCATAATACATGTATTTTCGTTTAAACGATTCGAATTAACTCATTTAATCCGATGAAGTATTATTTATAATATGTTACCCAATTGCTCAACGAGTACACTTGGACTCTATAAGTTTAAGTTTATCTGTCACAGAATCCAATTTCGTGTTCAGAATTCACCCATTCATGAATTATGACGACCATGGATAATCTCGCTAAACTATGCAAGACGAGGTCATTGCATACGTATAATCCCTCCGTCACATGCTATCAATATTATACCGGGGATATAGATAAGAACGTCAAATTCCTAAGGTATAATATAATCGACTTTCAAATTTATGATCTCTAAATAACAATCGGAATTCGCTTCCGAAGTATACCACAGCCATGGATTTACTAGATCGCAAATACGTACATGATATCTATGCCCTATACATATGACTGATGGATTCTATCTGATACTCACAGGATATTATGAGCATCATTCCACACCCAACAAACAGGCGGAGGTCTGATCTAAATAGATCGGTGACGTGACTGCCATCAAAGTGTGGAGGATATCTCATATATCCACAGTGATATCTCAAGTCGAATGACCACTATGCTACTCGACTCGAGAAGATTCCTAATGACGTTGGTGTAATATCTATTAGGAAATCTTCGGTGAGCCGTTCAGTGCTTATCAAATAAAAACCTACATGTCTATACGAGTCTCCCAAGACTCATGGTTCATTGGGATAAACCATCAGACCAAGTCTCGATATACGACATGTACTGGTCTCAGTAGATTTTACTAACTGACCCGTATCAGTAAATCTTGACCAGAAACTTTATTTGATAATGTACTTCTAGTAGTGACACTTCTCAATGTCAATTACAAACTAATTTGTAACCGCGCACTATAAAATATATTATCGGGTCTTTGTCTAATATATACATATCACTAAATCATATTCAGTTTCAATCTAATCGTAATTATATCGAATATGTATATAAAATCAAGAAGTACTACCATAAATAAGTAATATTATAGAAAAATGAATTGTTCGTATTCATGAATCGGACATAAATACGATCCGGATTGGCACTCCGAGCACCAACCCTAACACCTACAATATACATACCGATTCTATCTACAATTGATTTAACTTGTTTAGCATACTACACAATTTATAATTGATTCAAACCTAACATAATATGAACTATACCTAACTTGTATTTATGCTACGCAAGCATTCTATCATATCAGAAATATGATATAAACATGTTATAAACATGCATTATTACACATGGATGGACTGCTCAAAATAAATTATTATAATTTCAACTACATCGTCAATGAAATGCGGCCACTTAGACTAACATGTTTACCATACGTGTGGACCCCGATGACTAACTCTAATGACTGCAGCAGCTGATGTCCATCTTATTCCAAGCTCATCCTCTATGTACATGGGACCTGTAACAAATTTTGAAATTGAAGAGAGTAATCCATATGAATGACTTAGTGAGTGAATATTGAAAACGAACACAAATTGAATAAATATCATATATATGTGTCTCCGTGTGTGTGTGTGTGTTAAATATACGTCGAACCTGACGCCTGGAACATAGGGAAACTGAGAATCTGAAACTAAAAATTGTAAGTCGTATTCACTTATATAACTACAACATATTTGAAAATTAAACATGACTAAAAATCTGATACATAGCAACCTGACTGAATACGTGAAAACTGGAAACATGTCAACATAGGGCCATAAACTGAAAATTTATCTTGGAAAACTAATATATGAGCTGGAAACATATACTGAAAACATAACCTTATTTGTAAACTGGAAAACATATTCATGAACTGGAAACTGTATCATGAACTCGAAAACATAAATGTAAGCTGAAAACTTAAACATAAACTGATTTCGTAACGTGAACTGGAACATATGCACAGCTGTAAACTAAAAATTGTTATACTGAATATTGAGCTACAAACTGAAAAAACTCAAACGTGAACTAAAAATATGCCATAAGCTGAAACGTCTCTAATATCGTATCCTGGGGGCGTGTGTTGGATTTCTATGGCCCCGATGATCGAATACAAAGTAAGAAATAAACATGCGAATATATCACGGAGTTGCGGAATACTCACATCGAGCGGTTGAGCGACGTGGCAACGAACAAAAATCTTTTTCTGCTCACTGTCGTGGTCACGGCAGTGACTGATTTTTGCTCCTCCATTTTCGGCTTTGGATCATCTTCCAAGCTCCAAGCTTTCGTGGTGTGATTCCAAGCTCATGGGTGGACTTCCCTATCACCTTCGCATATCTCTCGGAGTGCTAGCTCTCAAGAAATTTGCCACAAATTTCCCACACTTTGCTTCCATTGCTCACGATTTTTGCCCAGCAAAAACAGTGAAGAAATGCCCATTGGGCGTGAAAGAGAGAGAGAGGAAAGAGATGAGATTTGTGTGGTTGGTTTCTAATTTGTGTATCTTATACACAAATGTGAATTTCAAATTCATTTACAATGAATTTGGCTTTCAAAAAGTCAAGCCTTTAAGGCTCCAACCACTCACATCAACTATATCAATCAATGAATAGTGACTGGCGTCAATCACTCAAAGTGAAAGACATCTATCACTTGATTGACGAATGATGTGACACTAGATGCGACTAGCGATTTGACACTTGATTTGACTTGCGTGCCGCACTCGAATTCGAAATGTGAATGCGCTCGTAAACAATCCCGGGCTCGGGTTCACTAATTCCAAATTAACGAATTTTCCGTTGCGACGTAATTAAATGATTATGCCTAGCGATATCACTATTCACGTCGCTAACGAATTAATTCTAAATTAACTCGTTCGCCAGAATTAAAATCTAATTTTAATTCCGCGTCGAAATCCAATTTCGTATAATATATCGAATATATTAATTAATCGATTAATTCCAAATTAATCGTTATCTCTCTTTAAATGATATTTTATCCCAGATAAAATATCTCCGCAATTAATTCCATATTAATTTTCTCTCTCATCTAATTAATCCCAGATTAATTAAAAGTGCTAGTCATACGTCATCGGTGAATCTTCGGGAAGCGACCCATGAGATCCCCGGATATGTTGGCAGTAAATTCGATCGTCGGACTATCCAAACACGTAAGTACCTAGTACTACGTTTGTACCGATTTACAAGACAATGTTGGCTTCTAGCAAAGAGTCATGCCTACCCAATTCTCCAGAAATATCCTTACAGAAATATAAGGATCTATATCAGACTTAGTATACATAGTATTGCGTATTTCGATCCAGTATCGGATGATCAGGTGCTAGGCCTGGGGCTGGAATTGTGTATGCCCCGTACGAAGCACATGTCGGATGTCTGGTAACTAGTCTCTATAATCGGATAAACATGACCTTGTCATTTTATCCCGATGACTGCAGTACATAAGAGAACCAATACCGTATCCTACGTGACCATCATCTCCATATGACTGGAGTGACACTTCCGTCTTGACATCACACCCAACACACTACGATTCTCAATATACCCAGAAGTGGCGTACACAGAACCGGTTAAAGCCCTGAACGACCAAGACTAAAGTATATTGATTGTCGCAAGTATTAGCGGTGCAAGTCTCAGGTTAAGAGCAAATATACCTACCCTGATTTCGGACTTCCATAGACACATAGTCATACTACCAATGGAATTCTGAGGGGGTCTATCCAGAGCGAAGCTGTTTCCCGTACCATCGGTAAAACACAACCTCCTATTACACTTGCATGAGTATCCTATACCCAAATATATGAGAACTATGCCGTTATGCCCTCACAACGCGCACAAGTGTAATACTAGTCTTTTACGTATTTATCGATGTCCAATCTCGATAATACTCTGACTAGGGATATTTAATGATTTATCCTTCCTGGACTGATACTGTCTCATATCATTCTCAATCCAGGAACAAATCATTATGAACTCATATCATTTATATATCTTGGTGATCTAATCACAAATGATAAGAGTGCAATCTCATTTGTCACATAGTTAATTTGTATAACAACACCATGATCTGTACAAATAGTGACGTTATGGGTCATAATTGTCCAACAGCGTGAACCTACTCAGCGAGACCTGATACCGCGTAAGTAGGGGATGCTGAGCTGAATATGCCTAGGAAGGTTATCTGAATCAGTAGGCCTGCTAAAATAAAAGCGAACTCGAGGTTGGGACGCTATGCTGAGCTGAATGGATGGTACTTTAGTGGTGTTTTGAAAATATTTTCATTCTTCGAAGACATTTACCAAAATGTTTAAACTAAAAATTAAGAAAAATCATAACTGAAAACATATTTCATAAACACGTAAACTGAAAACCTGATCTATAAACAAGAAATACAAAATCGTAAACTGGAAATATAAACTGGAAACTTATAACATTGGATGAAATCCATAAATATAACACATGAAAACGTGATCTGAAAATTGAAATCTGACACATAAGTTGAGGACTGCACATGAGCTGTAAAAACATAAACATGTATTGATACATGTAGTTGTTTATGCATACAAGCTCGTATGGAACCCATTACCTATTTTAGAATAAGTATGAGATAAGTGTCGTCCCTCATCCGAATAGAATCCCTAACCAGTGCTTCTACCGTGAGGACACATAAACTGAATGCTTACTTATAAAGACGGAAATGTGACATGGGAAAACATAATATGAAATTATAAAATGAAAACGTAAACTGACTACATAAGTTGAAAACTTAATCTGACTGCATGGGTTGAAACCATAGTCTAAAAACTTAAACTAAATACGTAAACTGATAATACATACTAACATAATGTTAACATATACATAATAACTTGAAAATATAAGGAAGTAAGTAGCATTCACTCACATGTTAGCTTAAAATGTTTATATGACATCTTATTTATGCCGGGGCACTATTTAACTTAGGTTGAGCTGCTAACATTATTATTACTACACATGATGTGACATGCTAAGTGGTCATTTCGACATGACCTATATTGTCACTTAAAACACCCATAACAACGCTAAAGGTGGTTCACATACGATCCGCCAACACACATACCCAATACACATAGTAATTATGCATAATTGTATCAAACCAAACAAACTTGTGGCTACCACCAACCTATACTTATGTGTGGGACACAGAAACTAGGCGACGCATGTTTTTTTCGGGCTCACGGCACGATTGGGAGTACGGAGTAGCCCGCGGGGGACTAAACCGGAGAATAAATGAGTCGCCACCCGGTGTGAACCGGGAAAATGATTTAAGGCCGCACTCACTCCTCGCAAGGGAAGACCTCAAACCGTTGGGTTCAGAATGGTCCATTACCTATGCCACTTGTAATAAAATGATTTGTGCAATAATTTAATCGAGTCTAGCAACATATATTCCTAAGGGTATTCTATTTCTAAGTTCGCACACATAGATCAAAAGTTCATCTAAGTTCACATGTAAAACATTTTCCAATTCACATAAAACCTATTTACATATAATCTATGTCCGAATTTTCATGCATAAAGATAAATACAGCTAGAATAAAATGTCATAAGCACATTACATTCGATCATAGGCATGCCAGTAGATAATAATTGTACAATCACACATGAAAGCAAATCGGAATAACGGTGAGCATATAACTTCATGAACATGTTGAATGTATGAATATGGAAGCATAAGTAGATGACTATCACGTGAACATGCATCATGGAAACGAACAAGTAATCTTGTGCACACAATAAATGACTAAATACGAGAACATGAACAATCAAAAAGGCAAATGACAAAATGAGTAGCCATGCAAGAGATGTAATGAAAGAGGGATTGTTTACAGTGGGCGTTCGTGCGGCGTTCGTATCCGCATTCGAACGGTAAACATAAGGTTAGCGTTCGAGTAGCGTTCGTAAACGCGTTCGAACGAACTGAGACAGAAAACATGTGTTCGTGTGGCGTTCTGAAACGCGTTCGAACAGGGTTACAGCAGCAACCTCCAAAATGCGGTAAACAACATGACACATACATGAACGGATGAATAGATAACACCTAATAAATAATAACTGGCTAAAAGGCGCGGCAAAGTATCGTGGTAAAGGTAGACTGTAGGCTTTTTATCCCTCCAAATAGAGGACCTTTAATCCAACTTACTAAGCCCATGCGCATCACATCATAATGCATATAAAAGTAAAGACAACAATATCGGACTTCGTATACCCGATTGAACACATCTTACATTCGACCGAATATACATCATCCGGCGCGGAAAGCATCATGGTAAATGAATTTTAACCCCTCGACATGAAGGACCTTTAATCCAACTTACTAAGCCCATGCGCTAATAACATAATGCATATAAAAAAATAAAGACAACAATATCGGACTTTGAAAACCCAATTGAACACATCTTACATTCAATCGAATATACATCATCCGGCGCGGCAAAGCATCGTGGTAAAGGATTTTAACCCCTCGAATGGAGGACCTTTAATCCAACTTACTAAGCTCATGCGCTAATAACATAATGCATATAAAAAAAATAAAGACAATAATATCGGACTTTGTATACCCAATTAAACACATCTTACATTCAATCGAATATACATCATCCGGCGCGGCAAAGCATCGTGGTAAAGGATTTTAACCCCTCGACATGGAGGACCTTTAATCCAACTTACTAAGCCCATGCGCTAATAACATAATGCATATAAAAAAATAAAGACAACAATATCGGACTTTGTTTACCCAATTGAACACATCTTACATTCAACCGAATATACAGCATCCGGCGCGGCAAAGCATCGTGGTAAAGGATTTTAACCCCTCTAAATGGAGGACCTTTAATCCAACTTACTAATCCCATGAGCTTTATCTCATCATTACACAAACAAATAACATGCAGAAATTAAATAACGGATAATAAACAAACAAGACAAAATAAATCAAAATATGTGTCGTTTGCTCAAGTGGTACGTGGAGTTGTATCCCAAGTACAGACCGCACTACCGTCCATTCAGATTCGGCTACGGAGTTTACGTCTGGGTTTCCATCCTATATACCACGAGAGGTGACACATTTTCCATTTTATTCAAGGTCCACAACACACATCATTCCACGATACTCATGCAAATAATAAACAATAAAAATACGAATGAAAATAGATGTAAAAAGTGCCATCAGGTCTAACCTTTTACGTTGACTCTAGGACTCGCGTTACACGGTGATCAGAAGGGCTAAAGCTCCGTAACTTTTCTAGTTCACTGGTTTGCGTCTTTCATCGCTGTTTTGCTGTTCGGGCTACTGTTTTGACTCCGTTTTGCTGTTGTTTTAATGCTATTTTTTTCACTATTTTTACTGTATCAGGGGCTATTTTTAAAGGGGTTAAGAGCTGCTGTTTTGCGGTTTCATTTAGGGGTTTTAGAGTGCAGTTCTTGTTACTATTTTTGGTGATTTTAGCTATTGTTTAAGGGTGATTTTTCAGTGATCATGGGCCTGTATGAGGCTGTTATTTTTGGTGGTTATAGGGTTGTATGGGGCTGTTGTTTTCGGTGGTTTAGGGGCTGTATAGGCTTGCTATTTTCGGTGGTTTAGGGGCTGTATGGGGTTGATATTTTCGGTGGTTTAGGGGCTGTATGAGGCTGCTGTTTTCGGTGGTTTAAGGGCTGTATGGGGCTGCTGTTCTCGACAATGTGAAGAGATGAGAAGAGAATTTTCTTTGTTGCTTCTTACTTGTGGTTGGCGTGAATGCTGGGGCTTTTCTTTTTTGTGTATGCGTGAATCCGAGAGGAGAGAGAAGTGTTGGAATTTGGTTTCTTTTATAGACAAAGGCTAAGGCTTCTCTTTGTTTGAAAAGGATGGAATCAATTAGTGTCTTACAAGAAAAGTCTAATATTTGATTGGGGGTCATGTCTTGGCTAGATTAGGAATATGATATATTTAATTTGTTTTGTTTAGGCAAGAGATTTGTTTAGTTAGGAATATAATATACTTGATTGATTTTAATTAGGCATGATTTTATTTGATATTTATTTTAATTTGGTATATGATTTTTAGATTTTATTTAATTCCTCATGTGTTAAATGTGCATTTTATTAATTTGGATGTGTTTCAAGTGGACTTAGGCGTGAATGAGCTTGGTGTGGGCGTGTGGCTTGGCTTTGGAGGTGGGCTTGGTGTGTGTGGGCTAGGTGCGTGGCTTGTGGGGGTTCTTAGGCTAAAGTGCTTAAAACGAAAGTCCAACAAGCAAACCCGAAGCATAAACAAATGAATTAATTCCAAAAATTGTCAATTCTTGACTTTTCCCTTCCGACGTCCGTTTCCCGCGACTTCCGTGACTTAAAAGGTAGTGCCTCTAAATAAGACTCATCATCGGGACTTACATGCAAAAATGCAGTGCCTACAGTCGCCCCCACTTTGATGGGATTTTTGTTCATTCCTGAACCTTGCTCCATTCTCGGAGTGCCAATCTCGGCTTGTTCATTCCTGAACCTTGCTCCATTCTCGGAGTGCCATTCTCGGCTTGTTCATTCCCGAACTGTGCTCCAGTCTCGGAGTGCCATTCACGGCTTGTTCATTCTCGAACTGTGCTCCATTCTCGGAATGCCATTCCCGGCTTGTTCATTCTCGAACTGTGCTCCATTCTCGGAGTGCCATTCCCGGCTTGTTCATTCTCAAACTGTGCTCCATTCTCGGAGTGTCATTCCCGGCTTGTTCATTCTCGAACTGTGCTCCATTCTCGGAGTGCCATACCCGGCAAAACTGATGATGTGGGGCCTCGCCCCCAGAGTGCCATACCCGGCAAGACTGCTATTGATGCTAATGTTGGCTTTGCCCCCAGAGTGCCATACCCGACAAGACTGATACTAATATGGGCCTAAACCCAAGGATTCCTACCCAAATCCGACACTGTACTTATTGCTATTTCTGATTGGCTGCCGCTTCTCTGTTTCTTCTTCGAAACCTGTGAATACAAAACAAAACAAACACAAAAAGAATGCAAAATGCGTCACGTGTATGCATGCATGCATGAGTGAATTTTCTATCCCGTTGGGTTAGGTCTTCTGCCAATTCCTCTGGTGTCCATTCTTCTCTTCCTTAGACAAAGTACAACTTCAATCTGTCAACATTGATCGACTTGGTGAACTCGTTCCCTTCCAAACCTGACAGTCTCACTGCCCCTATTTCCCATTTTCTAAATGGCTATCTTATCTTTTCTGCTTGCTTCTTTCGAAGATTCCCCGTATTCTAAATATCGCTAAGTATCATAGTACCAAGTTTTAATGCTTTTGGCAAATGTACTCATGTTGCAGGAAGAGGCTTAGGCAAGTAAACGAAATGAACGTCTTTATTTCGTTGAGAAAAAAAGTTCGAACAAGTAAACAAAATCAATGTCTTTATTTAAAAATGCTGGATAAAATAGACTAGGAGGAACAGCTCCATTAACCGCAGCACTGCCTTCTTCCTTGGCCTATGGTTCTTCACTGTCATCCATGTAAGAAGCTTGGTGGTCGAGGGTTTGGAGGACAAAAGTTTCGGGCAATCCAGAGTTGACATGTAGGTGGGTGGTGGAACGAAATGGTAGTTTGGTAGAGGGTTTATGTGTGTGTTGGGTTGTTCTTTTCCTGGGTCGGGTATTTTATGGGAATCTATGAGATCTTGAATTTCATGCCTGAGGCAGGTGCAGTTGTCGGTGTCATGGCCATGTAGCTGGTGGAAGTGACAATAAAGGTTCACATTTATGTGTGGCGGTGGGGGGTGTGGAAGTGGTTTGCCTTCTAAGGGTTTCAAGAGTCCTTGTCCCTGTAACTTTTCAAACACCTTCGACAAAGGTCTACCAAGGTTGGAGAATTGCCTGTTTCTGATGGCAGCGACTTCGGCAGTAGTAGGCTTGGTTTCAGAAGGCCCCCAAAAAGTTCTCATATTCTGGCCATAAAACTTTCTGTTCTCAGCCTCTTCCTCCTCAATATCCATAACAGTCTCTCTCAACTGTCGAAAATCAGTGATCATCGAAGTCATCATCCTCAGCTTACCATAAATAGAGGGCTTGGTGCCTTTGATGATCATCTTGATCTGGTATTTCTCTGAAGGCCGAGTCTGCATTTTCAAAAGCTGACCTCTCCAGTGGTCTACATAATCTTTAAAGTTTTCCTCCGACTTTTGCTTAGTATTCTCCAAATCGCGGAGTGACAAATCGATCTCCAGGTCTATGACGTACTGTTTTAAGAAGGCATCGGCCAACTCCCTCCAATCTTCCTTAACCTTTTTCTCAAGACCGTGATACCACACCACAGGTGCCCCCTCGAGCGACATCCCAAACATTTTCTGAACTTGGCGCTGTGACAGACCCACTGAACTCATAACCGAAACATACTGTCGGAGATGGACCCTCGGATCCCCATTCCCATTAAACTTGGCTATATCCGGCATCTTGAACTGAGCTGGCAGCTGTTTTTCAAAAGTCATTGCTTCATAATCTAACAACTCTTCATGTTTACCCCTCATTTTGCGGGTAACCGTTTCTACCTGATCCCAGAGCTTCTGAAATTATGCCTGAGACTCAATCACTCTGCATGTTGCATACTCTGCCATGTCGTCATCAAAAGCGGGGATATCATCCCCCAACCCATTCAGAGGTTCCTCGCGTCTCACATTCTCATAACTTCCCCCAGCACGGGGTACAACCATACCAGCCACAACAGTAGTCAAGGCTTGCAGCTGTTCAGTAATTTTGGCGAGACCATTTCCAACTGATCTATCCGGGATACCTCGTTATCGGATGTACTCATATTTGTTATTGGCCTCTTAGTGAGTCTTTCATAACCCAACGGGAATCTATGATATCTTTTATAGACATAGAGGGTGTTAACATGATATATGTATGCATGAGATGAATGAGATGCATGCGATACAATGAAATATCAACTCATTAAAATTTTCACACAAATCGGCCCATCTTTATTTTAGAAGCTTTTGGGCTAACTGTCATAGGAGTGAACTCGTCCTAAATGGCCCAACAAGTTCACATCTCATGGCAAGAAGTCCAACCGTATCCAAATGATAATATTTCTAAACACAAACATATAATGGCCCATTGGCGTTTTAGAAGTTTTTGGCCCAATCATCATAAGATACGTTCTTGTCCCAGTTTAAATGGCCCAACAAGCCCATACCTCATGACAAAAGGTCCGAATGGATCCAAACGACAATGTTCTCAAACACAAGCATATAATGGCCCATTGGCGTTTTTGAAGCTTTTGGCCCAATCATCATAAGATATGTTATTGTCCCAGTTTAAATGGCCCAACAAGCTCATACCTCATGACAAAAGGTCCAAATGGATCCAAACGACCATGTTCCCAAACACGAGCACAAGTAAATAATTATTATTAGTTCTACGACTAAGGTTCACATGCGGGTTTACGGGGGTGTGGATAAAGGCTCTCGCTGACGAAGGATTGCCCACAACCAGGACTCCCCACTCAAGGGTTCAAACGACCAAGTGAGCGCACCTTTTTTATACCTTAAGGTACGTGCCAACGAGTTATGGTGTGTGACTGACTGTCAAATGGATTTCCCGTTGTAGATTCCCCAGAGGGAGGGTGTAGCGAACTCTCTTAAATACCCAAGCCTCTTAGGCTCTTATCGCTTGGTGGCAGGAATAAACAACGAGTCCTCCAAATTAGTCCATCACAGTAAGCTACGAGTAAATGATTATCTAGGTGCCTTCACAGCTTTTCCTTATAGAAATGTAGTGAGTGAAGGAAGACACCAAACCATCACCTAGCCTTAATAATGCCTTTGATTAAATCACCTCAACCCACAATAGACACGGTTAACTTAAAGCACAAATCACAAACATTACAAGATATTATTTCGGGGCCGATTCTCTATCCCCAGTGGAGTCGCCAGACTATGGGCCACAGAAAATGGGCGACGCATGTTGTTCCGAGCTCGCGGCCCGATTGGGAGTACGGAGTAGCCCGCGGGGGACTAAACCAGAGACTAAAGGAGTCGCCACCCGGTGTGAACCGGGAAAATGATTTAAGGCCGCACTCACCCCTCGCAAGGGAAAACCTCAAACCGTTGGGTTCGGAATGGTCCATTACTTATACCACTTGTAATAAAATGATTTGTGCAATAATTTAATCGAGTCTAGCAACATATATTCCTAAGGGTATTCTATTTCTAAGTTCGCACACATAGATCAAAAGTTCATCTAAGTTCACATGTAACACATTTTCCAATTCGCATACAACCTATTTGTATATAATCTATGTCCGAATTTGCATGCATAAAGATAAATACGGCTAGCATATAATGTCATAAGCACATTACATTCGATCATAGGCATGCCAGTAGATAATAATTGTACAATCACGCATGAAAGCAAATCGGAATAACGGCGAGCATATAACTTCATGAACATGTTGGATGGATGAATGCAGAAGCATAAGTAGATGACTATCGTGTAAAAATGTATCATGGAAACGAACATGTAATATTGTGAACACAATAAATGACTAAATGCGAGAACATGAACAATCAAAAAGGCAAATGAAAAAATGAGTAGCCATGCATGAGATGTGATGAAAGAGGGCCTATTTACCATGGGCGTTCGGGCAGCATTCGTATCCGCGTTCGAACGGTAAACAAAAGGTTAGCGTTCGAGTAGCATTCGTAAACGCGTTCGAACGAACTGAGACAGAAAACATGCGTTCGTGTGGCGTTCTGAAATGCGTTCGAACGGGGTTACAGCAGCGACCTCCAAAATGCGGTAAACAACATGACACATACGTGAACAGATGAATAGATAACACCTAATAAATAATAACGGGCTAAAAGGCGCGGCAAAGTATCGTGGTAAATGTAGACCGTAGGCTTTTTATCCGTCCAAAAAGAGGACCTTTAATCCAATTTACTAAGCCCATGCGCATCACATCATAATGCATATAAAAGTAAAGACAACAATATCAGACTTCGTATACCCGATTAAACACATCTTACATTCGACCGAATATACATCATCCGGCGCGGCAAAGCATCGTGGTAAATGATTTTAACCCCTTGACATGGAGGACCTTTAATCCAACTTACTAAGCCCATGCGCTAATAACATAATGCATATAAAAAAATAAAGACAACAATATCGGACTTTGTATACCCGATTGAACACATCTTACATTCAATCGAATATACATCATCCGGCGTGGCAAAACATCGTGATAAAAGATTTTAACCCCTCGACATGGAGGACCTTTAATCCAACTTACTAAGCCCATGCGCTAATAACATAATGCATATAAAAAATAAAGACAACAATATCGGACTTTGTATACCCGATTGAACACATCTTACATTCAACCGAATATACATCATCTGCGCGGCAAAGCATCGTGGTAAAGGATTTTAACCCCTCGACATGGAGGACCTTTAATCCAGCTTACTAAGCCCATGCGCTAATAACATAATGCATATAAAAAATAAAGACAACAATATCGGACTTTGTATACCCGATTGAACACATCTTACATTCAACCGAATATACATCATCCGGCGCGACAAAGCATCGTGGTAAAGGATTTTAACCCCTCGAAATAGAGGACATTTAATCCAACTTACTAAGCCCATGCGCTTTATCTCATCATTACACAAACAAATAACATGCAGAAATTAAATAACGGATAATAAACAAACAAGACAAAATAAATCGAAATATGTGTCGTTTGCTCAAGTGGTACGTGGAGTTGTATCCCAAGTACAGACCGCACTACCGTCCATTCGGATTCGGCTACGGAGTTTACGTCTGGGTTTTCATCCTATATACCACGAGAGGCGACACATTTTCCATTTTATTCAATGGCCACAACACACATCATTCCACTATACTCATGCAAATAATAAACAATAAAAATACGAATGAAAATAGATGTAAAAAGTGCCCTCAGGTCTAACCTTTTACGTCGACTCTTGGACTCGCGTTACACGGTGATCAGAAGGGCTAAAGCTCCGCAACTTTTCTGGTTCACTAGTTTGCGTCTTTCCTCGCTGTTTTGCTGTTCGGGCTACTGTTTTGACTCTGTTTTGCTGCTGTTTTATTGCTGTTTTTTTTGTCACTATTTTTACTGTATCAGAGGCTGTTTTTGTTATTTTTAAAGGGGTTAGGGGCTGCTGTTTTGCGGTTTCTTTTAGGGGTTTTTGAGTGCAGTTATTGTTACTGTTTTTGGTGATTTTAGCTATTGTTTTAGGGTGATTTTTTCAGTGATCATGGGGCTGTATAAGGCTGCTATTTTCGGTGGTTATTGGGCTGTATGGGGCTGTTGTTTTCGATGGTTTAGGGGCTGTATGGGGCTGCTGTTTTATGTGGTTTAGGGGCTGTATGAGGCTGCTGTTCTCGACAATGTGAAGAGAGGAGAAGAGAATTTTCTTTGTAGCTTCTTACTTGTGGTTGGCGTGAATGCTAGGGCTTTTATTTTTTGTGTATGCGTGAATCCGAGAGGAGAGAGAAACGTTGGAATTTGGTTTCTTTTATAGACAAATGCTAAGGCTTCTCCTTGTTTTGAAAAGGAATGAATCAATTAGTGTCTTACAAGAAAAGTCTAATATTTGATTGGGGGACATGTCTTGGCTAGATTAGGAATATGATATATTTAATTTGTTTTGTTTAGGCATGAAATTTGTTTAGTTAGGAATATAATATACTTGATTGATTTTAATTAGGCATGATTTTATTTGATATTTATTTTAATTTGGTATATGATTTTTAGATTTTATTTAATTCCTCATGTGTTAAATGTGCATTTTATTAATTTGGATGTGTTTCAAGTGGGCTTGGGCGTGAATGGGCTTGGTGTGGGCGTGTGGCTTGGCTTTAGAGGTGGGCTTGGTGTTTGTGGGCTAGGTGTGTGGCTTGCGGGGGTTCTTAGGCTAAAGTGCTTAAAATGAAAGTCCAACAAGCAAACCCGAAGCATAAACAAACGAATTAATTCCAAAAATGTGTCAATTCTTGACTCTTCCCTTCCGACGTCTGTTTCCCGTGACTTCCGCGACTTAAAAGGTAGTGCCTCTAAATAAGGCTCATCATCGGGACTTACATGCAAAAATGCAGTGCCTACACTATGGTAGTTTAGTCAACTTAATCTATGCATATTTCTTGCTAGTAACCACTTATGTAACCCCATCAATCCTTGGATTTCATAACATGTCAAAATATCCAAATCTTAGGGTTTTTCTCAATCCATAACATATAATGCACTTTAACTCAAATCATTCACATATCATGAAAAAATCCCTATAATGATAAAATACAAAATAAATATCAAAATGAACCTTATGAAGCTTACTCGATCTTTCTAGTGCTTGAAATGCATGAAATATCAAGATTCTAGCTTTATTTGAAGATCTAGCATGAAGTCTTTTTAGAGAGAAAGAAATGTGAGGGAGAGAGGAAGATAAATAAGAGAGAAATATATACATGGCCTATTTATAGTGGGCCAAATTTTCAAGAATTTTCTGTCTGAAAATCGTAGGGTCGTTTGAACTCCTGACGCACGTAACACGATCGGAAACATTCTGGATGGTTTTATTCGAATGTGAATGAAAAACATGTCATAAATGCGAGAAATCTGATTCGTACGAATGTGACACTAACGTGAGAATGCTGAAATATCTAACTCTATATATGAGGACTGAACTTGATTATATTAGTCGGTTCACACCCATGGACCATACGCGTACATGATACATCACATGCATGCTATGTATGATCATGATAAACATGCTAAAATTCCAAGATATTACGTCTGAATATCCTCACAAGGAATAGTAGTGGCCAGCCATTGTGTGACTGGCGGAGTTGGAGCCTGTGGTGAATGTGGTGACTGGAGATGCTGTGTTGCAAGACTGAATATCTTGGAGGGTCACTTGCTTCACGTTATGAGATTGATTATTGTAATTGAAAACGATGATATCTCCGATGTGGAAGTTCTTGGAAAAGCTAACTTGTTGTAATCCATCGATGTCGTCCATCCAGTTGAGTCCCCACATTGTGAACAACTCCACTGCCAAAAAAAAAGAGACTCTAAGAAAAGTAGTAGCCATGAATAAGAAGGAGGCTGCTGCTAGTGTTATTCTCTTTGCGGAAGCCATAATGTCTAATGCAACAAGACAAAAAAATGGATGAATAAGAAGTACTATGCGGGTTAATGAGAGGGGAAGTAGAGGTGTCAGATTTACTTTGAAGTGACGCGTGAGGGTTACACCCCCACGTACTAATGAGAATTAAAAAGAATGAAACTATAAAGATCTTAACCTAGTTTATATACCATGTTAGATAATATGAAAGAAAGTTTTGAATTTACTATATATTGTATTTACAGTGATATATATGCCTTTATATAAACAACATATCAAACTAAAATAGGAAAGTAATAATACTAATAAGGATATAACATAAAATCACAAATCTTAAGGATTATAAGAATCGTATATTGGAGATTGATTACATGTAAAGATATATTATTTCCTTAACAGAGCCCACCCCCCTTATTTACTCTCTCATCAAGAGCTCTATCTTTAAATTCTAATTACCCAAATGAAAATAATAATGATAATAATAATAATAATAATAATAATAATAATAATAATAATAATAATATAATAATAATAATAATAATAATAATAATAATTTAGATACTTTGCTTTACTCTGTGCATTCCTTTTATTAATCATGATTCACATACATATTAGAGCAGTCAGTTAGTTATTAGTGATGTTGATGATGGTTTTTTTCACCTCCAGGAAGTTAAAATCTCGAGGAATGGTAAGTTGGGGATTGTGTTTGACCAAGAGAATGAAGAGGACCCAGAGAGGCCGCATTCAGATAAGGGACCCGAGCCTATTGTACCACAGTCTTATCGAGAATATTATCGACTGATGAAGTGGAGTTGAGTTACCGAACCGACCTAAAAAGTATGGATTTGGAATCACTTAAGCACTAGTGGAGGTTGACCCGAGATGGTCTGAACTTGTCGACCCGACTATGTTGAGGAAGTTGAAAGAGATGACCAATCGTGACTCATCTCGGTACGCCAACCCGAAGAGAAGAGCTGAGACCACAAGATATCTAATACTTGAAAGCACATGGCGCATGCCCTACGTGAAAGTTAGGGCCTCTAGAAGGCTGATGTGACAGAAGTAAGTCAGAGACTTCCCTTGGGAAGAGACTCTGACATGTTGAACAATGCTGGAGTTGTTGGGTTACAGACTGTCACGTTGGCAAAACATGTAATAGTGGGCAAAAGGTTGAAATGATGGCCTTCAGCTGACATAGGGTGGTTGAGTCAGAAATCAGAGCTACTGTTTGCAAAGTGGTTAGGGGGAAAAGAAGCATGGGCAACAATGTCATAATGACATGGGCTGACGTCGTGGGTTGGCAGAATAGTAGATTCAGAAGTCGATATAAAGGAATCGAAGACTCAATTCGAAGAGTTGGCTTTTTTGTTAGCAATCTTGATATTTCTTCACTTATAAAGAGAGATCCAAAAATTTAGTGATAGAGAGAGAGAGAAAGCTGATCGGTTTTGACCCGAGCAAGTAATAAAATTCCATCTCTTTACTCTCGTGGACGTAGGTTGTAGTCGATCTCCGTTGAACCATGTTAATCTCTTGTTTCCCCTGTAATTTTCTGTTTGCTTGCTAAGTTTGTTTTGGTTCCCAACTAACCAAAAAAATTCATTGATAGATAGAGGTTTGTTCGAGGGGTTGAATTCTCATATCACCCTTGGAACGAAAAACAGTCGTCAACAAGTGATAGCTTAAAAATGATGCTAAGAAACTAGCATTGCATTCAAGGACGAAGCCATGAGATTCTTTGAGATGAGATTTTATAATTTTTAAGAGTCTAATTTATATATTTATGATGATATTATTATTATTTATTTAGTACTAACAATTAAAAAATATTTGAGAGGGTTACATACAAGAGATTTCCCCCATTGAGTACTGTCGAACTGATGATTGGATTATAAATGTTAAAACTTGTGCCATATTGCAATGATTAATTTTTTTTGTTTGGTCTTGGCATTACACAATTGCACATGTTGAGCTCAGAAATCACCTCAGCGTGGGAGCAGAGGCGCAGCTCATTTCTGAAAAATGCACATGGGAACTTGATACTGAGACTATTTAGGGCTAAGCCAAAGTTGTGGTACTAGATTCTTTCCTTATTTGGGTCCTTTACATTTTAGAAATTTGAACGTGTAAATCATTCTAACTTTAGAGGACTTGGATTTACAACTTTCTCCCTATAAAGCTTCAATTATTTTCTACAAGCGATTGAATTACTTGACAGTACTGATGCATTATTGTAGGATAAGATGTCTTTAATAATTTTGGAATTAGCTAGCTAAGGATGTGCTCACTGGGTTCTAACATTTGATGAATTATTAATGGCCTTGCCTAAAATGGTTGTGCCCTAACGAGGCACGACAGCTATGATGCAGAGGAAGAACGAACAAGATGTTAAAATTAGGCAATAGTAATGCTGATAATGAAGTTTGTTCGGTGATTCCCAGCTGCCCAAATGCAAATTGAAACTCAACACTTCTCTTCCAATGGATTTAGATTCGGTAATGATATGAGTTTTGTGATGATTTTTTTATAATATCAAAAATGAGATAAAAAGTTACTTAATAAAAATTTATATGTAATAATTAATTATTATTAATACACACATACTATAAAATTATAAAAAAAAAAAAAAAAAAAAACTTATATAGTTTAGGTCAATATTGAATTCAAATTTCTCTTTCAATTACTATTGATGCATGGTGGGGATGGGCACGATTATCATCCTTGTTTTGAAAATCGGACCGGACCGACCGGTTGAATCGGCCTAACCAAAAATTGATCACGAGTCCGGTACTGTTGAATCCTAAAAATCGAGAGGTTAAAAAATTAGTCAAAATCGGTGAACCGTTTGGTAACGGTTGGGGGTCGAACCCTAACCGAACCGGTCCTTTACGATTCCGGTGGTGAACGGACCTGATCGATTCTTAACCCATTTTTTAAATCAAAAAAATAAATATAAATTTTTTTCAATTAATAAATTTTTTTATGATGTGTTCAACTAAAATGATTTAATCAATAAAATAAATGACTCATTAAATTTTTTAAATCAATCGGGGTGGATTTTAAAATAGCATTCCGACATAACTGTGGCAACAGTCGGAAAGCAGGGCTTTCCGAATTCTGCCTTTTTGGTAATGGTCTGCCTCCGCATTCGTACAAAACTGAAGTGGGCTTTTGGCAAGCCCACTCAGCGACCCAATTAGCCATAAACAACTAGCAATAAAATCTTATGGGACATAAAGTAGAGAAGGCAACCAGCCTGAATATGGTTCAGCGATATTAATATTTATATCATATTCGTTTAATTAATATATATATAAATTTTACTCATACATGATCCTAATATCTTAGGCCATGTGCGATCCTCGGTCACACAAGAGATTTTATTTTTATTTAAACGAATATATCAATATATATATCCGACCCGTTCAAATAACGAATATAGAAAAATTGTATTTATCCATGAGACAATGCGCTTATGTTCGTATACTTCCCACACCTGAATATTGATTCCAACTAGCTGCTGAGCTCTCAATTTCAAAATTCAAATGCCTCCAACTGTTTGTGCGGAGTAGGGTGGGAGCTAAACTTTGAAAAGCCCTATTCTAATTCAAGTATTGTTTATTAGTGTTTTTTAAAATTTTATAAAAACTCAATTTATTTAACTTTGAATTGATGCTCTTATTATGTTGTAGTAAGTTCGAACTTAAATAAATAAACTTAAAATTATGGAGGATTTTTCAAAATCCGATCTATCTACCAACCCTATGACGGAGCCCAGAGTTCGGTTGGTGGCGTCAAGAAAATTAGCATTGTGCGAGTGCTATCTTCAGAACCAATATTCTTCGCATCAACCTGAACACCCAATGCGATCAACTGTTTGATCACCTTACCTGACATAATTGCGTGTGCAACGGTGGGTGCGCACATAGAATGGTTACGAGGAGAGTCGACATAAGTGGTAGGTTGGGATCTCCAAATTTAATCTAAAATTTAGGGACCAAATTTAATCCCATTTAAAAAATTTCTTAGATCTCTATAAAATTTAAGATAATTCAAAACCTTTCGATGTGTTCTAGGAAAATTCTGTAGCGAAATGGGCACACCACTAGACTTTTATAGAATCCTCATGTTATTTCAGGGTAACGTTTTGATCTGTTGGATCGCATCGCCATTATTATCATTGGTAGATTTGTAATATACCCATGCGGTACCATGTATTAGGGGAGGTGATATATCATGTGTCGGGTGTATATGTCATCTCTCTCACAGCAGGTGAGTCTCACACAGTTGTGGGACCCGCCTGCTGTGAGATATATGACATATACACCCGGCACATAATATAATTTTCAGTATTAGGGAGCTTGCCACAATATATTTGTACGTAAAATTATTTTATGAGGCATGAAAAAAATTTGAGTTATTTGAGGAAATTAGAGGGTTGCCTATCGCTTCATTCTTTATTTTCCTCCTTTTCGATTTGAGCGATGATATTAAAAGTGAATCAGGAATAAATCGGAACAAAATCACCATTAAAATTATATAATTTTGATTTTTTTCATTTTTTCAATTTATCATTAAAACGATGTAATTTTGATAATAATTTTATCTCAATTTAATTTTGATTTACTCTTTTTTTTTTCATTTTTCTTTTTATTCTAATATGGAGTTTGAAAGTATCAATGAAATACATCATTATCCCGAATATAACTTTTAGAAATTCATGGAACCATCTTGGCTTTTTTTTTTTTTTTTTTTTTTCCTTTTGAAATCGTTGAAAATCCCACCGTCAAAGTATCTCTTCCGGGTTTAAGCGTAACAAGTAAAATCTCCGATTGTTCCAGATTTTTATAAGAAACATACTTCTTGAATTCGAATCCAGAACCTCAAGTTGAGATCATGAACTATATACCACCAAGTCATGCTCATTCACTTACTAACACGCAAGTTCAGTTTGATTATGATGGAGTTTAAAAATACAAAATAGAAGCGTTAATGGTAAAATAAAAGTCAATAGTATTGAAAAATGTAATTTTATATAATAATTTTGAGAAACAAATAAGCAAATTAATATATAAGTTGTACTTTACCTCAATATCCGAGGTAGATCAATCCTACGATGGATGGGGCTAAAAAAAATTAATTTGGAAATCACTCAAAAATTCGAAATCTTGTTGTGTTCAACAACCGATTCATTACCATAATATATTTAAAACAGTTTCTATATTTTGAATACTAAGTAAGATTTAGAGTCCGTCTTATATAGTTTTTCAAATAGAATTTTTAGAACTTTCTACTGGTAGATTTTTTTGACAAAAAAAAAAATTTAATTGTTTGATTTTCATTGAGAGCTTTTATTAAAAAAATTATAAAACTACTTTAATAGATAAATTTTTAAAAATTATATTATAAAATAAATGGAAAAAAAAAGAAGATATTCTAGATAATTTAATCTCTATTCTTTACTTTTAAAAGTCCAAATTTTGAATTTTTATTAATATATGTAAAATAACTTTTTTAATCCTCCAAAATTCTACTTTGAATCCAAACACCACAATTTATTTTTTTAAAAAATAAAATATTTTGAAAATTTTAATGTGTAGAACAAAATTACACTCAAATCCATTTCAAACATTCATGTAATAATGAAAAGAAAACAGTAACAATTTCCAATATATACATTTTTTTTTTAATAATAGGAGATTAAAATAAACCGGAATTGGTTAAATTATCCTCTGAGCTTATTCTTAAACTGATTAGATACATGTAACAAAACCTTTATGAAACAACCAGTAAGGGATCTTCTTCTCAAATTTCTTCTCCTTAATAGTATCCAAGCTAGGCTTCCACCCTTTTCTCGAAACACGCCGGCTCAGATTCTCCGGCAGCGGCAAAAACTCACTCTTCATCGGAAGCATTACGTAAACTTTCTTAATCTCGAGCTTCATGTCAGCTGGCAACGGACTTGGCCTCTTCTCAGGCCGGAACAACTCCACAACAACTTGTTGCGGGTGGTCTAGCATGAGCTCCGCCACAGTTAACGGTTTGTGAAACTCATGCACTGTGCCGTCCGATAGAATCACTTTCCCCGCCGCTGCGTGATCGGACGGACGGTATGTGATGTAGTTCCCCATCAGACAGACGATGACTGACCCGAGGCAAGCACGAGTGTGTGTGTGTGTCTATATAATGTGTAAGAGGTGTTTGTTAAACAGCTCCATCATGTCAGGGATTTGATAATACCTTAATGATGGGGTTGTTATGTTATTACTTATTAGTCGTGACTCATGATCATTTTTATTTTTAAAATCAGACCGGATCGGTAGAATTAGGAATTGATCATTTGTTTAGTCTGATTTAAAAATCGGTTAAAATCTACGAATCGAATTAGATTGGTTTAAATTTTTTATTAATTTTTAGAACATAAATAAATTAATTTTTATATAAATTTTTAATTAAATAAAATTATTATTACGTATGTCATTTCTATTATTTTTTCACGATTTAACCGTTCAAATCACTCATCCATTAATTTTTTGGATTACCACCATCCAGTTCTGAAAATATTGATGGTGATGGATTTTGTCGTTTTTTGACCAGTTACGTTAGATTGATGAATTGGTCCAACGGTGGAGATTGTTTTGGACTTTCCGAAGTCTTTTGTCGGTAGCGTCAAAATGAAGTCCTAGAACGTTGAGCTGTAACGGTAACTAACCAAATCTATATTTGAATGATGTGCGAGTTAAAGTAGACCGCTTAACTATAATATTCTCGTGAATTTTTTGTGTTTTTGGAAATTTTATTTTTCACGGGATATATAATCTATTGAATCATATATGTAGGAATAGCAAAAATCATCAGGAGATAATCTCCATCCATATTCAAGAATAATCGAATATAATTATATCAATATATATATTCGGCTTTAAGATATCGTTTGCATATTTTAGTGTAGGTCCTTATTCACATGATAATTTTATTTATATTAAAACCCAGATAAATTTTTTTGAATATAACCCGTCTAAATATCGGATATGTAAAATATTTATCTTACTTACCTCTAACCTATCAGATCCCTCAAACTCATTCCTACAGAGTTTTTTACCATCCACAATCATATACATTAATTTAAATATTAACCCATATATTATCTATTCATGGATAAGCGAGTTAGGAGTAACTTTAAAAAATTCTAATAATTCAAATTCGTATTCAGTCTTAATCCATGCCTCGAACTTACCTTATTACCATCTCCGATCATACGCATTAAGGAAATTGTTTATGTGCAATTTCATGTGGGAATGCTATGCATATGTGTGTCATTTTCAGACGTGTAGTTGAAGATCATTTTAAAATCCGATAATGGGTAAACTTAGCGATTTTGTTTAAATAACAATCAGAATTTACTTGTTCCGCTTAAATCCGAATCAGGCGATTTGACTGCAGAATTTTCATATTTAAATATGTGTAATTATTACATAGTTTTAGATGTAATGTTTATAATTTAAAAGCATTTATAGTAACGTAGCCCAGTTTAATAGACGTATGTATCAAATTACAAATTACTGCCACTGGGCTCTTCGTCCAATGGTGGGCTTGTGCTCTCCCAAATGGGAAAGCACAAGTTCGACTCCCTGCAATGGCATGAAGTCAAAATCTCTCAATTTTGAGAGTAGAAAATTCTCTCCAAAATGGAAGTAGAATTCTCCTCATATTTGAGTGGGAGTGGATATTTCTTCTCTAGTAGACGTAGAATTCTGGATGTACTATAAGTTTGTATTCAATATTCCATTAGATTTCAGATTATATATATATATATATATATATACTGTTTGGGCCAAAATTGACCCCAGGGGAAAAAACGACATTACACCGCGAGGCCAGAAGCCCATCAGCGGACTGGGCCCACAGACGAAGATGTCACGCAAGGGTCCAAGCCCGTTGAACACAAAGAAGACCAACAGACACCAGTTACAAAAGTCAAGAGAGAATCTGAATTCATGAATACCACCATGAAGTTGACAGTTTCAAAAGGAAGACAAGATCATCGGTTATCGAACATGAAACATCTGAATTAAACCCTCATTAATAACGACTCCAACGGGCAGACGTGGGACTTCAAACCAAGAGACCTATAAAAGAAGAAAAAAAAACAACAAAGGGGCATCTTCAATCAAACGACCTATATTACCAAGGCAAGATTAGTACACACCGCCCTCACGGCATACAACCGAAGGTTGAGGTACCTAAAAAAAACCTTAATCTATTTACTTTACACTGGTCAGTGCTTAGGCTAACTTGAGCGTCGGAGTGCCTACGGTCTCCACCACACCGGTGGGCAGTAAGCTCCTTATTCGCTCTACTTGTTTTGCAGGATTCGCTCGCACCCTACAAATTGATAATCTCGATTGTGGACCTCGACCAAAATCAGCTTCCATAATTTGGCGCCCACCGTGGGGCTAACGAGTGAATCGACCAGAAGTAGAACTTATCAACGAAATAATCAAGAATGGCCTCAAGCAACGAACAAATCCCAGATCCACTAGCGGCACAAATTGCCATGCTCCAAGAGCGACTCACAAACCTGGAAGAAGAAAATCTCACGATGCGAAATATCAACGAAAGTTTACAGCAAAAGTTAGATCACATATCATCCGACCCTCTGCATAACCCTCAAGACCAAACCAGCTATGGAGGTAACCGAAGCAATCCAACTGTTCCACCCATATCAGACGAACCAAATAGCAATCACCCTCCAACTACACTACACTCAGACCCTCTTGTTGATCAGACTCATCTAATGGCCAGTTCTATCAGAAGAGAAATGGTAGAATTCAAAGAAGCAATTATGTCACGACTACTAGGAGTAAAGCTCCCAGTCAGGAAAAGCAGGGCCGGAGCAATTTCAGATACCCATTTCGAGGAATCAATTGTAGCAGTTGAGTTGCCACGGAAATTCAACCCACCTGAAATGAAGCTATATGACGGGACCACGGATCCAGACGACCACGTCATACATTATAAATTCAAGATGATGTCGTTCGGCCTGTCTCCGAGCCAGTGGGAAGCTGGAATGTGCAGGTGCTTTGGAGAAACTTTGGCGGGACCGGCCTTGACGTGGTTCATCAATCTTCCATACAGATCAATCAAATCCTACTAAGAACTGGCGGACAAGTTCGTGCAGCACTTTGCAAGTTCATGCAAGTTGGAAAGGACAACAGACGACCTTAACTCCGTACAACAGAGAATAGAGGAATCATTACGGAGCTATGTGGCCCGGTTCAACCGTGAGAGAATAACCATCCCGGATCTCCATCAGCCTACAGCAATCGAAGCCTTCAGGAATGGACTTCTTTATGATAGCGGGATCTACAAGAAATTGACGAAATTCAGGTGCTACACAATGGACCAGGTCATGGCACGAGCCCAGGTAGAGATAAGGTGGGAATAGGATAAAAGAAATAAGAGAAGAGTGGATGAAACAAATGCACGAGTGAACCGAAGGCCAGCTGCTTCCAGGCGACACGAAATGGACTTCCCCTCTCAAACCGAATGGAGGAACCAAAGTAGGGGCGAACGTTGACCCTTCTACAAGAATGTGGACAGACGGCCAAGGCCATATAAAAACAGGGAGGAACTACCGCAAGCAAGCCTCGGCTTCTGGACTACAACTTCACGATTTCTCCAGGAGAATTGGTCTCGGTGCTAAAGATTGAAGAACAAGAGGAAGTTAATGAAGAATACCTTGAGAAACACTTGAGAGCTCTCTTTACTAGACTTCCAAATGAGGAAAAATGAAACACCCACAACCCTTTTCACGCCTACTTGATTTGGGGCCAATATTCCCGCCAAAAACTCCTCGTAATCCGCGCTAGGGTTTGCAACTAATGACAAAAACAAACTAGAACAAAAAGTTAAAGTGTTAAGAACGACGACCGGGGACATCCCCCATATGACTCGTGTCGAGTCAAATCAGAGTTATGGTATTCACTCGTCCCATACGACAGTGTCGAGTGAAATCACTCATGAACCACCTCCCGGTTCAGTCGACAGGGGACATCCCCCAGATAACTCATGTCGAGTCAAATCAGAGTTATGGTATTCACTCGTCTCATACGACAGTGTCGAGTGAAATCACTCATGAACTACCTCTCGGTTCAGTCGACAGGGGACATCCCCCAGATGACTCATGTCGAGTCAAATTAGAGTTATGGTATTCACTCGTCACATACGATAGTGTCGAGTGAAATCACTCCTGAACTACCTCCCGGTTTAGTCGACAGGGGACATCCCCCAGATGACTCATGTCGAGTCAAATCAGAGTTATGGTATTCACTCGTCCCATACGACAGTGTCGAGTGAAATCACTCATGAACCACCTCCCGGTTCAGTCGACAGGGGACATCCCCCAGATGACTCATGTCGAGTCAAATCAGAGTTATGGTATTCACTCGTCCCATACGACAGTGTCGAGTGAAATCACTCCTGAACTACCTCCCGGTTCAGTCGACATGGGACATCCCCCAGATGACTCATATCGAGTCAAATCAGAGTTATGGTATTCACTCGTCCCATACGACAATGTCGAGTGAAATCATTCATGAACCACCTCCCGGTTCAGTCGACAAGGGACATCCCCCAGATGACTCATGGTGAGTCAAATCAGAGTTATGGTATTCACTCGTCTCATACGACAGTGTCGAGTGAAATCACTCTTGAACCACCTCCCGGTTCAGTTGACAGGGGACATCCCCCAGATGACTCATGTCGAGTCAAATCAAAGTTATGGTATTCACTCGTCCCATACGACAATGTCGAGTGAAAACACTCCTGAACCATCTCCCGGTTCAGTCGACAGAGACATCCCCCAGATAACTCATGTCGAGTCAAATAAGATACTCCTGAAACACCTTCTGGTTCAGTCAACCAGGGTCATCCCCCAAATTACTCGTGTCGAGTCTAATCAGAGTACGATATTCACTCGTCTCGTACAAACAGTGTTGAGTGAAGCTACTCATGAATATCTGGTCCAATCATCCAGGGATTTCCCATGGGCCATGTCTGGGCAAAAAGTATTCCCAATTTACACGACATGTCAATGGTTATATATGGACTCTCACTATCTGCGCAACATGCTTAATAATGTTTCTCCCGAAACTACCACATAGTCTAGTCAACCGAGGATAATCCCCTGATTACTCATATCGAGTCAAGTAAGGACTACGATATTCATTTGCACTATGCGACATTCAAGCGAATTTATTCCTGAACCACTACCTGGTTTGGACGTCCGGAGCCATCCACTGGATCCATACGACATGTCGAGTGAGATTCTTTTTAAAAACAATCTGGTTCGGTCCGCATAGGACATTCCCTTACAAGCTATAATCGAAAGCAAGGAAGACTTTTTGATTCATTCGGTATATTCGAAGGTACTCTCCAAGCCTAGGATTACCAGACTTAGAGAGTATGAGACAAACTGTTTGGGCCAAAATTGACCCCAGTGGCAAAAACGACATTACACCGCGAGGCTAGAATCCCATCAGACGAAGATGTCACGCAAGGGTCCAAGCTCGTTGAACACAAAAAAGACCAACAGACACCAGTTACAAAAGTCAAGAGAGAATCTGAATTCATGAATACCACCATGAAGTTGACAGTTTCGAAAGGAAGACAAGATCTTCGGTTATCGAACATGAAACATTTGAATTAAACCCTCATTAATAACGACTCCAACGGGCAGACGTGGGACTTCAAACCAAGAGACCTATAAAAGAAGAAAGAAAAACAACAAATGGGCATCTTCAATCAAACGACCCCTATTACCAAGGCAAGATTAGTACACACCGCCCTCACGGCATACAACCGAAGGTTGAGGTACCTAAAAAAAACCACCTTAATCTATTTACTTTACACTGGTCAGTGCTTAGGCTAACTTGAGCGTCGGAGTGCCTACGGTCTCCACCACACCGGTGGGCAATAAGCTCATTATTCGCTCTACTTGTTTTGCATGATTCGCTCGCACCCTACAAATTGATAATCTCGATTGTGGACCTCGACCGAAATCAGCTTCCCCATATATATATATATATATTTGTATTATAATAAAAAAAAATATTACAAATTACATGATAAAGTGTAATTTGTTACCAATTAAGAAAAACCGTCATAGTGATGGATTCAGAGGAAATCTTATGGCCAAAGTCAGTATCCAGACTCACTTATGGAAATCTTGTGGAAATCTTTTTATAATTTAGTATCGAGACTCATTTATGGCCAAAGTCTTAAAGGCTAGATATTTTAGGAAAGATCAATTTTTAGAAGCTACGGTGGGACACAACCCTTCCTTTGTTTGGAGAAGCATAATTTGGGGGCGATCTTTACTAGATAAAGGAGTGAGGTGGCGTGTGGGTGATGGAAAAATGATCAAGATTTGTAAGAGCAATTGGATTCCAAGACCGTTATCTTTCAGGCCAATGACAGCCTCGAGGCAATTCCAAGATGCATTAATGGACAGTTTTTTAAATGATAATCAAATATGGAATGTAGAACTCATTAGACAAAACTTCATAGCGATGGATTCAGAGGAAATCTTGAAAATCCCACTGCCGAATGGGACTCAGCAAGATAGTCTATGTTGGCATTTTGACAAAAGGGGATTATTCTCAGTGAAAAGTGATTACCATTTAGCTTTTGATCTTAAAAGTGATGGGGTCGAATCAACATCCGATGCTGAACACAAACTCTGGCTTAGGGTGTGGGCAATTGATCTTCCAGCCAAAATAAAAATTTTCCTTTGAAGATGTATGTCCGGCTTGCTCTCTACAGCTGACAAGCTTTTTTCAAAGAAGATCCTTGATCATGACATCTGTGCTAGATGTGGGATGGAAAAGGAAACCATAGCTCATGTACTACTCTTTTGCAAATTTTCCAGTGATTGTTGGAAGCTGGCTGGTTTCAAGCATCTGGTTCGAGATTTTCAGGGATCATCATTCAAAGTTTTTGTGCAGTTCTGTTTGGAAATGCTCACTAATCATGAGGTAAAGATGGTTGTTTCACTGATGTGGGCTATATGGGGGAATAGAAACAACAGGCTCTTCAAAGAAAAGGCTTTGGACACACAACAAACAATTGCTATGGCAGAAATCATTGCTGAATGATCTGCAGGTTTCGAGAATCAACGCATAATTTTGGCTTTTGGGATACCTACTGCTGAGAAAATCAGTGGCTTCCCCATTCTCAGGGATATTTCAAGGTTAATGTGGACGCAAGTTTAAAATCTGATGGAAACAAAGTAGGACTCGGAGCAGTGTTCAGAGATTCTTTAGGTAAAGTGGTTGGAGTGGCTGTCGAAAATAATTTTTTCTTTGATGATATGGAAAGAGCGGAAGCTCAAGCTATCAAGCTTGGTTTATCCTTGGGTAAACATGCATGATTCACACCTCTTATCATTGAATCAGATGCGATGACGGTGGTGGATTGTTGAAGAGATATGTGATATAATTAAAACTATCCAAAGAAAAAAAGAGATTCACTGGATTGTTGAAGAAATATGTGATATAATTAAAACTATGAGTGATGTTGTAATTCAGTTTAATCATAGAGCTTGCAATGGGGTGGCTCATGCTTTAGCTAAATTGGCCTGTAACTACCCAATTCAAGGCTTTTAGAAGGTGGATATCCCATATATTATTATTTGTACTTTAACTGATTTGCTATAATATTTTCACTTTTCCTGTAAAAAAAAAAAAAAAAAAAAACCGTCGGTGACATTTACTACTAGTCGGTGGCCAAGATGTACACTACAGTTCGTTTAATTATCATGGCAGTTGTCAATGCAAATAAAATTGGAAAGTTCTCATTTTTTTCAAAAATTATTGGGTTTTTGAAACTATTTGAAACCTTGTGATATTTGGTGAAATAAAATGAACTCTGCTACATATTTTAAAATTAAAGGAAACTTTTTTCATGATTAAAAAAATCCAAATTTAAGTTTAAGAAATTTAAAATCTTGATCAAGATTTGTAATTCATAATCATTCATTTTGGAATTTGAGATGATTTTTTATCCCGATTCAAAAAAGGGTCGGAATTATAGATGAAAAAATCATTTTGAATCACAATCGGGATAAGACGTACTATTTGCAAATCCTACCTTAATAACCAAAATATTTATAGCAATATCTAGGGGTGAGTAACGGCTCTAGGTTTACCTAAAACCATTTAGACTGAACCGAGAATTTGATTCCGGAACCAGAACCGGTTACATCTGGGTAGGATTCGATTTCTAATAGTTAGGAACCAAATTTTTCATTGCATGTTCCGGGTTTTCAATATTTAAAATCAGAATCAGATCAAAAAACCGAAAATATTACTCGAATTAATATTAATTAACTCATAATTTGTGTTTTTTTTTTTTGGAGCAAATTGATTTGAATTTAGATTAGTATCAAATAATTATGTCTACTTTCTTCATATTAACTTTTAATTTACAAAATCTCACAAATTAACATATATTTTTGTGCAACAGAAAGTTGAAAAGTTAATATATTTTATTTTCATTATCAATATATGAGTTAATATATTTTATTTTCATTATCAATATATGGTAATCTGAAACCGAACCGAAACTGAATTAGAACTAATAAATATGGTACCCTATTTAACAGGGTATGTTTCGATTCATAAAAATTAGGAACCAATTTTTCCCGGATAATTTTCGATTCCAAATGGAACCGGAATTGAAACCAATTTTGTTAATTTTGCTCACCCGTAGCAAAATCTCATATATGGAGTTTCGATTAATTTCACCAAAGATCGGAAAAAATTTACTATTTTTTCATGTTTATAAATTAAGATATAAAGTACATCGCCCCCGATGGCGCAGTGGTTGGCAAAAATAATCGTTTTCAAAACATATAGCTCGGAGGAATTGAAAATATATTTAGGATTATCCACTTTTTTACCCTAAAAAAGTGTAAAGTACATTTTTTATATAATAAGTAATTAGAAATTTGGTTAGTAAATTTAACACAAAATTAACTGCCCTTTGCCCTTTCTTGTTGGGCATAACGAGCTGTTTAGACCTGCTATTCGAAGTTATAAAAGAATAAAAGGTTATTTATGTTTGTTGGAAATTCCTATAATATTCAGGGGTATTTTTGTCCTTTTGGCTTTAAGGGGTGCAATAGAAGGACATAATCCTTAGGATGGTTGTATCACACCACAAGGGGTGCCCTATTGGCACCCCTCCATGCCTTATATAAGAAGGCTTTTATTCCAAATGGAGAAGATAGAGAAAAACAAAAGGACTGTGATTTTTAGTTTTTCAAGTTTTCAAGAGAGAGTTACTGCCATCTTCAAGTTCGAATACTTGTCAAAAAGTGATATTTGGACAAGAAGGAATCAAGTTATCCTGGGAGAACATTGGCCGTTGAGAATCCGTAAAGCACCAGATACGGGGTCAATAAGTTCTTAAGGATAGAGTGTGATCTCGACTTGAATTCACCGAAGTTTTACAGGTTCTGTTTTATGGTTTTTCATATTGTAGGGTTTAGGTTAAATCTATGATAATTTTCTGGTTGGATTGTTTGTTGCATGTATAATTGTTATGTAATAACACTAAATTTTGGCCAACAATCTTAAGAACTTATTGTATCGTGTTATTAGATAGTAATTTGCATGTTAGGGTTTGAATATTTTCTGGAAAATACGAACTGTGCATGAAAAACCCGTAGGGCGTTCGAACGCCCGACGCACGCGAAGGCATAAATCTGAAAATTTGTAAGAACGTTCGAACGCGTCTTCAAACGCAATTCGAACGCAAGCCTTCTACCTTAGAACGTTCGAACGCGTCCTAAACGCGACTCGAACGCCAACTCTCTGGAATCATTCCGTTCAAACGCGTTCTCGAACGCTATACGAACGTGAACTCTCTGGAAACACTTCGTTCGAACGCGTTATCAAACGCTATACGAACGTGAACTCTCTGGAATCACTTCGTTCGAACGCGTTATCAAACGCAACACGAACATACACACACTGGACAGTCTCGTTCGAACGTATATACGAACGCGACACTAACGAAATAGTCATGTAACTCTTATAAACTGCAAACTTAAAAAATATTAACTTGGTTAGTCATATACTGTTAACACATTAATCTTGGTAGTATAGATTTAAGTTATTATTAGTTTGTTCAATTATCACAAGCATACACATAGTGATAAAGTTGAAATTGTTTGGTTGTTGCATAATTGGTTGAGAATTTAAAGTGTAATAATACACAAGTAATTCCATCCAATCTTGATTGACAAATATATCTACATTTATCGTATATCACTTTGAACCAGATCATTCGTTGATCGTTGTGCAATTTGTCTTTCGTAGACTAATTGACCCTGTTGATTTTCCAGTTACATATGGCTAGCGGAAATATCACGGTACCGGTCTCTCATGGAGAAAAACCGGAGAAATTTGGTGGGGCAAATTTCAAACAATGGCAGAGCAAGATGCTGTTATACCTGACAACTCTTCAGTTGGCAAAATTCCTCAAAGATCCTCCGGGTCATGTGGAGGGTGAATCCGAATTGGCCAAGGAAGAGCGAGAACAGACTTGGATGTCTGGAGACTTCTTATGCAAGAACTACCTGTTGGGTGGTCTTGACAATACCCTGTACAATGTGTACCAAGGCATGACTTCTGCGAAGATTCTCTGGGAATCTCTCGAGAAGAAGTATAAAACTGAAGATGCCGGACAAAAGAAATTTGTCGTGGGTAGGTTCCTGGACTACAAAATGGTAGATTCAAGGACGGTGATGTCTCAGTTGGGTGAACTGCAATTAATCATTCATGAAATACTGGATGAGGGAATGAAACTTTGTGAGACGTTTCAAATTGCCGCCATAATTGAAAAGTTGCCTCCATCATGGAAGGACTTCAGGAGCTATCTGAAACACAAAAAGAAGCAGATGAGCCTTGAGACCTCAGTGTTCGATTGAGAATCGAGGAGGACAACAGGATGTCCGAGAAGGCCAGCTACAAGACTCTGGAGTCTAAGGCCAACATCATTGAAAGTGTAAAGGGTAGCAAAAAGAGAAAGAACAGTGGAGCTGACTCTGGGAACAAGAAGTTCAAGGGAAAATGCTACAATTGTGGAAAGAGCGGTCATATGTCAAAGGACTGCAGGAACAAGAAGTCTCAGGACAAGGCAAGAAAAAGAAAAATGAGGCCTATGTCACTGAAGGCGAGCAGCTGACTGATGATATCTCAGAGATGGAACTATCAGCAGTGGTAACTGAAGCCAACATAGTTGGGAATCCGAGAGAATGGTGGGTAGACACTGGGGCTACTCGTCATATATGTGCAGACAGTAAGATGTTTTCCATGTACCAGAAGGTCGATGGCGGCGATCATTTGACAATGGGAAACTCGTCTACCTCTCAGGTGGTTGGACAAGGCACAGTGGTTCTGAAGATGACATCCGGAAAGGAGCTAACATTGAAGAATGTACTGCACGTTCCAGATATTCCGAAGAACTTGGTCTCGGGTTCTCTTCTTAGTAAGGCTGGTTTTAAGCTTGTATTTGTTTCTGATAAGTTTGTAATGACAAAGAATGATATGTATGTAGGAAAAGGTTACCTGACTGAGGGCCTTTTTAAGCTAAATGTAATGACTGTTAACCGTGCTATTAATAAAGCTAGTTCGTCTGGTTATATTATTGTGTCACAAAATGTATGGCATGGGAGGTTAGGACATGTTAATTATGATACTATGCGTAAATTAATTAACATGGACCTTATACCTAAATTTGCAATTGATGGCCAACATAAGTGTGAAGCATGTGTTGAAGCAAAAATGCATCGAACATCATTTCATTCTATGGAACGTAGTTCTGAACCGCTGGAACTTGTACATACCGATGTATGTGACATGAATATTGTGCAAACAAGAGGCGGTAAAAAGTACTTTGTCACTTTTATCGATGACAGCACAAGATTCTGTTATGTGTACTTGCTGAGAAGCAAAGCTGAAGCAATTGAGAGCTTCGTACACTATAAGAACGAAGTTGAAAACCAACTTGGCAAGAAAATCAAAAGAATCAGGAGTGATAGAGGCGGTGAATACGTTTCACCATTCGGTGAATTATTCTGTGCACGGAATTATTCACGAAACCACTGCTCCTTATTCTCCTCAACAGAACGGAATTGCAGAACGCAAAACCGAACGTTGAAGGAAATGATGAACGCCATGTTGACAAGTTCGGGACTACCCTAAAACTTGTGGGGGGAAGCTTTGCTTTCCGCGAACTACGTTCTTAACAAGCTTCCTCACAGAAGGTTGGACAAGACACTATATGAGTTGTGGAAAGGTTTCGTACCTTCCTACAAATACCTCAAAGTGTGGGGGTGTCTTGCCAAAGTAATGGTTCCTAAACCTAAGAAGGTTAGAATATGACCCAAGACTGTTGACTGTATATTCATTGGATATGCTCGCAATAGTAGTGCGTATCGATTCTTGGTACACAAATCGGAGATTCCTGACATCAATCCGGAAATGATAATTGAGTCAAGGAATGCGACATTTTTTGAAGAGACGTTTCCCTGTAAGGAAAGACAGCGCACAGAGTCTCTCAAAAGAACAACTGACGCTGTTAAGGACAGTGATCAGGTTGACCTAGAATCAGATAAACGTGTTAATACTGAGACAATCGAGCCTAGACGTAGCAAAAGAGCTAGAACGTCTAAGTCGTTTGGTCCCGATTTTCTGACATACCTGTTAGAAAATGAGCCTCAAAGCTATAAAGAAGCTATGTCTTCTCCTGAGGCACCTCTTTGGAAAGAGGCGATAAATAGTGAGATTGATTCAATCCTACAGAACCATACTTGGGAGTTGGTTGATCTTCCACCAGGTTGTAAGCCATTGGGCTACAAATGGATATTCAAAAGGAAGATGAAAACGGATGGATCAATAGATAAGTACAAGGCAAGACTTGTCATAAAAGGTTATAGACAAAAGGAGGGCCTTGATTACTTTGACACATATTCACCAGTGACACGTATCACATCGATAAGAATGCTCATAGCCATATCAGCTATATTTGGTCTTGAAATACATCAAATGGATGTAAAGACGGCATTCTTGAATGGTGAATTGGATGAAGAGATTTACATGGAACAACCAGAAGGGTTTTGTGTTCCTGGACAAGAACAGAAGGTGTGCAAACTTGTAAAATCCTTTTATGGATTAAAACAAGCACCGAAACAATGGCATGAGAAATTTGACAAAGAAATGTTGTCAAATGGGTTCAAAACCAATGAGTGTGATAAGTGTGTGTACACTAAATCAACTCACAAAGGATATGTCATTGTGTGTCTCTATGTAGACGATATGCTGATAATGGTAGTAATCATGAAATGATTCAGTCTACCAAAAACGTGTTATCCATCAGATTTGATATGAAAGATATGGGGATAGCTGATGTGATCCTAGGGATTAAGATTTCTAGGACATCAGACGATATATATTATCACAGACTCATTATATTGAGAAGATACTCGATAAATATATCAGAGGGGATCTTAATGTAGCTAGAACCCCTGTAGACCTAACTCTTCATTTATCAAAGAATACTGGTTCAAGCATATCGCAGTTAGAGTATTCGAGAATCATCGGAAGTCTGATGTATCTCACGAATTGCACGCGACCTGATATCGCCCAAGCTGTGAATCGGCTTAGCAGATATACGAGCAATCCAGGACACAACCACTGGAAAGCCATAGTAAGAGTTTTGAGGTATCTGAGAGAAACTTCAAAATATGGGCTACATTACGAGAGATTTCCTGCTGTACTAGAGGGTTATAGCGATCTAACTGGATATCTGATACGGTGGATTCCAAATCCACGAGTGGATTTATTTTCACACTTGGTAATGCAGCCGTGTCATGGAAATCCTCGAGGAAAACGTGTATTGCCCGGTCTACTATGGAATCAGAATTCATAGCATTAGACAAAACAGCGGAAGAAGCAGAATGGCTTAGAAACTCCTGGAGGATATTCTAGTTGGCCCAAACCGGTGCCAGCGATTAGCATACATTGTGATAGCCAATCGGCAATTGGGAGAGCCCAAAATACAATGTATAATGGTAAGTCTCGACACATACGTCGGAGACATAATACCATACGTCAACTGCTCTCAAGTGGCATAATAACGATCGATTATGTCAGGTCGAAGGAAAACCTAGCGGATCCACTAACTAAAGGTTTACCTCGAGAGCAAGTTGAGAAGTCATCGAGGGGAATGGGCTTGAAGCCTATAATCTAAGAATTGTCACTGTGGAAACCCAACTAGTTGACTGGAGATCCCAAGATCTAGGTTCAAAAGGGACAACAGAAACTTTGTGCAATTCAAAACAAGCACTGAAGAGTTTCGTACTCTTTCCCATTCCGATAATGACGCTGAGTGCTGTCTGTCATTGGTTAGGATAGGCTAAGGCTTTTAATGATCACTATATTAGGAGATGAGTCCTAATGGGGGTAAAGACAGATTACCTCTTCATAGTAGATCACCTATTTCAAGTAAGAAGTGTGGCCGCTTCCATGGGAACCTTTAAAGGCGGGTTACCCTAAAGTGCTTGATGAATCTAGGACCGTTGTTCAGGGCCAAAATGAACACAACCGTAGAACGGAAAATGGTAGAAGTAAAGCTGTGTGTTGACAATTGTCTTGGTTTACATCAACGGCAGAACAATTCAAGACTATGAGTCACTGGTTTGCCAAGTAAATCCGATTGTTATTCACTAGGAAAGGTTCAAGGCGAAAGCTACCTATTTCGATGCAGCTTTATTTCATGGTAACTCTCTCAAGTGTCATCTTGAATATTATAAGAATTGTGGGGGATTGTTGGAAATTCCTATAATATTCGGGGGTATTTTTGTCCTTTTGGCTTTAAGGGGTGCAATGGAATGACACAATCCTTAGGAGGGTTGTATCCCACCCCAAGGGGTGCCCTATTGGCACCCCTCCATGCCTTATATAAGAAGGCTTTTATTCCAAATGGAGAAGATAGAGAAAAACAAAAGGACTGTGATTTTTAGTTTTTCAAGTTTTCAAGAGAGAGTTACTGCCATCTTCAAGTTCGAATACTTGTCAAAGAGTGCTATTTGGACAAGAAGGAATCAAGTTATCCTGGGAGAACATTGGCCGTTGAGAATCCGTAAAGCACCAGATACGGGGTCAATAAGTTCTTAAGGACAGAGTGTGATCTCGACTTGAATTCACCGAAGTTTTACAGGTTCTGTTTTGGTTTTTCATATTGTAGGGTTTAGGTTAAATCTATGATAATTTTCTGGTTGGATTGTTTGTTGCATGTATAATTGTTATGTAATAACACTAAATTTTGGCCAACAATGTTTTATTATTAAAATTATGATAAAATAATAATTGGGTATTATAATTTTGATTATTACGTGCACTAATAAATTAAAACTACTTATTTATATTTTATTTTTAAAACAAATAATCCATAGACTTAATAAAATTAATGGATGATCAAAAATCTAAATACAATCAATAATTGTCCGAAATAAAAAAAAAAATTCTTTGTGAAATTTATTTTTTACCTAAAAGATTTGATAAATCTCTCTCTTTTCTTACGAATCAATCTATGTTTCTCTCAATTGTTTTCTTTACATTTTTACTTCAAAATCTTTATTTTTATCATATTAGCTAATAAAATCCAATGTTTATCATCACTTGTGATTAAAATAAAACTATTGCGGTCAAATCCAATACATATTGATATAGGTCATTGTTTTTAGGATTTTATTCCGCGTAAGATTTTTTTTTTTTTTTTTTTTTTTTTTTTTTTTTTTGTGAAATTTACTTTCAATTTTAAAAACAAGTTTTGTGGCTTACAACCTGCAAATAAAATACTTATAGAAAATCTGTTAAAGTTTGGATGAAATTAAAACAATCCATGAATTTAACGAAATCTATGAATTATAAAACTGTAGGCATTGCATTTTCGCATGTGAAACCCGATGATGAGTCTCAATTGGAGGCACTACCTTTTTAGCTAAGGATATTGCGGGAAACGGAGGTTGGAAGGGGAAAATCGGAAAAAGTATGTCATCAAGTTCATTCCACAAGTTCACTGTCTTCGTTGGTGCTGCGTTCGTTACTTCGTTCGAACCTCGTGCAGATTGCGGACGTTCGTGCCGCGTGCGAGGAGGCGTTCGAACGGAGCCGGTAATTCTGGTTTTGCTGCTAGCCTCACACCTCAGCCCATTTAGCCCCCCAAAGCCCATAAAACACATCCCAAATTAAATAAATAAATATTAAACATTAAATAAAATATTTAAATCATTTACCAATTAAATAAAACATAAAATAAAATCATGCCTAATATAAATAAATTAAATATACTACATACTAAAACTAAAAATAAGATTTGCCTAATTAAAACCAATCAAATATTTGACTTCCTAATTCAATAAGATATACACCAATTTAAATTAGTTAACTTCCTAAAATAAAATATATTGTCCCCCCTCAATCTTGTGTATACCTTTCTCATCTCTCCTAATTTGGAAAGAGGATCTCTTCCTTGTGAGACAAGGTGAAACCCTAGACATCTTCTATATAAACAACCCCTAACCAAAGCCATCCTCTCCTGGACACAACCTAATCACGCCCAAGGCATAGAATTCACACCCAAACTCTCTCGAAATCTCTCTAGACTCTCTCTACACACCCGAGACTAAACAAAAGAAAAACACACTTGACATATACACAAAAAGAGAACAAAAGAGCCCCAACCATCTCCTCCATAGCCGACAACCACCTCCGCAAACCCCCCCACACAACACCGAAACAGCCACATACACAGCAGCCCTCCACCACCGAAAATTACCACAAAAAAGCCACTGTATTACACGCCCAAACAGCAGCAAGATCACCTTAACAGCAGCCCAAATCCTTAAAAAACAGTAACATAAAAACTGCATAGATAATCTTAAAAATAATCACGTATAATTGCACTAAGAACCCACACAAACTTGGAATAGTTTATTGAAAACTTAAAAACAGGTGGCCCGTGCAGTGAGCAGCAAGACAGAAGCGGAATAGGAGCAGAACGGAGTTCGAACCGCAAGCAAAACAGCAAAGTAGTGAGCTAGGACGCTGAACCAGTGAACCAGAAAAGTTGCGGAGCTGTACCCCTTCCGATCTTCGTGGAACGCGAGTCCGAGAGACGGCTTAAAAGGTTAGACCTGAGGGTATCTTTCACACTTGTTTTCTTTTTCCGCATTATTTATTAAGTATTACTTGTATGATTGTCATGTTGGAATGCATGTTATGGTTTTTGAGTAGATAAACATGCATGAATTTTGAAATGTAATATGTTGTGGGTATTGGATGAATGAGAGATGTGTCAACTCTCGCGGTATATCGGATGGAAACCCGGACATAAATTTCATAGCCGATTCCGAATGGACGGTAATATGATCTGTACTCGGGCCACAACTCCACGTACCGCTTGGGTAAACGGCACCATCTTTTTTTGTTGTGTTGCTTTTGTTTATTTAATTCTCTTTACTTGAAGTCAATATGTCGTTTAGTTATGCATGATTCAACCAAGCGCATGGGCTTAGTGAGTTAGTCCAAAGGTCATCCATTTGGAAACAAAGAGCCGAAAAGGCCACCTTTGTGACACTACTTCGCCGCGCCGGTTGATGTGTGTTCGGTTGGATGCGAGATACGTTCAATCGGGCATACTTAGTTTGATATTATTATCTTTTATGTATGGTTCAATCAAGCGCATGGGCTTAGTAAGTGGAATGAAAGATCCTTATGGGGAGGGGCTAAAACCCGTTACCACGATGCTTTGCCGCGCCGGTTGATGTGTGTTCAGATTGGATGTAAGATGTGTTCAATCGGGCATACTTGGTTGATATGATTGGTTCTATTCTTGTATGTGTGATGTGACGCGCATGGGCTTGGTATGTTGGTCTAAAGGTCCTCTCTTTGAGAGATCAAGAGCCCCAAAAGGTCACCTTTACGGCAGTACTTCGCCGCGCCCTTTTATTTTGTGTTTATGTATTGCGTCCCATTTCATGCATCAGGTCTGTTCCCGTTTGAACGTGTTTACGAACGCAACTCGAACGCGCATGTATTTTGCCTTGTCATGCATCAGGTCTCCCTCATGTTCGAACGCGTTCACGAACGCCATACGAACGTAGGCATTCTGTTTCATTTCCGTTCGAACGCGTTAACAAACGCTATACGAACGTGAGCATTCTGTTTCATTTCCGTTCGAACGCGTTATCAAACGCCATACGAACGAGAACCTTCTGTTTACCGTTCGAACGCGTTTACGAACACTATACGAACTTCCATACACTTTCTTAGTTTCATAATGCATCAGGTCTGGTTCCGTTCGAACGCGTTCTCGGACGCTACACGAACGCGAACCTTCTGTTTACCGTTCGAACTCGTTTACGAACGCTACACGAACGCGAACCCACTGAATCGAGTCATCTTCATTAGATTTCATGCATAGTTTTCCTAGTAGCTATCCCCACATGTATGAATACAACTATGTTAATGAATTACAATTCATATGCTTGTGTCGTGATAACATTTGAGTATTATTTCTTGTGGTATATCGGATGGAAACTCAGACGTAAATTCCGTAGCCGATTCCGAATGGACGGTAGTGCGGTCTGTACTTGGGATACAATTCCACGTACCACTTGGAAAAGTGCCCATATGTATGTTTGTATGGTTAATATGTGTGCTTGTGTTTTCTTGAATGTAATATGCAAATAAAGTTGTATGTTCGTTGCTATGTTGATATATGTTAAGCATGCGATTTAGATATGAGATAAGTTTTATTTTGCATATGAGAATTTAGAAGCATGATACTCTTGGAAATAAGTGTTACTTAAGCTTGATTAAATTATTACATAAATCCTTTCATTACAAGTGACATGAGTAAGGGACCATTCCGAACCCAACGGTTTGAGGTCTTCCCTTGCGAGGGGTGAGTGCGGCCTTAAATCTTTGTCCCGGTTCACACCGGGTGGCGACTCCATATTATTTAGTATTTCCCAACTAGTGCCGCGAGCCTAGGAACGGCGTCGCCCAGGTCCTGTTGTCCACAAAAACAATCTGATACAATCAATTAATATCTAAGCTAAATAAAACCTTGATCAAATCTACAACCTTCTAGAACGATTCGGAAAATTTCGAGAATTATTAAGCGCATTATACACACAGAAACCCCCTACCAAATTACCACTCTGCCCCACCACCATGATAACCTTTTGCTTTCTTGAAACCTTTGACCTCCGAACCCTCAACCACCAAGCTTCTCATATGGGGATAAGGGATAACAATGGTGAAGAACCATGGGCTGAAGAAGAAGGCACTGTTGTTTCTCCTAGTTTATCTTGCACTTTTAATTAAGACATTGATTTTGTTTACCTGTTCGAACGTTTCCTCAACAATAATAAAGGCGATCATTTCATTTATCTGCCTAAGACTATTACTTTCAAACTTGCAACATGAGTGTGTTCAATCTTGGTAATGTGATGCTCAGAACGTAGGGAATCATCAAAGGAAGCAAGCAGAAAAGACAAGTTATCCATTCAAGAATTGGGAAATTGAGACAGTGGGACTGTTAGACTTGTAAAGAAATGGTTTCCTGGAACAAATCAGTGTAGACAGGTGGAAATGGTACATTCCCTAAGAGAAGAATGGTCATCAATGGAATTGACAGAAGACCTAACCCAACGGGATAAGAAAACTCATGCATACATGCATACCCGTAACATATTTTGCATTCCTTTTTGTGTTTTGTGTTTGTTTTATGTTCACAGGTTTTGAAGAAGAAAGAGAGAAAGCGGCAAATGAAAGCCAGTCAGAAGCATCAATATTAGCATCAGTATCAGCGTGGGGTCGAGGCCCATATCAATATCAACATAGGGGCGAGGCCCATATCAGTATCAGTTTGAGGGCAAGGCCCACATCAGTATCAGTTCAGGGCCGAGGCCCACATTAGTATCAGCTTGGGGGCGAGTCCCACATCAGCATCAGTTTAGGGGGGGACCCACATCTGCATCAGTTTGGGGGCGAGGCCCATATCAGTATCAGATCGAGGGCGAGGCCCATATCAGTTCAGGAAGAAAGCCTACATTCAGTTCAGTTTAGGAAGAAAGCCTCATATCAGTATAGTTTGAGAACAAAACTCGGGAGGAATAAAGCCTCATGCCAGTATAGCTTGAGAACAAAGCTCAAGGGGAAGAAAGCCTCATATCAGTATAATTTGAGAACAAAGCTCAAGGGGAAGAAAGCCTCATATCAGTATAGTTTGAGAACAAAGCTCAAGGGGAAGAAAGCCTCATGTCAGTACAGTTCGGAAACAAAGCCCACACTCAGTGCAGTTCAGGAAGAAAGCCTACATTCAGTTCAAGAACAAAGCTCAAGGGGAACAAAGCCTCATGTCAAGTACAGTTCGGGAATAAAGCCCACACTCAGTGCAGTTCGGGAATAAAGCCCACATTCAGTACAGTTCAGGAAGAAAGCCTACGTCCAGCAAACTCGGGAATAAAGCCCACATTCAGTTCAGTTCAGGAAAAAGCCTGCATTCAGCTCAGTACGGGAATAAAGCCCACATTCAGTGCAGTTCGGGAATAAAGCCTACATTCAGTACAGTTCAGGAATAAAGCCTGCATTCAATTCAGTTCGGGAATAAAGCCCACATTCAGTACAGTTCAGGAATAAAGCCCACATTCAGTATAATTCGGGAATAAAGCCCCACATTCAGCATAACTAGGGAACAAAGCCCAGGGGAATAAAGCCTCATCTCAATGCAGTTTGGGAACAAAGCCCACAGTCCAGACAGTCAGGGGAATAAAGCCTCATCTCAACACAGTTCAGGAATAAAGCCTCATCTCAACAGTCCGGGAATAAAGCTCAGGAGGAATAAAGCCTCATCTCAACAGTTCGGGAATAAAGCTCGGGAGGAATAAAGCCTCATCTCAACACAGTTCGAGAATGAACAAGCCGGGAATGGCACTCTAGGAATGGAAATACAGTTCAGGAATGAACAGGCCAAGAATGGCACTCCAAGAATGGAAGCACGGTTCGGGAATAAACCAGGGGTCGCAGCACCTCACCATCCAAATCAACTCAACTCAACTCAAGGCGGCAGCCGAGCCAGGTAAGTAAAAATGCATTGCATAACTTTGATAGGATTGTTCAAAGTCACACACTGCACAAGTCCCATCAAAGTGGGGGCGACTGTAGGCATTGCATTTTCGCATGTGAAACCCGATGATGAGTCTCAATTGGAGGCACTACCTTTTTAGCTAAGGATATTGCGGGAAACGGAGGTTGGAAGGGGAAAATCGGAAAAGTATGTCATCAAGTTCATTCGACAAGTTCACTGTCTTCGTTGGTGCTGCGTTCGTTACTTCGTTCGAACCTCGTGCAGATTGCGGACGTTCGTGCCGCGTGCGAGGAGGCGTTCGAACGGAGCCGGTAATTCTGGTTTTGCTGCTAGCCTCACACCTCAGCCCATTTAGCCCCCCAAATCCCATAAAACACATCCCAAATTAAATAAATAAATATTAAACATTAAATAAATATTAAATCATTTACCAATTAAATAAAACATAAAATAAAATCATGTCTAATATAAATAAATTAAATATACTACATACTAAAACTAAAAATAAGATTTGTCTAATTAAAACCAATCAAATATTTGACTTCCTAATTCAATAAGATATACATCAATTTAAATTAGTTGACTTCCTAAAATAAAATATATTGTCCCCCCTCAATCTTGGTATACCTTTCTCATCTCTCCTAATTTGGAAAGAGGATCTCTTCCTTGTGAGACAAGGTGAATCCCTAGACATCTTCTATATAAACAACCCCTAACCAAAGCCATCCTCTCCTGGACACAACCTAATCACGCCCAAGGCATAGAATTCACACCAAAACTCTCTCGAAATCTCTCTAGACTCTCTCTACACACCCGAGACTAAACAAAAGAAAAACACACTTGACATATACACAAAAAGAGAACAAAAGAGCCCCAACCATCTCCTCCATAGCCGACAACCACCTCCGCAAACCCCCCCCACACATCACCAAAATAGCCACCTACACAGCAGCCCTCCACCACCGAAAATTACCACAAAAAAGCCAGTGTATTACACGCCCAAACAGCAGCAAGATCACCTTAACAGCAGCCCAAATCCTTAAAAAACAGTAACATAAAAACTGCATAGATAATCTTAAAAATAATCACGTATAATTGCACTAAGAACCCACACAAACTTGGAATAGTTTATTGAAAAAGTTAAAACAGGTGGCCCGTGCAGTGAGCAGCAAGACAGAAGCGGAATAGGAGCAGAACGGAGTTCGAACCGCAAGCAAAACAGCAAAGTAGTGAGCTAGGACGCTGAACCAGTGAACCAGAAAAGTTGCAGAGCTGTACCCCTTCCGATCTTCGTGGAACGCGAGTCCGAGAGACGGCTTAAAAGGTTAGACCTGAGGGTATCTTTCACACTTGTTTTCTTTTTCCGCATTATTTATTAAGTATTACTTGTATGATTGTCATGTTGGAATGCATGTTGTGGTTTTTGAGTAGATAAACATGCATGAATTATGAAATGTCATATGTTGTGGGTATTGGATGAATGAGAGATGTGTCAACTCTCGCGGTATATCGGATGGAAACCCGGACATAAATTTCATAGCCGATTCCGAATGGACGGTAATATGATCTGTACTCGGGCCACAACTCCACGTACCGCTTGGGTAAACGGCACCATCTTTTTTTGTTGTGTTGCTTTTGTTTATTTAATTCTCTTTACTTGAAGTCAATATGTCGTTTAGTTATGCATGATTCAACCAAGCGCATGGGCTTAGTGAGTTAGTCCAAAGGTCCTCCATTTGGGAAACAAAGAGCCGAAAAGGCCACCTTTGTGACACTACTTCGCCGCGCCGGTTGATGTGTGTTCGGTTGGATGCGAGATACGTTCAATCGGGCATACTTAGTTTGATATTATTATCTTTTATGTATGGTTCAATCAAGCGCATGGGCTTAGTAAGTGGAATGAAAGATCCCTTATGGGGAGGGGCTAAAACCCGTTACCACGATGCTTTGCCGCGCCGGTTGATGTGTGTTCAGATTGGATGTAAGATGTGTTCAATCGGGCATACTTGGTTGATATGATTGGTTCTATTCTTGTATGTGTGATGTGACGCGCATGGGCTTGGTATGTTGGTCTAAAGGTCCTCTCTTTGAGAGATCAAGAGCCCCAAAAGGTCACCTTTACGGCAGTACTTCGCCGCGCCCTTTTATTTTGTGTTTATGTATTGCGTCCCATTTCATGCATCAGGTCTGTTCCCGTTTGAACGTGTTTACGAACGCAACTCGAACGCGCATGTATTTTGCCTTGTCATGCATCAGGTCTCCCTCATGTTCGAACGCGTTCACGAACGCCATACGAACGTAGGCATTCTGTTTCATTTCCGTTCGAACGCGTTAACAAACGCTATACGAACGTGAGCATTCTGTTTCATTTCCGTTCGAACGCGTTATCAAACGCCATACGAACGAGAACCTTCTGTTTACCGTTCGAACGCGTTTACGAACACTATACGAACTTCCATACACTTTCTTAGTTTCATAATGCATCAGGTCTGGTTCCGTTCGAACGCGTTCTCGGACGCTACACGAACGCGAACCTTCTGTTTACCGTTCGAACTCGTTTACGAACGCTACACGAACGCGAACCCACTGAATCGAGTCATCTTCATTAGATTTCATGCATAGTTTTCCTAGTAGCTATCCCCACATGTATGAATACAACTATGTTAATGAATTACAATTCATATGCTTGTGTCGTGATAACATTTGAGTATTATTTCTTGTGGTATATCGGATGGAAACTCAGACGTAAATTCCGTAGCCGATTCCGAATGGACGGTAGTGCGGTCTGTACTTGGGATACAATTCCACGTACCACTTGGAAAAGTGCCCATATGTATGTTTGTATGGTTAATATGTGTGCTTGTGTTTTCTTGAATGTAATATGCAAATAAAGTTGTATGTTCGTTGCTATGTTGATATATGTTAAGCATGCGATTTAGATATGAGATAAGTTTTATTTTGCATATGAGAATTTAGAAGCATGATACTCTTGGAAATAAGTGTTACTTAAGCTTGATTAAATTATTACATAAATCCTTTCATTACAAGTGACATGAGTAAGGGACCATTCCGAACCCAACGGTTTGAGGTCTTCCCTTGCGAGGGGTGAGTGCGGCCTTAAATCTTTGTCCCGGTTCACACCGGGTGGCGACTCCATATTATTTAGTATTTCCCAACTAGTGCCGCGAGCCTAGGAACGGCGTCGCCCAGGTCCTGTTGTCCACAAAAACAATCTGATACAATCAATTAATATCTAAGCTAAATAAAACCTTGATCAAATCTACAACCTTCTAGAACGATTCGGAAAATTTCGAGAATTATTAAGCGCATTATACGCACTGAGTGGGTACTCTGAGTAATGTAGCAATGTCCAAATAATCTTAATTTTAGTATATTATGATTTTACATCTAATGTGGTATTTATGGAAAATTCCCAAAATATTTCTAGAACAATTTCGAAAATTTCGAAAAAAATTCCTACACATTATTCCACATCCAATTTTATTCAAAACATCTCTATTTCAGAGATTAACCATAATTGAAGTAATTACATAATTAATTAAATTAATGACCTAATTAATTTAAAATCATACAAATCCAAATCCCTACTTACCAATTGAGAGTCAACCACCATAAAGCAACTCAAGAATTTTTTTAGATAACTAAGGAGTGACTTAGGCAACTTTAGAATGACAATTTGATGTCTTACATCCTAATTAGGTTTAATTATACTAATTAGCCTAATTAATTTTACACATGCATCAAAGACTTTCTATTAGGGTTTCTAAATATCAATTAACACCAAAGGATGAAAAAAACTTCAATTATATGAAATATAATTAATTGGAAACATAAATAAATAATTTCAACTAAATAAAATAAGAAATTACCTTTTTTTTTTCCCAATATAAGCTTTAATTGCTTCCAATTATTCTTCCACTTTCTATAATTTTAGTTAGGGGTGGCAATTTCGGTCAGGATTCGTTTATTCGTTCGATTCGATTCGCTTTAAAGCGAATGCGGGTTTGGAAAATTGGATTCGTTTAATAAATGGGTCAATTCGATTCGATTCGTTTATTAAACGAATCGAATCCGAATTTGAGCTTGTCAATTCGTTTATTCGTTTAGAATTAAACGAATCATAAACGAATCGAATCCGAATCGAATTCATTTAATATCCGTTTAATTAAATTATAAATTTATCCTTCGTTTTTTGAATATAAGTGTTTAACACTAAGGTTATTTTAGTAATTACCTATTTAACCTAAAATATTAGTATATAATAAAAACAAAACCTAAAACAAATTCTTCATTCATCAAACCTAAAACAACTGCCGCCGACTCTTCTCTCCTTCTTCATCAAATGAATTCAAGTTTCCAAACCTTATTCTAGGAACTCGTGCGTTCTTTTTTTACCTTGCAGGCACCTCTGCTCGTGCAAGCAATGTGAAGCTTTTCTTACTTCTTGTCCTATCTATAAATCTGCTAAGAAAGCAACAATGGAGGTTTTTCGGTTCTAACAAGAAAAGAAAAAAAAAAAACCTTAGTTGAAAACGCACACGGGTTGATCTCTCTCAAATCTCATTATACTGGTATGATTCTGGTATTTGTTCCTAGCTTTCTTAATTTTTGCTTTGAGTACTCTTTATGCTTCTACATATTTTTGGGGTACTCTTTTATCTTATTTTTATTCTATTTTTCTGGTCGATTATCATTTTCAAATATATGGGTATTTAAGTTCCTATTTTTCTAAGGCGAGCAACGAAAACTCCTGCCAAGGAGAAAACAAAAGCCACCCCAAATTTTACAAGAAGAGGCTTAATATCTCTTCTCTCACCCAACTTCATAATTCTGAAACAATATTTACAGCTTATTCACCAAATCAACATTATGAGAGGGTTCACAGTTAGATTGATCTCTAATTTAAACTATTTTTTATTATAGATTCATATTAAATAGTTTTTGATTTGATTATTAATATAATTTACAGAAAAATGGAGAGCAACGAAAGTCATATGGTGTATACAGTTGAAGACTCTCCAAGCATTGGAATGGAAGAAGATCAAAAAAATTCCTCATCAGTGAACGAACCACAACCAAATTTGAAAGGAAAATGAGTAGCACGATCAAGGAAATTAACTTCGAAAGTCTGGAATTTATTCTACAAGTTGCTAGGAGATCATTTTCCAGACAAAAAGTCGAGATCGAGATGTCGAAAGTGTGGTATTGAATACACAACTGTAGCTTCTTCTGGCACAGGTAATTTAAAAAGGCATTTAGAAGTTTGTTTAAAATTAAAGATGTGTGATCCTAAACAGATTATGTTAGCTCATAGTGATGGCGGTATGTTAACTCGTGTTTCAAAGTTTGAAGCCCATGTTTTTGGTGAGTTAGTATCTATTGCTATTATTATGCATGATTTTCCATTTCAATTTGTTGAGTATGAGGGCATTAGAAAAATGATGAAGTATTTGTGTGATGAAGTGTCATTTATCTCTAGGAACACTACAAGAGTCAATGTGATAAAGATACATAATAGGGAAAAAGTAAATATTAAAAGCTTGTTAGACCAGATTCCTAGTCGAATATGTCTAACTACAGATTTGTGGACTTCTATTACTACATATGGTTATTTGTGTCTGACTGCATATTTCATTGATAAAGAATGGAATTTACTTAAAAGAGTGTTGAATTTCTGTGAAATGCCAACTCCACACACTGGGGTTGCCTTGGCTGAGAAATTATTGTCATTGTTATGTCATTGGGGTATTGAGAGAAAAATATTTTCATTGACATAGATAATGGTTCAAGTAATGATGTTTGTGTTCATATGTTGAAGAGTCAATTGAAATTAAGGAATGCTCTAATATCTGATGGATATTTTTTTCTCATTTGATGTTGTGCTCATATTCTCAATTTGATGTTCATGATGGGTTGAAAGAAATTGAGATAGAGATAGAAAAAGCTCGTGAAAGTGTGAAATATGTCAAAGGGTCACAAACTAGGAAAAGAAAATTTTTGGAGTGTGTTAAGCAAGTATCTCTAGATGAGAAGAAATGGTTAAGACAAGATGTTCCTACAAGATGGAATTCGACTTTTCTTATGCTTGAAGGTGTTGTGTATTATAAAGCTGCTTTTTGTCATTTGCAATTGAGTGATTCTAATTACAAGAGTTGTCATTCTGAAGAAGAGTGGAGAAAAATAGAGAAAATTGGAAAATTCTTGTCTATGTTTTATGAGATTACATGTATTTTCTCCGGGACAAAGTATCCTACTTAAAATTTGTACTTTCCTAAGGTGTTTGCAGTTAAAGTTAATTTAGACCAATTAGTGGCGGATAGAGATGATTACATGAAAAGTATGGCAAAGAAAATGATCACAAAATTTCAGAAGTATTGATTTGATTTTCGCACCAGTTTAGCAATAGCAAACATCTTAGATCCTCGATACAAGATGTCATTCACTGAGTTTGCCTATAAAAAAGGCATATGGTGAAGATTCTCTGGAGTTAAAAAATATTCAAAATAAATTATTTTTCTTATTTGATGAGTACCAGTTGGCCGCACCATCATCCTCATCTTCATCTACTCTGACCCATTTTATTCATGTTGGTACAAGTTCAGAACGAAATGAAAATGCATTGAACCAAAGCTTGGATATCTTTAAGGTAAATTTATTAGTTATACTTGTTTTGGCTTCATTATTATTATTATTATTATTATTATTATTATTATTATTTGTACTTCTTTTAGTTTTTGATTATTCATATTTGTACTTAATTTATAGGAGTTTGATGACTTCCAAAGCTTGAATTCTGATTCATATGTCCGAAAATCTGAATTGGAACTTTATTTGGATGAACCACGAGTTGATAGAAGTGTTGAATTGGACATTCTAAATTTTTGGAAAGGAAACAAATTTCGTTATCCTACCCTTGCTTCCATGGCCCGTGATATCTTGACCATTCCAATATTCAATGTTGCATCAGAGTCAACTTTTAGTGTCGGTGGTCGAGTTCTCGATCAATTTCGAAGTTCACTAAAATCGGATATAGTGGAAGCAATTATAACCACAAGAGATTGGATGTTTGGAGAGATTGGTAAGTGATAATTTCTAAATTTTTCTTTGTTTCTAAATGCTATGTTACTGAGATTTTAGTGTTGTTGATATTACTTTGGATTTGCGTTTTATGATCTTTCAAAATTATTTTGCTGGGTCATTTGGATTTAGGAGCCAATTTGCAAATATCATCATGTTAATAGCTGTAAATATTGTATGAGGAGTCTTGGGGGTAAGACTATATTGTTTATGAAAGTTCCTTAACTTAATATATTGTTTAATATATTGTTTATACTTATTTACAGAAAATCGTGCATTCACCATGGACCAACTTACTGAAAATATTATGGAAATGAGCATTAACAATATTCCATCAGCAGAGAGCGGCAATAATTCTAGTGATTATGTGGAAGTTTGATGGTAAAATTTATTATTTGAACTCTAAAATTTTCAAAAAAGTTTTTTAAAATAAATTAACTCAATAATATAATTTATTTTATTTGCAGGGTCTTTTATCCTAATCACGATGATAAAGATGTTTGCCGTCAACTCGTGTTCGAGAATTCCTCTGTCAAAATATGTTTTGAAGATTTTAATTATTATTATGTAATTGATGTAATTTGAAATTTAGAGCTAAATATAAGGATTTGTATTCTATCATAATGAATTTGCTAATATTTTGTATTTAATTTTATGTAAACGAATCGAATCGAATTCAGTATTCGTTTATTAAACGAATACTTAAACGAATATTGAATTCGATTCGATTTGTTTAAATTTTTGTAAACGAATAAACAAATCGAATACAAATATTCATTTATTAAACGAATCGAATTCGAATCCTAATATCATAATTCGTTTAATAAACGAATCGAATTTAGTATATTATGATTCGATTCGTTTAGTATTCGACACGAATTCGATTCGTTTATTCGTTTTGACACCCCTAATTTTGGTGAATTGAGCAATCCTAATATGGCCTTAATTTTGTTCACTCTCAGGCACAAAACCCTTGGCGAAAACTCCAAGCCTTCAAATGACTTAATTTTGCTTATAATAGGGGAGAGGGACATTTTGACAAGATTAATACCCGGCTAAATTGATGCCAAATATAGCATAAATACAAGGTCATTATTTAATCATGTATAAAACTTATCATATAAGCTTTCTAAAGAATATTCTTAATAAATAATTATTTTAAATTAATTAAATTTTAATTAATTAAATAATTATTTATTGACATGTGTCAAAATTTTATTGGATCCAATGTGTATATTTAATCAAATTATATGTATCATATACATATACACATTAGATATAAAAATACTCCGACAAGTGTAAAATTATGAATAATTCATATAATTTGTTATTAATTATCATAGTACTCTACCAATATACTTTATCGGAGATTATAAATAATAAAAAATTATATTAAATTAACTTTTCAATACTATTAATATACTGTAACACATTATAAAAAATGTAGCACAATTAATTAAATTTAAATACTGGATCCAAACTTCAAAACTAATGAAACCTAGGATTATTTAATTATTTACTCTTCCCGAGTAATAGTACTAAACCTATATTGTCAAACATTTGAAATGTTCAAATGCACTTAGCTTCCTTAATTATATATAAGAAAATATTATTATATTTGTCAACATCATGATATTACTTAATTAACGATGAGTAATAAAAATTGATGTTAATTTCCTATTGATCTCTATCAGCTAGCGATCATAAACGTCCTCAGAAATGGATTCTAAAACGGGGCTCCATTGTTGCCTATGCTTCCCAAACCGGTAACCGGAAACACCCTTAATTACATAATCATCATTCACAGCCGGTAACACTTTGGCGCCTGCACTTTTCCTCCTCTTCTTCAAAGACTTTTTATTCTCATGACCACAAGCAGCCTCTATCATGGCAGTCTCTTCTTTTGTAACCTTCCCGTTGACCCTACTGACACGAACTAACAAGTAAACCTTACCCGCCAAAAGTTCATCATCAGCTCGTAGGGCAAATATGCGTTGACTTCTTTGAACAGGAGATACCACGTGGCCAGGTTCTTCAAGCATGACCTCCGCAGCTTTAATAGGAAGCTTGACCTGTCTCAGGTTTCCCTTACCATCGATGAGTTTTGCTTTAGGGCTTGAGTGAATAACAAAGCAACTCGATGCGTGGTTCCCCATTTTGATATATGAAATAACTTTGCTTTGTTATTGTAATAATGGAATGTTACTTGAGAGAGAGTGTGTGTGTATGAGGTGTCTCGATATATATATATATATAATATATATAGTAATAGAGACACGTGGCTTGGGAGGAGAAAGGGTCAAAGAAACAAGACTACGAGTATTGAGAGTGTGAAAAGGAAATTGTGGATGACTTGGACGTAAATGATAAGTTCAGTTTGGAGAATGGAGATAGTGTTGAAAACGCGGATCTTTTGTTTGATTACAAAAAAATAAATGTCATCAATAATTGGTGGTTTATAAAGAAGGGTGTTGATGGTGGTTTTCAGCCACCAGATGTCAGAATCTGAAGGAATGGTATAATGGGTTTTACACTTGGCAGATAAAGCTCAAGATCTTCATGAGGATGAGAGGTCAGACAGAGGGGCCCAAGCCCGAGGTGCAGAGAAGCAACCCGGGGCAGAACTGCATGATAGGTTGGGAAACCGACCGGACATGATAAGAAAGTATCAGACTCGACCACACTGGAACATTTGTGAAGATTGACCTGAGGTGGTCAGGTCCGACCTAACATCGGACTCTCAGAGTAGTCTTGGCATCAGACTCGACATTCAGAGTCTCGTGTCAGCCTCTGAAACCAGAATTGACTCAGCAAACCAGACCCGGTCGAGGAAATGAAAGGAAGTTAGACCAAACACCGTGAGTCTCGACGCACCGACCAGACCTGTTAGTAGATGCAATGAAGGTTGTTACATGTTTCGACGGACCGACTCGAAGATATTGGTAGAGGTTGCAACATTGTGTTCTTAGATGGGCGATGTAAGCCCTAAACAGAAGTTTGGGCTTCCCAAGCATTGATGAGAATGGAAGTAGGCCAGCGGGTGATGGGCCGAAACAAGACTACACGTTTATCTACTAATACACGCTATCGCGTGGATACAGGCTGACACTGTGGCATAACGTGTAACAGTTACCAAAAATAGCATGATTTGATGAGATTTGAGTAGTTGAGAGCAGCTGCATCAGGTGGCAGGTCGTAGATGTGTCAGGCGACTGGGCTATTATCCGTAGGGTAATTGGGGAAGAGAGCCTACACGACGATAGCAAGTTCACGTGGCTGATGTCATAAAATTGATGTAACAGTGTAATTAGATTTAGTATATAAAGGGGTTGAGAGTTCATTATTAGGGATTGAGCAGTTTTATTACAAAATACTTGTAACTTGTAATAGAGAGAAAAAAACCCCGAGTTAGAGAAACAAAAGAGGTTGGTCAGACCCGAGCCAGTAATAAAAGCTTTCTTTTTCTTTGTGTTTGTGGATGTAGGTTGGATCCATTCCACTGAGCCACGTTAAATATTTTGTTTATCCGTGTGTATTTTATATTTTGCTAAGTTTGCATTTGGTTCCCGACAAACCAAATAAATTCACAGTTGAAGGAGGTTTGTTCGAGGAGTGATTTTTCCTAAATTACCCGCTTAAGCTCGGAATGAGTTGTTTGGATGCGGGGTTTTCAACTATTCCAAAAAAAAGTATGTAATTTTATTTTTATTTTTGTTAAAAAATTATTATTGTGAGGTTTTTTAATATTTTGATGGGGTTTAAAACTAAAAAAAAAATTGTTTGTATAAAATTTATTTTTTGTAAAAAAAAAAATCATAATTAATAATCGTAATTTTTAATTATTAACCAAACACTTCAAATATGTTTTGGTAAAAACATAATTTTATCATCTCACTGTAGGTCAAATCATAATACCAAACAGAGCCATAACCTTCGGCTTGCTCTTTGTTTTGGGAAAATATAAGGTACTCTTAAATGGGTCGGGTTTGGAAAAGTTCAACCACTGACAATTATACTATCCAATCGAAAACTTATACTATCCAACGTTGATATTACATCATTCATATGACAATTCAATAAAATATATTATCATGGGTATTAAAATAATAACAAATAAATAAATAAATGATAATTATATTTAATATAACTTATAATTATTAATAGGTTATATTAAATTATATAAATAAAACAGTGACACTCAAGAATTAGTCATGTGTGTTGGGTTGGGCCTATTGCTGCTGAGGTTGTGTTTATTCGGTGTAGTAAGTGATAGTGATACGGGGGGGAATTTCCAAGTTTGGCCTTTGAAGGTGGAGAGAAATTGGCCAAGTCTAGTCACGAGGAGCTTCGAAGAAACATCATTGCCGAAAATGTCCACTCTGATGGGATTTGCTCCACTAAGAATTTGTCTCGTGTTTATTAAAATATAATGGGAAATTAAAAGGACTTTCGTCCTGTTAATCAATTATTGGTACCAAAATAGCATGAAGCCGTAAAATCTACTGCAGTGTGTGTGAACTTCTTAAAGATGATGATCCAATCTTCAAAGTTTAATTGGAAATTGATGATAAATCGCATCAAGAATTATTTGAATAATTTGTGATTAATAAAAAATTAATCAGAGATTAATCGAAAATTAATTGGAGGGTTAATTGAGAAGAATATAGTTAATATTTTACATGAATGATGATTTTAAAAAAATTAATTAAAAATTCATTTCTCAAGTCTCTCCAAAATATCAATAAAAATAATTCATTATAATGAAAAAATGCTAACAAATCTAAGAATTTTTAGTCAAGTCACTATAAATAGAGATTATTTTGATACAAATGGAAAATTTTATTTAAGAAAATTTAATATATTAAAGATATTAGCAGTAATATTCGGTAATAATTTATTTAAATCGAAATATATTTTCATTATTTATAACGGAATCTTTTTCCTTTTTTCACACAAAATCATCAATCAAAATCCAATTTATTTTTTTTTAAAAAAATAAATAAAATTGGGCGATTTTTAGGAAATCAAAAATTGAAAATCAACAAATTAAGCGGTCAAAATCTCTCAAATTTCGACGTCAAATTAAATTGATCAAATTCAACTGGATTGAATTATTAGAATAACGATCTGTGATTAAACACAAATTAAATTAAATAGTATAGGAGCAGCCCCTCTCATTGGTACGGTTGGCAAATGAGCCGAACTTTGAAAAGTTTATTTTTAAATTCAAGTGTTATTTATTAATATTTTCAAGATATTGTAAAAATCTAGTTTATTAAACTTTAAAATGATGCTCTTATTATATTTTTAGACCCGAATTTAAATAAAAAATACTTGAAATATGATTGTGTTTTTCAAAATTTGACTATTTCGCTAACCCTATGTACTCATGGGTACTTCCACCACACATGAAAATATGTTTTTTTTTTTGTCTTTTTTTTTTTTGTTTTTTTTTTTTTTTTTTTTGTTTTTTTGGTGGATGAGTGGCTTAAAAAGTTTTGATAGCATAACTCGTGCAAGATTCAATAATCAAACCATACAAGTGCGTCAAAAAGCAAAATGCATTTACATACACTTGGTTATCGACTCAGAAATCAGAATATTTATAATGGGTTGTTGCCAACTTTCTGCGGCAAACGCCACTATATTTTTTTCTAGAAATTAAAACACAGTGATTGATAATGCACTGACAGCAAATTCTCCACCACTCTGTTACAAATCCATACCCTAAAATTCATTTTTAAATAAGTTTATAAATTTATAGAATATTAATCAATTTCATATTTAAATCAATATGAGGTCAATGAATCATAATATTTCATCAAATTCCGTAGTTCCAATGCTCACACATTTTTTTTTTTTTTTTGCATTAGTCCATCCATCTAGTCCTAACCGAACACTACAATACCGACATCAACCCTTACGCCATTCAATTACAACTCAGAAAAATGATGTTGACTCTAATACTATTTATTATAAAATTATGGATATAACACATTTTTAAAAACCGATTTATAAAGAGAGAACTTATGAACTCATAAAACACTAGGGATGATGACAAATGGCATCTGCTAATCAGCTAATCACATAATCTGCATACACATAATGGAACTTTTTGGCAGGCAATAAGAGAAAAGTCATTAGAGATGAAGAGAAATGAAACATGATTTGACCATTGAATCTAAAAATACAAAATACACCATACGATGCCTTCGTTTGTAACAAAATAATAACAAACATAACATAAATTCTAATTTCTGCTCTACAGCAGGCATATGACAATAGATGACAAGTAAATTCGACAAACTACGATACCAGATAATAAACTGCTACGGTGCTACCACAAGTAAATTTTACAGAGCAGCAACATTACTACCTCCTTCCACACACACTCGAAAGTCTAAACACAGAACATCCAGTTCAAATCCCACAAACAGGATAAGATCAAACAAGGAGATGATGGATATAATTTTTTTTTTTTTTTTGGTGAAACAGGGTGTAGTGGGCATGGTTGAAAGTTTGAAATCTGCTTTACTTCTAAGACACTTCCTGAGCATTGCCCTATTTGATGTATTGTGAAAGCCATTTGAAGCCATCACCATATCCCATTTTACGAACTATGCTGCACATAAACACCTCGAGTGGACGGACATTTGAGTCTGCCAGATTAACCTGCCCCTTCCCAGTGGTGAAATTTGTTAGGCCAAGGTGGTAACGCAACTCATCCTCAGAAGCAGCATATGGGATGTCGATCTTGTTTCCTAACACCAGAAAAGGAACATTGGCCAATGCTTCGTCAGAAAGGAGAGCATCCAGTTCTTTCTTTGATTCTGCAAACCTCTCTTTGTCATAAGCGTCCACTAGGTATATCACAGCATCCACCTATAACACATTGCAAACCAAAAATTAGAAGTATTTTGCCTGCAGAGATGTGAAAGCCGAATACATCATGAGTAACCACATAAAGATCAGCATTTAAAACTTCAAACCACACAGCCATCTGAAAGCATAAACAAAACAAAATCATGTGTAAATTTCAGCTCATTCAAACATCAGATACCTGTGCAGTACCTTCAGCCATCAAGGCCTACCTAGCAGTTTTATGAGACTGGAAATATCCTCTCTTCATACATTTCATCTCAGTCAAACATGAACTAAATTTATCCACCATAGACTCGTTGTATCAACATGACTTTAGACAGGAAATGAACAATAACTGTCTTCAAATACGACAAGAACAATAACCGGCTAAGTTTCTCCGAAACTTTCATAGCATGGCCAGATGGCCAATGGCATATACATGGAAGATGCACTTTGTTAGAATACCAAACCTCCTCCATAGAGGTAAGAAACAATAACACAAATGATGAGCTCCTGAAGCAATTCTATGCGATATAAAAGGGCAATTTGTCTCCAATAATATAGATTGGGCAATAAGAAAGAAGTTGAATGACATATGAAAGATGCAGGCTTCCATTTTCAGGAAAAAAAAAATGGCATGATAACTACACTTAAAATAACTGGAAGAAAGCAAAGGGTAAAGTAAAGATTTATTCATATGGAAGATAGTAGAGAGGCCAAGGTTATGGGCAGCCCATGCTCTTTATGTGGCTTAGCTCCATTAAGAGGCAATGAAGCAAGGCAATCCACACTATGAGGTAGAAAAGGCCATGTAAGCCTTGCCCCAATTCTATAACACCACATGCAGATAGCTAGCCATTGGCATTTACAAATAAATTGTCATGCCAAAAGTCAATATTTAAGGTCTATTTCTAACAAATTTTACAGGAAAACTTATGATTTAAACATTAATGAGAAAATTTAAAATGAAAGACACATCCAAGTGTGGATCACATGACAACATAACAATACAACAGAGAATGAAAACTATTTAAAGTCCTAGATCAACCATGAAACAACATCATGAATAAATAAACAAACAGATGAGTTCTATAACAAATTGAGATAATTAAAAAAGTATACTTATACAAGCAAATACGGCTACTCTTAGAAATAAACAGGTTGATTTAAACTCATCACAACACGTAAAGTGCAGAACCTGTTTACAGTTGACATAAGACGGGCATACTTTTATTGTCAAAAGAAACAGATTAAACATAGCATACACACACTAAACCACTGAATACAATCAACAATAACTTAAAAACAATCAGCAGCGACACGATTACAATGGCAATAAAATACATTTTTTTTATTACACTATGAATGACTAAATGTGCACCCATAAAGAATTGAACGTATTAACAATTAATCCGATTGGCCTACAATGACCCGAATAGCTAATAGTGACTGGCAAGCCAGAGTTTTGCAACATATACAACATAAATAACCTAAAACAAAACTAACATGAAATTCAAATACAACTCACCTTTGTATAGTAATCCTTCCAGACTCTCCTAGCAATCTGATGACCTCCCAAATCAAATGCCTTGAACTTAATTTTCCCAATACTAAGCTCTTCCGATGTGGGATACTGAGTTGGCTGATGTTGGACCAATCTCTGAAATTAATTCGAGAATGAGTATTGCAACATTAAAGAAAACAGTTACTTTTCCTGGAAAGAGAGTTACTTTAAGAATCCAATTCTTCCATTACACGTAATTACTGAGATTGCGTTCTCCCTCAATTGTTTTCACGGGAACCAATCAGAGCCCAAAACAGGAATATGTCACTTTCAATTCAGGAAAATGAAAAATTCAAATCAATCAACGAAATAAGAAGCTAATCCCAAAAAAGTTAAAACGATTCAATATACAATTGAATTAAGAGGCAATAAATTTCTGACTGTCGAAATCAAGATCCGAGTTCCTACTTCAGTCACCGACAAATTCTCAGCAAATAAAAATTAACTTGATTAAGAAACAAGATCTAGAATAAACAAAAATCATAAATAAACATTAAAAAGGTAAAGCAAATGAACCTCATCTTTCAACATGTGAAGCAAAGTGGTTTTTCCAGCATTATCAAGCCCTAAAAACAAGATCTTGGCCTCTTTTTGCCAAAGACCGAGGGAGGACAGCACGCCGTAGAACCAGTCGAGAAGAAACATGGCTTTATCGGGAGACGAAAATTGAAACGACGGCGGATCGAGATTGAATTTACGACGATCTAAAGGCTGTGAGCGAATCAGATCGCCCAATTCAAGGCCTTCGTTTGGATTTTAATATTTTGACCCTAAGCTGAGCAAGTTAAGTGGAGACAAGGGGAACAGCCAGGTTTGTGGGTAAATTGACATTTTCATGACGTGGATCTCGCTTGCCCCTTGGGCCCTCCTTTTTATCAAGTGCAGCAAAACGTTGTCGTTTTATGTTGAAGCATTCATAATGTAACGCTACCAATCAATACTCGACTTCTGTCTTTCGTTTTTATTATTTTCTTGTTTTACATAAATGAATGAAAAACGAGTTATTTGATTCCCAGGGGCAGAGTAGCAGCCGCTAAGAGGTCGTCTATTCAGTAGCAGAGGAATAAACTTATTTGATTGGTTTATAAGATAGTGGGAACAATGATTAAGGGTTGTAATGATAATTTAGTGACATGAGTTGATGTCGGTGTCGATTATAACAATACATTTATGAGCTTATATAAAGGGGTATAAGTCACATTATAAAGAGTTATAATTTTTCACATTTTACAACACTTGTAAGTTGATAGCAAAGTTTATAAAGCGAACTAAGTAATAGGGAGAAAAAGGGAATCGTAACCCAACCTTATGGTAAACCCAATGGGTTATTTGTTGTGTTCTAAGTATAATTCATTTGTTAGGCGCTCGAGTCGGTATTCACTTGAGATTAATAAAAGCAAACCCCTCCGTAGACGTAGGTTGTAGTCACTCTCCGTTGAACCACGTAAATTCTTGCTTTTATAATAGTTTTATCTTTTATTAAGTTTTTGGGGTTCATGCTAACCAAATAAATTCATAATTTGGGAATGTTTGTTCGAGAGATAAATTTCCAATATTATCCTTAGAATTAAAATTTAAAAACAACAGTCAACCCAAAGCTACTACAACTTTGTGCACTTTCTTCTTCATGTTCAGTACTGCTTCCATTGCTAATCGACTTCGTTTAATTTATATGGCTCTTGAGAAACTTTATGGTCTTAAAGTACAGATAAATGAATATATATATATATATATGAGCTCATAACTTTGTATCATTGATCTTTCTGATGTGACTCTTTGATCACTTTAGAATGTGTTTGAGGAAAAACTGAAACATTTTCTATTACTTACAAGAATTGAATACAAGTAAGTGTTTAAACTTACAAAATGAAAAATCTCACTACACTCTCTCTTTACACACACTTTGAGATGCCTAAACTCACTGGAAAATCTTGTATTTATAGTACAAATTTTGGCTCAAAGACTGCCACCAATCACTCCCTGATTTTATGTCACCAATTGCTACTAATTTTATAGCCACCAAATCACCAAAAGTCAGCATTTCTTATTCCTCCAAATTTCAACTCCACCTAAAGTTGGCTTGGAGTTTTCTCATGATTGCATGGCAGCTTGTTGATTGTTGATGCTTGCTGGAAAGATGCATGACTCATGCATGTTGGTTCTCACACTCTCTATAATTTAGTTGAAAAATCGTAGAATTCAAATTAAGATTTAAGAAAATACGAGAATCATTAAAAAAAAGTTTCTCGAGATTCTTCTAAAAACTATAATACTTTCTTTGATTTTCGATCAATTATAAGAGTTGATAACAAAAGTAGTAATAGAACAATCAGGATAATCTGAGCCAGGTAACCGAGGTTCACTTAGAACGTGATAAAGATATTATTGCTAGCTTTTCCATTGAATATTAAAAATATCCATTCCAAAAAGTCTCCTCCAAACTCCTATTATTGATCTTAAAAAAAAAAAAAAAAACCATCTCTTGAACCCCCAATCATTATAGAAGACGTGAGTTCAAGCCTCACCTAATTAAGTTTATTATCTCAAAAATTATTGATATAGGAATAGACCTCTCTTTAGACGTGTTGATGGTGGTTTTTCACCTCCAAGAAGTCAGCATCCCGAGGAAGGGCAAGAAAAGAATTTTCGCTTACAATGATGATTTTTGTAATTAACAGAAAAAACACAAGGTCCTCGTCAGGGCGAGATCAGGCATAAGGGCACGAGCATGAGGTGCAAAATCAATCTGACCAGAGGAGGTCATGTGCATCATCTATAAAGTTGTGATGTGACTATAGCAACTTGCAAGGTGATCCTCTGACATGTACTACCTTTACAAGTTGTCATCATAATTGTTGAGTGTGGCAGTGTATAAAACAGAGTGATTTGACGGGGTGTCAAATGACAGGCTTTACTTTCGACGGAGATCTTATCAAACGGCAAGAAATCCACGTGGCTGCCGTCATGAAGATATAGGAACATTGTTACTTTTTTTAGTATATAAAGGATGGTAGCATCATTTGTAAGGGTTGGTTAGTAAAAATCTCACAAAGTAATATTTTGTAAGAACTCCGAAAAGCAAACAACTCGGTTCTTTTTGGACCTTCCAGAAAATAGGTCGGTCGAGTCTGGTTTTGGTAATAAAAGTAACCCCCAACTTTGTGCCCGTGGACGTAGGCTGGACTTGCTTCGCCGAACCACGTAAAATCCTCTTGTCGATCTTGTGTGTATTTTATTTTCTGCTAAGTTTGCATTTGGTCCCCCATAACTAAACAAATTCACGGTTGGAGGAGGATTGTCTCGGGAGAGTTATCTCGAAACTTCCCCTAGGAAAAAAATCACCCGTCAACAGTTGGCGCCATCTGTGGGGAGAGAGCAAAAAGCATTTGACGTAGTAAGACAATGGCAGGAGACAGGAACCACAGATCGTCGAAGGGTTCAACGACTGAGTGGATAGAGAGAATGGAAGAAAACATCAGAAATGAAAGGGAGACAAACCAAACATTCATGAAAGCCATGATAGAAAAGCTAAAAAAGTTAGAAGAGATGAACGATGAAAGGTTGGAAACTGGTCCAAGCCAGAAAAGAGATGAGATAGCGAAGGTAAAAAGGGTTGTAGACTTGGGCGGAGATGATAAGCCCGGGAGGAGGGATCTACGAGAGGTGAGGTCTGTTGTGATAACCGGAGCCTTGCCGACAGAAAGAGTGTGGGAAGAAGAAGATTAGAGGCAAACTCCAGAGTCCTCCAGTAACAGCCCACGTTTTAAGAAGGAGGGCACAGAAGACATGGTGAGAGAGATCGAGAGGTGTCCAGCCACGCCATACTTCGTGCTTGGAGTAGCAGGCGTGAGAAAGTTCGTGGGAGGCAGCGCGATAATACTGACGAACCGATGAAAGACTGGTTCAGAAAAGAGATGAAAAAATGAGAAGTAAACATTAAGGCAGACAATGGAGACGGTCAGGACGGAGAAGCGACATCCTCCTTCACAGAAGAGATCTTGTCGGCAGAGTTCCCTAGACGGTTCACCATGTCATCTATGAACTCCTACAAGGGTCATACTGACCCCAAATCCCATGTCGAAAGTTTCGTTTTGCTAATGGAGGTTCAAGAGATGGAGGGAGAAGCCATCTGCAAGGTGTTCCCTTTGACCCTGGGCGGACCTGTAATTTTATGGTTCAGAAGTTTGACTCCATGAAGCATAAATAGTTTCTCTCAGCTCAGGAAATCATTTGTTCGTCATTTCAAAGGAACGTGTGTGCCAAGGAAGACAACAGGAGCATTGAGACTGATGAAACATGGGGATGATGAGCCCCTGAAGAATTTTATTGAAAGATACCACAATCAGGTGCTTGAGGTTGGAGCATACGAGTCATCGGAGGCGCTGGAAAGTCTCAAGAGAGCTCTGAAGGTCGAAAGGTTGTGGACTCACCTGAGGATCCAAGACGTACCGGATTATGCCACAGCTCTGGAGTTGGCCAAGAAGTTTATTTTGATGGAGGAGGATGAGAAGATTGCCCGATGAGGGGCCCCCACCAAACCAAGATACTCAGGTCGGAAAATCAACGGAATTGGGGCAAATATGTGAGGAGACTAATCCCGGGGCAGAATGAGCTCAGGCCAACGCCTCAAGATAATCAAGTTCAAGAGATGAGGTCGTCTGTTCAGGCCAACCTTGTCGCGGGGGGGACAGTGTACACCCCAATGAACAGACCTCTGGCCCAGATTGTTCTGAAAGTCCATGATAAAAGTCTATTGGCCGAGCCCGACCTGAGGAGGTTTCCAATTGATAAGGGAAACAATAGGGCTTATTGTATATATCATAATGTAAATGGACATGCCACAAATAAATACAGGGACCTGCAGAAGCAGATGAAAGACCTGGTGAAAAAAGGCTATTTGGATGAGTGCATAGACCAAGTAGCTATGGAGGTCGACCAGTGTTGATAGTGGAAGTCATCAGGTCGGGTATTTGGAATGCTGAGATGCTGAGAGAATATTTTCAGTAGAACCTCTCTTATAATGACCCTGAAAAAGTTGTAAGAAGAGCAGTAGATCCCAAGAATATGAGTAAGACTATCTATTTCTTAAATAAACACTTGTTTATACATGCTTATTCATTATGGCCCACATAGAGGCCGATGTGTTTTTATGGCTCGGATTTGCTTTCGTACCGCCGAGACCGAAGTGTTTTATGGCTCGGGTCTGCTTTAGTACCGCCGAGGCCGAGGTGTTTTATGGCTCGGGTCTGCTTTCGTATCGCCGAGGTCGGGGTGTTTTATGGCTCGGGTCTGCTTTAGTACCGTCGATGCCGAGGTATTTTTATGGCTCGGGTCTGCTTTCGTACCGCCAATGCCGATGTGTTTTTTATGGCTCGAGTCTGCTTCAGTACCACTGGGGCCTTATTATATTCATTGGCATGGGGTCAGAGATTCTCTTTCATGGCCAGATGTTATTGGCACAAGTGTGACTTTGCAGAACATTCCTTCTGGAATCTCGAATTAGAGGGCATGGCCCGGAAGATGAGAGCAGAGATGGTGAACCCAGTGTCAGATTTTTGGCTAAGGGTCAACCAGTACTGATTCAGGTCGACATCGGATGTCTAAGTGTTGAAAATGTACCACAAGACATCAGATTAAAGAAATATGAGGTGCCCATGAGAGTATCAGTTTGAGGAAATCAGATTGGCCTCCGATTTCACGCACCACCATCTTTTTTATAGTTCCCGGCATCAACTCGATAACTTGTTGATACCGATAACTAGGGGACATATGTTGATGATGGTTTTTCACCTCCAAGAAGTCAGCATCCCGAGGAAGGGCAAGAAAATAATTTTCGCTTACAATGATGAGTTTTGTAATTAACAGAGAAAAAACCCAAGGTCCTTGTTAGGGCGTGATCGGGCATAAGGGCACGAGTGATAAGTGTGGTTTATACCCACTTATTCTGACATCTTTAGCTTATTGTTTTGTTATGTTTCGAGCCATTTAATGTATTTTGTAGTTTATTTTATATTTTATTTGTAGGAAGCATTAGAACATCGATAATGGAGCAAATACGTGTGTTTCGGGACCTATTGGGAGCATCGGACTCAAGAAGCAGTAAAAAACAGCATCAGCTGCCCACTGAAATTAAAAAGGCTATAACTTTTGATCTAGAAAGAGTTACGAGACCCATAATATATCGATTTGCATCTAATCGAGGAAATCTAGTCATTTACATACATTTTCCAGGGAGTTGGGCACCGCAACGCCCACTGTTCAGCGCCGCAGCGCCCCTGCGGAAGAAAACCTGCACAAGTCAGGAAAGTGATTTTTAGGGTTTTCAGCATGTATTATGACTCTCAGGCTCTACTATAAATATATCAGTTCGTCCAAAACTAGGGGAGAAGGCTAATACACTGCACAAAACATGAAAATACATATTTTTAGAGATCCAATGAGAGGATTGAAGAGCAACGAGAGGAGATTAAGGCGGTGACATCCGGAGATGAAGAGATTCAATTCGGGTTTTATCTTTTTATTTCTTTCTTAAAACTCTAATGATTTCCATTAGATTCGTGGCTTGATTATTTATTGTTTTATCTTTTGTCATGAATTTACTCTTTAATTTTGGAGAACGATTGTAATCTATGCTTAAACCTTATATTTAGTTTATCAATTTTGTTATGAAGTTTTATTGATTTATTTATATTCTTTTGAGTTTAATGCTTCTTGATTGTTGGCCACAATTGATGATGATGAATGTTTAAAATCTATCACTCGAGAGAGGGGATTTTGAATGGACCTAGAGAATATAGCCTAGGATTTTATAGAATTCGAGAGAATCTGTAATCCTTTAAAGTCGTTAAAAGAGAATCACAAATCGTAATGAGTTGTTAACTATTGGATTTTTATAGAGATATCGAAGTCTGTAGTTAATGATATTTTCACTCGGCACTCGAGAGAGGGAGTGGATAATTTCGGAGTCTTGACTTATAAACAATATAACCGAACAATGATAATTGGCATAACAAATACATAGGTGACAGTTAGGTGAAATCAGGATCCAGAATCTCTATCGTATTAGTTCCTTCTATTTTATTATTTTATATTTTATTTATTTATTAAAAATCATTATTATTTGTCGTCTAAATAAAGTTAGGATTATCAATTGTAGTACTTAATGCGAGTTAACGCAATCCATATGGGTTCGACACTCTTAACTCATTTATACTAAAACTTGACACCGTACACTTGCGGTACGATATAAAAATATCACAACAACGAGCATGAGGCGCAGAATCAATTCGACCAGAGGAGGTCATGTGCATCATCTATAAAGGTGTGATGTGACTATAGCAACTTACAAGGTGATCCTCTGACATGTATTACCTTTACAGGCTGTCATCATAATTGTTGAGTGTGGCAGTGTATAAAACAGAGTGATTTGACGGGGAGTCAGATGGCAGACTTTACTTTCGGCGGAGATCTTATCAAACGACAAGAAATCCACGTGGCTGACGTCATGAAGATATAAACAGTGTTACTTTTTTTTTTTAGTATATAAATGGAGGGTAACATCATCTGTAAGGGTTGGTTAGTAAAAATCTCACAAAGTAATATTTTGTAAGAACTCCGAAAAGGAAATCGCTCGTTCTTTTTAGACCTTCCATAAAACATGTCGGCCTAGTCTGGTTTTGGTAATAAAATTAACCCCTCACTTTGTGCCCGTGGACGTAGGCTGGACTTACTCCGCCGAACCACGTAAAATTCTCTTGTCGATTTGTGTGTATTTTATTTTCTGCTAAGTTTGCATTTGGTCCCCCATAACCAAACAAATTCACGTTGGAGGAGGATTGTCTCGGGAGAGTTATCTCGAAACTGCATCTGGGACGAAAATCACTTGTCAACAAGACGGGAGTAAATTTTGACTTATTCTCAATAAACATCTTTATATATATATATATATATATATATAGCACGTTGTTACATAATTTATCGCATGATCTATTACTGTAATTTCAGGAGATTTTATAATGAAAAGATTCTGTTATATAATTTGTTTGGTAATTTACAATTACCATTTTCAGATAGATTTTATAATGAAATGATTTTATTTTTTGATTTATTTGGTAACCTACAATTGCCATATTTAGAGAGATTTTATAACGAAATGATTTTATATTTGTCATTATATTATAATGAAATGATATGAGTTGTCAATTAAGCCACACAAATATAGGTATTTGGATACTTTATCTCTTTTAATCTTAACCATTCGTTACATTCTCTTTCACCAACTAAATGATACATATTATTGTGCTTTATAATATAGATATATACGTTTTTTTTAATTATAATTTATAAATATTATAATATAATATCTATTAAGAGTTTAAATATATTTATAACTCATTTTCAGACATGTATCAAAACTAAATTCGAAAATTTACTTTCACAAATATTGGGGAGAATAAACAAACTCTTAAAAATAGATGCTAGATTCTTTTCTTATCCTCTGGTCTACAACTTGCAAAGGCCCAGTGACCAAATATCTCAAGACACGTGTTTCATTCATAATGCAAAGCACTAATTTTTTTTAAATATTTATAGAATCCATTGATTACTTGGTTTATCATGATGGTCACTAATAAGGAAAAGTTGGTGGTTTCGCCATCTACTTCTTTAGCTTGGAAGAAGCGCCTAATATCTTGTACTTGGTTTTATGAATAAAATGGACAAGTATTTCGTTTTAAGACATCCGACAAAAAAAAAAAAGATAATAAATTAAACATATTAAAAACAATTTAATTCTCAAGGAGCGTGATTTGATGGTGTAAAACTCATGATCTCACATTAAGGTACAATATTCGAATCCAGAGAGTGTGTTTCTTATAAAAACTTGGGACAGCTTGTGGTTTTACTTGTTTCGTTTATGTCCGGAATGAGTGATTTGACGGTGGAATTTCTAATGATTTCAAAAAAAAAAAACACTTTAACTTTAGTTTGCTAAATAAATTTGTGGCGGTTCAAAATTGGAGTCCATGCACAAGCCTAAAATTGAAACCCCCGAGTTGCAATTCATTTAACTAATTAAGTGTTTATTTGAGAGTGTTTAAATTCATATCAAAAATATTTTTAAAAAGATAAAATTAATTGAAATCAATTATTAACATGTTCAAAAACACGAGTTCAATAGTATTCCTCAATGACCATATAAGATTATGTTTGGATTGATGAAAATTGATGAAAATGAGTATAATGTAATTTAAAATTCATTATTTGGATTGATGAAATTTAATGGAATGAGATGTAATGGAGTGTATCAAAAAATGACTTTGAACAATTAAAAATGAGCCGCCCCAATTAGGAGGTTGGAGATGTAACGTAACTTTAAAATAACTTTACTTGTTAAAATAAATTTTCCCTTCAATAAATATTATTAAAATAATCATTTTTTATTATCTTTTAGATTTAAAAGGATATAATTGTCTTTAAAACCTATATATTACATTCAATTCCAATACTTTTACTTACTAACTAATGTTTTGAAATATTACATTGTAAACTTATCATTTTTCCCAAAAAAAATTATTATACGTTATTGTTCATTATATTCCATTTTATTACATTTTGTTGATGGTATTTTCAGGCCCTATGATATTTAAGCAGTACGACCTGGGTTAAAAAGGTTATTCCTTCTCGGTCAAGATCATTAATGCCGACCCGACCACTAAAAACCAACAGTAAGGGGCCGAGCACTTTATGATCGGTAACCGACCACTCTAGACCGGATGGTCGGGCATTATCAGATCGATAGCAGCATTCTCAGTTCAAAAGACCATTGTGACCGACCTCATGAAGACCGAGAATATGGCGAGATATGCTCCGTAAGATAAGACACCATATTCCTACGGATAAGAAGATAAGTTATCCTACTTTCATGGGGAAAAATGTTGATAAGTCAGTGTCTAATAGGAAAAAAGGAAGTGAAGGTAGTTTCAACTATGAATCCTATGGGAAAAGGAAAATTGTTTCTTTGCTATTATAAATAGGAGGGGAAAGCGTGCTTGTAGGTAGATTATTGAGATTATTGAGATTATTGAGAGCATTGAGAGTTGAGAAGAGAACAAGAGAGAATTAGACTTGTAAATACAAAACAGATCATAGAAATATATTTTGGTAATAAAACATCGTCTGTTCTGGCCTGTGAATGTAGGTTGGATCTGATCCGCCGAACCACGTTAAATCTCTTTGTTGATTGGTATAGTTATCTATCTTTTGCCAAATTTTCTTTTGGTTTCCCATAACAAAACAAATTCACGGTTTGAAAGAGGATTGTCTCGGAGGAGTAAAAAACTCATATTGCCCCTGAGACCAAAATCAGCCGTCAACAGTTGGGCGCGTCTGTGGGGAACTCCAACAAAAAACAGCTCGCGTATTAAGACGATGGTGATGTAGAAGGTGGAAATCACCAGTCATCGAGGAGTTTAACAGCAGAATAAATGGAGAAAATAGAGGAAAATATGAGGAAAAATATAGAGGAAAATCAAATCATGTTGAAATCCATGATGAACAGATTGGATATGATGGAAGAGACGAATAATGAGAGGCTTGAAGCCGGAGCCAGTCGGAGGAGAGGCGAAATAGCGGAAGGAAAAAGGGTTGCAGATAAAAGCGAAGACGATGAACCTAGGAGGAAGGGTCCCTACGGGATGAGGTCCGTAGTGGTAGAAAAAGATTTACAAACAGATGATACATGGGAAGAAGAAGAGGGGAGAAAGTCGCCAGATTCTTCCTATGATAACCCCCGCGACACCAGAATGGGAGACATGAAGTATGATGAAACTGGACGGGAAATCTCAAGCCATGAGGAACGCTGCACCTGGGGTGACAGACGCAAAGAAGGCCGCAGGAGGCGGCACAGTAACGCAGATGGCAATATAAAATTTTGGTTAAGAAAAGAAATGGCCAAGTGGGGAGTGAACCCCAAAACTGATACGGGAGACGCTCGGCATGACGAGGCTGAATCCCATCTCACTGAAGAAATAAGGTCGGTAAAGTTCCCAAGACGATTCAACATGCCATCCATGACGCCCTACAAAGGTCACACTGATCAAAATCCCATATTGAGAGTTTTGTCATATTGACGGAGGTCCAAGGAGTAGTAGATGATGCCGTTTGCAAAGTATTCCCATAATCTTGGGGGGATCTGTCATTCTGTGGTTCAGAAGTCTAGCCCCAGGGAGCACGCGAAGCCTTTCGTAGTAGAGTCAAACCCCCGAAGCTGGAGCAGAACTACCATATGACTTGCATTCATAAGAGATATTTCGAGAGTTAATCGCGGGGAGGGAGTGCCCCCGTAAGATGGCCGGTCTGGCCAGCGGGGGAAATACGATTACAGGGAGTGTGTTCCCACACGTTTTGTCTGATCAGCGGATCCGTGAGAAGCATAGCTCGAGGAGGGATTATACCCCCGTGGCGTTTGCTTGCTCCAGTGTTACCGAACATAAGGAGGAGCATACCCTTAATGTTTCAGATACTCTTTGATCCCTATCTATTCAGTCATTTGGATTCGGGATAAGTATAGCACGATGAGGGATGATACCCTCGTGGCGTTTGCTTGCTCCAGTGTTACCGAACATAAGAAGGAGCATACACTTAATGTTTCAGACACTCTTTGATCCCTACCTATTCGGCCATTTGGATCCATGATAAGCATAGCACGATGAAGGATGATACCATCGTGGCGTTTGTTTGCTCCAGTGTTACCGAACATAAGGAGGAGCATACCTTTAATGTTTCAGACACTCTTTGATCCCTACCTATTTGGCCATTTGGATCCGTGAGAAGCATAACACGAGGATGGATTATACCCTCGTGGCTTTTGCTTGCTCCAGTGTTACCGAACATAAGGATGAGCATACCCTTAATATTTCGGACACTCTTTGATCCCTACTTATTTGGCCATTTGGATCCGTGAGAAGCATAACACGAGGAGAGATTATACCATTGTGGCGTTTGTTTGCTCCAGTGTTACCGAACATAAAGAGGAGCATACCCTTAATGTTTCAGACACTCTTTGATCCCTACCTATTCGGCCATTTGGATCCGTGATAAGCATAACACGATGATGGATGATACCTCCGTGGCATTTGCTTGCTCCAGTGTTACCGAACATAAGGAGGAGCATACCCTTAATGTTTCAGACACTCTTCAATCCCTACCTATCTGGCCATTTAGATCTATGAGAAGCATAGCACGAGGAGGGATTATACCCTCGTGGCGTTTGCTTGCTCCAGTGTTACCGAGCATAAGGAGAAGCATGCATGCCCTTAATATTTTGGACACTCTTTTGATCCCTACATATTGGTCATTCGGATCCGTGTGAGAAGCATAGCACGAGGAATGATTACACCCTCGTGGCGTATACTTGCTCCTGCGTTGTAAGGAGGAGCCCTCGAAGAAAATGCAGGCTCCATAGCGACCTGACGTATAGAGGAATGTGCCATTACCATCCTAAACGCTCTTTGATCTGAATCCTGGTTCGCCGGGACTCTGAATTGAAAGATTCAGAATTGTGTTTTGGAGACCTCGGACGGGACGCTGTCTTGAGGCATTTGTGCTGTTGCTTTGGGATAAGTGTTAAGTCACCCTCGTTTTTTGATTTTATTTTCTAAAAGTTTTTTGTTTTTCGCTGGTCTGGCAATGGGAGGCCCATGCCAAATCCGATAGGGCTTCAAATGATTGATTCACTTCCCTTCTGAATAAGTCCCAAGGATTAGTCGGCTTGGGGCTGGATTCGTTCCGATCGGCTCGAGGCTGGATTCGTTCCGCCAAGGCCACTTGGTTATTCGGCTCGAGGTTGGATTCGTTCTTCCGATGTCATTTTTTGGACTGGGGACGTAACATTTCCCTCATTGCCAAGTGTTTCTCTCAGCTCGGGGTCGGGTTACATCCCACTGAGTCTATCGTTTGGACTGGGAACGTAACATTTCCCTCAGTGCCAAGTGTTTCTCTCAGCTCGGGGTCGGGTTACGTCCCACTGAGTCTGTCTTTTGGACTGGGGACATAAAATTTCCCTTAGTGCCAAGTGTTTCTCTCAGCTCGGGGTCGGGTTACGTCCCAGTGAGTCTGTCTTGTTGGACTGGGGATGTAACATTTCCCCCCAGTGCCAAGTGTTTCCCTCAGCTCGGAGGCGGGTTTCGTCTCACCACAAGATCATATTCTCGGCTCGGGTCGGTCGGGCCGCGAGTGATTGTTTGCAGGGAAGCATCAGGAGCAAGTATGAAATACAAGAAATGGAATAAACACATATATAAATATACTTGTGAAAAGTTATTACAGGGAGAATAAAGTTTGTTCAGAATTACACGAGGCCGCGTTCAGGTTACCCCTTACAGATCAGCCCACGCAGGGGCAGTTGGTTCTTCCTCGATAGGCTCGGGTAGCAGATGGATTGGCTCTACCTCGAGAGGAATGACAGTGGCTTCCACATTGACGGCCTGAGAGGTCCCGACAATTATGGCTTCGGGGGCCGGAGTAGGAGCCTCAGGTCGATTCTCTTCGGGAACATGAGCCCCAGGTTGGTCCTCTTCAGGAGCTGGGGGTGCCGGGGCAATCGAAATGGGGTCGGGATCCATCACCTCTTCGGGAGAAAGGGGTAGCCATCTTTGAAACTCCTCCTGTGAAATTTCCCATTTGGAGAAGCGAATGGCCGCGTGGATAGGCCTCATATCCAGGTTAGGCAGTATCATCGGGATGATCTCGGCGCAGTCCCCGACCCCCTCAAGTCTGATTGCATCCTCTCGACCTCGAACTCAGTTTTCTTCCTCATAAGCTCGTCCCGGGCCCGTACCAGCTCTTCATCTTTGGCCCTCAGCTTGGACTCAACGCTACGCACTTCCACCTGTAGGATCATGTTAACGGCCTGGGCAGCCTCCAAGTCATTCTTGGCAGCATCAGTATTTTTCCTCTCTAGAGAGGCGGCGGCCCTGAGAGATTTATTTGTGGTATGGGCCTCAACGGCAGCCAGCTCTAGATTTTTTAGGTTTTCTTCTTTACGGGACAACTCGGCCTCCATTTCAGTAAGTCGGTTATGGAGCCTCTGGGCTTGGCCACCCTCGGATAAAAGACTTAGGAGGAGATCCTTGTTCTTGGCCGCCAGATAGGTCGCCTGCCGAGAAGAAACAGAAAATCAGAAAATCAGACTAAGTCATGAACTCATAGCGGGAATAAGGGAAGTGTGGCTACCTTGGCCATCTGGGAGCATAACAATGTAACTACATCCTCGGGAGAGAGATCTTCGTATCTCGGAATCTTTGCTGGAGGGATCGCTTCGGCCAGTTCGTTGATTGCCGGCACCAGGTGAGAAGTGGCCTCCCTGATGTCTTGACCAAGGTCTTCTACGCCAAGAATCACGGCGCCTTTCTGTTTTTTGGAGGAACTCTCCGGCACTTTCTTCTCTTTCCGAACGGGCTGTCTCTTGTTCAGAACCCGTTCCTCCTCCACCTCCCGAGTCAGCTCGGCTTCCTCCGCCCCAAACGGACGCCTCTTTTTCTGGTAGGTTTTGATGGGCTGGCGGGTCGGGCAAGAGACTGTTGGCGATGCCCTGGAAGGGGGGAAGGGGGAGATAAGCTTTGGGTAGCTGACGAGCTGCCTCTTCAGTCACTTTTCTGGCCTCAACAGTCGCTGGCCGTTTCCTAGAGGGCCCGGCCCCAACCTGGCCGGTTTTCTTTGTTGCGCCAGCCAGCTGGTCAAGGTATTTCGGCCTCTTCGACATTCCTGCAAAAGGCAAAGGGCAGAGAAGTGGTCAGTCCAGAATCTGAATAATTTCAAATCATTATCATGCTAAGCAAACAAAGGGATCGGTAAGAAGGTTAGTAAGAATCTACCTATCCGACCCGGGACCTTCGGAGGAGCAGTCCGAATCAGGCCCGACTCGACAAAGGTCGCATCGTTAACCAATTGCTTCCAATGGTCGGCATATCGCCAAGCCCAGCGCACCCGCGCCCGGACCTGATGTGAGACCTTGGGAGCGTCCCTCCAACAAGCTGGGAAGAGTCAAAGAAGTTAAAATTCTATCATAAAATCAAGAGCAGAAACACTAAGGGTTAGATTCCTAACCTTTCGCTCTAAAGATATCTGGGACGGAAACCTCCTCTTCGTATGATCTCAGGACCCGTCCCCAATCTCATGTGGCCCAGAACCATAAATCTTTGAAGTTTTTGTTGGAATCGAGGAGTTTGCCGACGATGTTTGACGAATCGGCGTAAGAAGAAAGGTAGTACCAACAATGGTGTGTTCTTGAGTTGGCTTTCAACCGGTATAACATCTTCGCTTCTTCAAGAGAGGGTTCGCCGAGTCCCGCCTGACTCCAAATCATATGTAGCCCGGCCAAAATCCTCCAACTATTCATGCTTAATTGGCAAGGGGCGATCTCCATCTCGGCCAGCATCCAGGCGAAATAACGTTGAATTGGCAGTCGGAGTCCACACTTAAAGAAAGCCGGGAGAAGAGCCACTGAACCCTCATCAGGTTGACTAGCACGATCCATTGGACCGGGGACTTCAAGAGCGATATCTATCGGAATATCATATCGCTGCCGGAGGAGCAGTGCTAGATCGTCTTCAGTTATTTGGATGGCCGATCCATGTCCAAAGCCGAGCAGTCAAAATCACCGGGCTCTGGGTCCTTCTGAGGTATTCTCTGATGGTAAATATCTTGTTCAGTTTCAGAAGGGGTGGGGGTAGTGTCGAGGTCCTCTATGCTTGGTGCCCCCGAGCTCGAGGAGAGCTCTTCAACAGGGGGGTCGGAGGTCTAGCAGAGTTTGCAGAGGAAGACCTGTTGTCAGACATCCTTGACATCCGAGAAATAAAAAAAAGGGGGGGGGGGAGGTCAGTCTATAGCTAATTTCTAAAACGGCCAGGGATTTCACAGTTACCCTGGGATTCCGGGAAAACTAAACCTGTGGGTTCTAAATGCCCTAAAAACATCAATCAAGCCATAAATCTCTCCCTAACAACATAAAGCCAAACACACAAGAAAAAAAACAGGATTCGCAACACATGAAAAGCAAAGCAGGGAGGTCGTTCAGAAGACTTACTTGGTTCTTTTAGAAGGGTTGCAGATTGCTCGGTGCGGTCTGGTCGTTCTCTGAGTTCACTGAGCACAGTTGGGAGAGAGGAGTTCTCGTGGTTGGGAAAATTCGAAGCGTTCGTAAAAGAAGGCAATAGTGTATTACTCTGTTTTCTTATAATCTGTTTGGTGTATTTGTGGCCATTGGATCGAACGAGGGCGTCAGATGTACGCCACATGTCGTCTTTTAAAATGATCTTTCAGAGTTGGATGGACGGATGAGATTGGGTGTCCTTTGAGTTGACGATGGCGGTCGGATTGCTTGCTTTTTGGCAGGAGGACGACGAATGGTTGACAAGTGGCAGGCTCCCGTTAAACCCTAGAAGTGATCTGATGGGCTTTTAAGATGATGTGACGGTTGCGTGTCTCGAGGGACGGTTTACAGAAGGGCAATGAAGGGATTTTGCTTCTGGCGGAAAAAGAAGTCAGACCGAGCATCTCAAATCGTGCCGAGGACATGGTGGTGACAGACCAATAAGTTTCTCCTCACAAAGGCTAGCCGTCACTTCATCAAGAGTACTATTCTTTTTATGTAGTTCCCGGCACCAACTTGTATACTCGTTGGAATCGAGAACTATGTGACATATGTTGATGGTATTTTCAGGCCCATTGATATTTAAGCAGTACGACATGGTAAAAAGGTTATTCCCTTCTCGGTCAAGATCATTAATGCCGACCCGACCACTAAAAGCCAACAGTAAGGGGCCGAGCACTTTATGATCGGTAACCGACCACTCCAGACCGGATGGTCGGGCATTATCAGATCGAAAACAGCATTCTCAGTTCAAAAGACCATTGTGACCGACCTCATGAAAACCGAGAATATGGCGAGATATGCTCCAGAATATAAGACATCCTATTCCTACGGATAAGAAGATAAGTTATCATACTTTCATGGGGGAAAGTTGATAAGTCAGTGTCCTAATAGGAAAAAAGAAGTGAAGGTAGTTTCAACTATGAATCCTTATGGGAAAAAGAAAATTGTTTCTTTGCTATTATAAATAGGAGAGGAAAGCGTGCTTGTAGGTAGATTATTGAGATTATTGAGAGCATTGAGAGTTGAGAAGAGAATAAGAGAGAATTAGACTTGTAAACACAAAACAGATCAGAGAGAAACATATTTCGGTAATAAAACATCGTCCGTTCTGTACCCGTGGATGTAGGTTGGATCTGATCCGCCGAACCACGTTAAATTGATTGGTATATTTATCTATATTTTGCCAAATTTACTTTTGGTTTCCCATAAACAAAACAAATTCACGGTTGAAGGAGGATTGTCTCGGAAGTAAAAAACTCATATTGCCTCTAACACCAAAATCAGCCGTCAACACATTTTATTAGATTACGTTCCATTATAAGTCCTTATATTCCATCAATCCAAAGATGGTACACGAAGTTGATGAAAGTTGTCTATATTCAAATACCTGAAGCATTCAAAAGATCTAAAGAAGTTTATAGTTCTCCCTTAAAAATCACTTTTGGCTGATCGATGACATGTCATCCAACCTATGAAGATACTTGAAGCATTCAAGTATGAAGATCTAATAAAATAAAATAAAAAAGATTAAAGTTCTCCTTTGAAATCGCTTTTTTTTTTTTTTTTTGTATGACGAGATAATATGAACCAACTTATTGGTACCAGCCAGGCCCAATCTTTAACAAAGGTTACTTTTGGGCCGATTATATTATGCAAAATAATTTGAAACAAGTAATGGGCCACAAAATTTAATTATACACAACAGCCTATGAAAGTGAAGTTCTTTCAATAAACCAACTTGAAGCTAAGGCTTCTCCTAACCAAAAAAAAGGTAACAGCTACCATTTATCTAATTCTCATCGATAGGTTGATTTATACTAATCATCACATACTTCTACCCAGTTAAAGTTATATTAATTATTACTTCTACCAGTTAAAGTTAAATTAATTATTATTCTTTTCCTTTAATCTTTTTATCTGCCAAATGACGAAATTGTCAAAACCTAATTTTTATTTGAACTCGTAAAATATCAATGAATGATATAATCACATACAATTATACAAATACATTTGTACAAACTCCGGTTGCAGGTTTACATGGCATTAGGGTTGATAATTTTTCATGTTCCAACTTATCCTAATAGGATCCCGTCTTGAATATAAGTATGTACGATTTGAAAACGATATTAGATGAGATAAGAAATCATATGCGAGATTTAAAGGGATTGTGAGAGGAGAGGATGTGACGAGATAACAATATACGAGACGGGACGACGACATGTGATCTACACCACGGGGTAGCATCGGTGACAGAGAGTTAACAGGACCTACGAAAAAAAACCATCTGATATTATATTAGAAATTGAATTGAATAATCTTTTCATTTCAATATAATTGTAATTACAATATAATAATCTTATACAGGCAATACCAGAAACTAATAATATGAAATGACAAATATAAATATGTAAACTAATAATAAAGATCAAAATCTTTATAGAATAATGAATTAAAATAGAGAAGTGATATGTAATTTCCATTTTAATACAATGTCCTCAACATAACATGCGAGAGTGATTTATTATTGGATTGGCCACTCCACGCTATTGGATTAGCGAGCGCAAGTCAACTCTCTCTCTCTCTCTCTCTTGGATTGTACATAAATCTCTTATTCAAGATTTCGAAGACGTGGAATCCATCAACCGCGTAAAGAAATCGACGGCGGAGATTAATTTGATAAGCTGAGCTGGTTTCCACATGCGTATATTAGTGCCGCCCACCGCCCCCACTTGCTTTAAACTTCAAAAGAGAGTTCATATGTAGCAGTATTAATACATTCACGCCAATTGTACGTGATACATCATCGCTCATAATTAGAAGAAGAATCCAAATTTCAATAAAGAGAAAATTGAAGCCGATAAGATCAAAATAGGAGATAAGCACAAATGTCCCCATCTTAAATTTCCCAAATTATCAAAACAATTATAACTCCAATTTTAAATTAAAATAATATTATTATCACCAAATTTGTTTCAGAAAATAATGTCTTTTTTTTTTTAAAATAAAAAAAATAAAAAAATAAAAAAATAAAAAATTGAAAAGAGCATCATCGAGCGTAAAAAAGAAGTGGGTCCCGTCAATCCAGCAATCGCAGAGCGCGTTTTCTAGTTTAATAATTTCAGAAGTGGGGCCCATAATTTTTAAATTTCTGGTAGCCAAACGGCCAAGGATAGTTGATTGGTGATCAGATGCTTCATATTCAAACCTCTGGAGAGACAAAATTTAAAAATTTTCGAATTCAACAAAGAGTATCAAATAAAATAATAATTTATAATATATGATTTAACGGAATGGACCGATCAAAACAATTATTTTGCGTTATTTATTCATTTGCCCCTGGACATTAATTATTTACAATTTTACATTATTTCTACGCTTCGGAAAAATAAAATTTAATTATTATAGGAATACAGTATTTATTTAAACCACTTCCAAAATAAACCATAAAAATTATCCTTGTAAAGAAATATTAGCCAAGTTGACATAAAATTTCTAACATATTTAAAATCATCTATCTGAGTTATATTATTAATTTTTTTTTTTTTTTTTTTGTGAATTTATGTATGCGAAAATGCTCATTAAGTTTTTATGAACTTTCTTGAGTAAAACTGCACGAAATTAATTACATAAGCATTAATCACAATGATGCATACTTAACATTAAATAAATTATCATGTCTAGGTTCATAATGAAAATAAACTAGTTCACAATAAAATTCAAACAATTAACAAACATGATTAGAAATATTTAAACGAGACAAATTGAAAAGAGAGAGAAAAAGAAAACACATTCTAGGCGTTGAATTTCACATTCGGCTTACAATCGATAATTTATATGATAAGGGCACCGACGGTCTTATGAAACAAAGACAAAGTGAACGTGGAGTAACTACTCATTGGTGTGGTCGATACCATAGACACTCAGACGCTCAAGTCAGTTACGTAGACGAGCGGAAAGAAATGGAAGAGTAAGGCAAATGATTATCTTGATCTTCATGGGTTGCCGTGAGGGCGGTAGGCTGGTGTTTAGGGAGTTATATATATTTTGAGAACTTGTGTGTGAGAGCCAAAGTTTGAGTGAATCTTCCCCTCGGACCCCATCTTCTTTTATAGGTTGTGAAGTAGTTTTCAAGTCGGTTTTAGATTCGTTGGACGAGTCGTACTCCAACCTTATTTAGGAATGAGTAGTAGAATAAGGATTGAATTATGAATGTCAATATTTTCGGGATTAGGTGTAATCTCAGCTTAGATTATACCACTGTGTTTGTAAGTGTTATGTCGGGATCTAAATACTCAATTTCCCTTATTATGTATTGATCAATTATGTGTAGACTTACAGATAATGTCTACTGGGACACTGTATAATATGGAATATTGTTGACTCGAACGTTGACCAATCAATGTCGACTATGACATCAAGTATCATGATCAAGATGCCCATTTTGAATCGTGTGGGCTCTCTGACTGTTTAGGCCTTCATCATTTGGGGCGTATGAGCCCTGTATATGAGTTATGCGCATAGACTCACGGTTATTGGTAATTTTGTCTGGGAGCCCATGACGCTGCTCTGGGCCAAATGAAGGCCACAAATCACGTTCTCATGCCAATCTCGTGTGTACAATGATCTTTGGGCCCTTAGCCTAAATTTGGCTCGTACACACATGAAACTTCTAATAAATAACGACTAATGTTATGTAAGCCATTGACTTCTTTAAAACCTCAAAAATCTACAAATTTATTTATTATTTCATATTCAGGTCCAAACTCAAATATAATTTATTCTTTCAATATATTTCTTTCCCATTTTGTGACATTTGTTCCTTTAAGTTCCAATTTATTTCCTCAAATATTCAACATCTATGTCTATAATAATAATAATACACAAAAATTAAGAAAAAAAAATTCAAATAAATTATGATTTAACATAAGATTAAGTTCGAAAGGCATTAAAATATTATATAAAATATAAGCAGATCCGGCTATTACAATGTTTTACATACCGATGAAAGATAATAATTATATGATTTATTATATATTAAATCATATTAAAAAAAAATAGAAAGGACAATTTTGGAATTTCACGCCAAGTTTCTTATATTTAAAGTTCTGTTCTGTCTTCACGATCAGAGAGGAAACAAATAGACAAACGTACAGGAAATTTGAAAATTGAAAAAAAGGGAGAGTTTTGAAAAATAAAAGATAAAAAATAAAAAAAAAAAGCTAAAGCTGATAGATTATGGGAGACGTTGTATTGTTTGTTGAAGATTTAAAATTAAATTCTGCATCATCACACTGTAGAATTTGCCATGAAGAAGAATTTGAAAGCTGTAAGAGGCTAGAAGCTCCTTGTGCTTGCTCCGGTACCGTTAAGGTACCTAAAAGAAACAATCAGTTTATTGTGTTTTTTTATTTTTTTCATTTTTGCTCTTCTGGGTCAGTTAAAAGTTTTGATTTTGTTATTAATCAAAATTCAATTCAATTCGTTTTTGCTTTCAGTTTGCTCACAGGGATTGTATACAGAGATGGTGTTACGAGAAGGGAAACACTACTTGTGAAATCTGTCTCCAGGTTTGCTTTCAAAATTGAAATTTATTCAAGTTTTATTGCTACTAAAACAAAACAAAAGCAACAATAAAAAGTTCTGTTTCTATAAGTTGCTGGGTTTTGTTTCGTTTTTGATTCTTAGTTTCTTCTAACAATGTTTCTATCGTTTCTTGTTCTTTGGGTATCTGCAAACTTGTCGTTTGGTTCAACTGTTTCTTTTTGTACTTCAAAGTCTTGTGCGATATTTGGTTTCTTCACCTTGAAAAAACTGAACTTCTTTTGACCCTTTTTTTTTTTTTTTTTTAAATTCATAATTAATTTATTTCCATTAAACAAAGTTTATGAAGCTAAATCGAAGGATCGGTGTTAATTAAGTTTACATTAACTAAACAATATTATTGCAGGAATATGGACCTGGATATACAGCACCTTCCAAGAAGTCCCAATTAATTGAGGCAGCAGTGACAATTAGGTAATGAAATATTGCTTTTAATAATCTCCTGCCATTTGTAAAAAATTCGAACACAGAGAATTTGCATTTATGTTTATATTCTGTCTTTAAATATAACATGCCAAACATTCTTTACAACTAATTAATTGTGATATTCGGACAAGTTGCCGTTCTAAAATAAATAAAAGAATTAAACGTGCGCCAATGTCTTGGGTTATATTAATAACTCTTTGTGTAATTTCTGACAGAGAGAGCTCGCAAATTCCGAGAAGAGAACAAGTGCGGCGAAGCCCAAGATTAGAGGCCACGGCTGAAGGATTAACAGATGAATCTCGTTACTCTCAATGCACATCCGCAGCCGATAGAACCGCCGCTCGTTGCCGGTCATTGGCTCTTACGGTCAGTTTTATAAGCTAAAGAGTTATTGTTAGTTGTACTCGCATATGCTTTATTGTATCATTACGTTCTTTAATTATATTAAGTTGTGAATAAATTAAAAAAAAAAAAAAATACTTGTAGCGCTGCCTAGACGTCTCTCGATACATGATATTGAGTATTGACAGTCCTAATCTCTTTGGTATTATGAGTTTGTAGAGATTTTGAACTCACGTTTTCAAGTCCATTGGCATTTTATTTTATTTTATTAAATGCACTGGTAACTTATATTTGATTTGGTAATTGTGTTGGCAGTTCACAGTTGTTTTGCTTGTGAAAAATCTCTTTGATGTGCTTACTGGGAGAACAGATGGTTACCCATTTGCACTTCTCACGGTAAGTATTTGCTATTGCCTCGTCAACAATCACTACGATGTCAAATGAATTGCAATTTCTGTGCCATTTTGTTTTATTTTATAATTGTCTTTGCATGATTTGCAGATACTTCTTATAAGAGCTATTGGAATTATACTTCCCATGTTCATATTGATGCGGACAATCACAGCCATTCATAATAGCATACGAAGGCAATATCATGTTAGTATATTTTGTTCCTGAGAAAAAATTTAAGTAATGTAGTATTTAATTGAAAGGTACCCATAATTGAGCCAAACATTTATCTGATTCTCTGCGTTTCAGGTTATTGATGATGATGAAGATGATGATACCTCGACCTTCGATGATGAAGAAGAAGAAGATGACGATGATGATGATGAGGAACAACTGCATCCGCTTCATACGGTGTAAACATTTTTTTTAATAACCAGTTTAAATTTTTTTTCCTTAGTTTCATTTGTATCTGGTTTATTAATGCTCACTATTCAAAATTCCCACGTTTTGTGGGCATGCATATAAAGAAAAAGAAATTGTGATCACTTATGTTTTTATTAAGATTCAATTATATATTAATTATTATTTAATATATATCGATTATAATTTATAATAAAAAATTCTATACAAATTTAGTTCAATACGGAATCCAAATGTTAATAATTGAATATTTTTTTTCATAAACCTAAAATAAAATAAGATGATTAAATAACACATTAACTGCAGTACTGGTTGGTAACCTTTCTGCCCAGTTGGTAATTACTTTCAAAACAATTCATTTGAATGATGAACCAAATTTCTTTTACATATTTGTGATCACAATGAAGTTACAGCCATGAATCCAGGGAGCTAACGCCATGGCCCTAAAAGAATATTCTCGCAACTTAAGTTTGCAGTGAAACTGAGCAAAACTTTTGGATTAAGATTCACATATTGTCAGCACAATGGTTCATGGGCAAGTTATCTTCAGATTCCTCTGTGTTTACCACCTAGCATTTTAAAGTACATTGTCAGGAAGTCCTGATCAAGTAATTGGGCCGTGCTAGTTTGTCTGAGCAAGTGACCTCTAAACAGTGTTCAACCATGTCACTAAATATGCTCAACATGCATAGTTGGAATGTTTGGTCTTTTCCTGATCTCTAAAGTAATGAGAATTTGATAATAACCCGAGTAACTATTAAGAAAATAATATTTTTCTAAAAGTCCCAAAACGCATCGTTTTGGGCTTTACTCGTCCGAAAAAATCATTATTTTTGAAATAATTAAGATTTTGCTATTTAATTGGAAAAAAAAAGTTAAAACCTTGTAGACTCACTAATATTTGAAAAAACATTTGCAAGTAGAGAGTCCTTTGATATACGACCCGACCCAATGGTCCAAATTAAAGTAAAATATGTGACCTGACCCGGCCCAATCAAACGACCAACCGTTAGTTACACCACCTCTCGGCTTATCATCACTTCACTAAGTTCACTTTCAAGCTGTAATCCACTGCTCCTCTGTCACATCCACCAACCACCACAACCGCACATTCCACCGATCGCTTACCGTCCACTTTCTAGTTAATAAAGATTCGATTTTGATGACTAATTGAGCAGAATTTCGAATTTGCTTCGACACAGCTTAAGATTCTGAAGCACATTGTTCAAGCTCGTATGGCCAAATCCACTCAGCGGCCGAGCCACTCACTTTCAATCAGAGACAGAGACGAGGATCGAAACGACTTGAAGGAGGAGCCAAATGTTCTTGTGGTAGCTCTCTGTCCTTGTCTCGTTTGCTTCATTATTCTTCTTATTGTAGTCTCTATCGTTCTCATTGTCAAGTTCCGTATCTTTTGCCACACTCCTCTCCACTCCATCCTGTTCAAAAAATATTGCTAAATAAAATTAATTAGAATGCTTTAGTATCTCCATAATTTTAGCTGGGAAAATTTTGGATTTGAGTTTTGACAATTGTAAGGGTTTCTCTAATGGTATTACTTATGATAATCGAGATTCTGATGCTGAGGTGGACTGTGATGAGGATAATGTTGAAAATAAAATTGGAAGTGTTAGGTATCGTTTGTGAGAGTGTATTGATTGAGAGTATTATAAGCTAGCTTATAAGTTCACCAAACTCTACGCATTAGTGTTAAGTCGAGTTCTGATCGTAGGGAATTAGAGTGGGTATGGTGATTGACGATTTTTTTCATTGGATCGAAACATAGAGGCGGTGCTTGATGAATGTGGGATCAATTTATCTCATGATCTAGTGTTAGATGTGTTAGAACGGTTTCGGCATGCTAGAAAACCAGTTTTTTAGGTTCATTTGTTGGGCAGGAGAGAAGCCGGGATTTGCAAATGATTGATGATTGTAGGACTTGTAATTCGATGATGAGCATATTAGGAAGGAGTAGCAAATTTGAGACAATGGTGTCTATGCTTGAAGAAAGGGAGGGAAAAGGCTTTTGATGATGGAGACGTGTAAGATTGCTAATGAATGCTTTTGCTGCTGGCTGCTGCCAAGTAGTTGCTATTTTTGAGTTGATGAAGATGTATAAATATAAAGTGGGTGTCGATACTATTAATTGCTTGCTTGAAAATCTTGGAAGGGCAAAGCTTGTTAAAGAAGCTCAAGTGCTTTTTGATAAGATTAAAGATAGGTTTACATCGTATTTGATGATTTGTACTCCTGTTGCTTGGTGCTTAGTGTAGGATAAAGAACTTGATGGAGGCAGGGAGAGTGTGGAATGAGATTGATTGATATAAGGATTTGAGCCTGACATTGTTGCACATAATATTATGCTTGAAGGGTTGAGTTAATGAAAGCCAAGAGTCCACCCCCAAATGTATGGAGCTATACGACTGTGACATGCGATTTTTGCAAGCATAGGAAGATGAAAGAAGCAGAGGAGTGTTTTGATGAGATGTTTGAATCTGGATGTCAGCCGGATGCTGCAGTTTACACCTGTTTGATCACAGGGTTAGGGAATTAGAGGAGGATGGACATTGTATATGACTTGTTGAAGGAGATGGAAGAAAAGGGCTGTCCTCCTGATGGTGGCACACCTACAATTTGTTAATCAAATCGATGAAAATTCGGAGGATGCCGGATGAAGCAGCGAGGATAGACAAGAAGATATTTCAGAGTGGCTTTAAACCAACAATCCACAGTTCCACACTTACTAGAAGAGTTGGCTCCAAAGATGAGATTTTCTTGTAAATTTGAAGTCTCCGATGTCTTTGCAAGTTCTTCTGAGACTACAAAGACAGGGTTTAGAGAAAAGACCCTTTTGAAACTGAGTGAAGTTATTCGCAGAGGACCGGTGCTACTCAGGTTTTAAGATGGCACAAGAATGATATTCTGTCTATCACCACTTCCCAAGCTTAGCGAATGAACAGTACTATTGTAGCTCATCAAGAACAGCCACATTGATGTTCACTTGTTTATATTTTTTCTAGTTATTTCAGTTTTAAATCTGAATTGATATTATCCTTTCATTTTATTTTATTTCCTTTACAGTTATGCTTTTGCTGTAGTGAAAACATTACTGATCTCCAATGTCTTTTATTTTTCTTCAAGTAGGAGCAAACAAAGTTCACATACAATTTTGGGAAATTATCATTTTTCTGCATGTTAAATAGCGCAAGTATTATTTTTCATGAAAATTTTAAAATTGTTTTATTTTTTATTTGAAGTTTCAAATGTGTTTACTTTTATTTTTTATTTTTTATTTTTATTAGATGGAAAATTGATAATTTTTCTAAATTAAATAGATAATTTGTATATTTTTCATCTTTATTGGGTGGGTAATTTTCAAATTATAGATAGAAGAAAGAACGCACTCAAAATTCTCATGACAAAGAGTATTTATGTTATTTATCAAGTGAAAAAATGATAATATCGCTAGATTTTTGTAATCTTCTCTTTTCAAGATATAAGCTATCTTTTTTATTTTTTTGTAGTATCTACATATATTCCAAAGAGAGTAATTATCAAATCACCTACCATTAATTTTCAGCCTTATTATGGAAAATCCATTTTATCTTGAAACTAAAGTAAAAAATTAATGTACTATTGGAATCGTTTTTTTTTTTTTTTTTGGAATCGTTGGAAATCCCGCCGTTAAATCATCACTTTCGAATTTAAACAGGGTAGGTAAAACCCTCAACTGTCTCACGCTCTTACAAGAAACGTACTCCCTGAATTCGAATACAGGACCTTAATGTGAGATCTTGAATCATATACCACCAAACTACGCTCCTTAGGGACTATCGGCATCATTCTACATATCGTTTTTCTTTTTCTTTTTTTTTTTTTATCTTTTTTTTTTTTTCAGAAAGAAACATTCTACGTATCTTGGTTTGGAAACAATTACATGGTCGTATATCGTCAACACAACTTGTATGAATGTAACAATTGATATCAAATTTGGCAATTTTATAGATTAATCGGTTTAAAGAACTCATGTCCTTTTGTAAATAGATTATGCTCGTCGATTTTCAGTCCTTCTTAAGAGTTGTGTTATCAAAACGGTACCTTATATTAGAAACTCATTATTGAAAATAATGCATAGTTTAATAGATTTTATATGCAATGAAGTTGTAGAAGTTTAGTCCAAAGTGCTTGGGAAAAAAAATATCATAAAATATGGTTAGTTTATTGTGCTTCCGAACGAAATTTTTGTGCGGATGTCCGTATTTGAAAATTTTCTATATATATATATATAAACTGTAATACTACGTGACAGATTTTAAAAAATAAAATAAATTAATATTGAGAGACAATTTTTTTTAAGAGGCCGTGTCACCTTTTCCTTTTTCTCTCAGCCTTTCTTTCTCTCCCATTTCTTTTCTTTTCTTTCTCTTTCTTCATTTTCTCCCAAATACTCTCTCTCAACTGAAACTTCAAACCGCCGCTGCCGCTTCACCGCCGTCCATAAGCCGCCACGCGCCGGACCACCTGAAAGCTGCCGTCGTCAGCTTTCCAGATCCGTCGAGCACGAGCCGAAAGGACGCCGGACGCGCCTCCACGCGCCGCTGGAAGGGAGCGATACGTCGCCGTTTCTTCTGCAATTTCCGGCCATCTCCAGTCACTTCTGACGGCCACCTCCGGCGAGTGAGTGTTTCTCAGGCCGAGATCTTTCCAAAGCCAGTGGTCACTTCCTGATCCGACATCGTTTGGGTTGTTTTCTGTTTTATATCTACCGGTAATTCGGGATTTGTACTGGAAGTTGAGATCCGACCGTTGGATCGACGATCCGAACGTTTCAGATTGTTGCTCTCGATTATACGAGCGTTTTGGTATATATATATCCACCGTTGAAAGTATCTGGTTGTGGGGCCCAATTTTTGATAGTGGGGCCCGATTTTCGTTGTGGGGCCCGCTTGACTCGTTAAGCATATCAGCAAGTTCCGAAGCCATCGCTGTGATCCTTGAGATGTTTGTTGACCAGTGGATCTTTCTTTGAGAGGTTTGGAGATCGTTGGAGCTCGGTATGTGATTATTATCATTTTTGGGGGTGTAAATGATAGAATTGGAAAGTTTTGGACATAATTGTAAATTTGCATAATTAAGAGGGTAAAATTGTAAATTCTGCTAATTAGGGGTTAAATAGTAATGTTTACGAATTGTATGACTATTTGGGCTTATTAGAAAAGTTTAGGGGCTAAAACGGAAATTAGAAACTTTAGGGGTAAAATCGTAATTTTGGATAATTGAGGGACCTTATCGTAATTTACATTTTTCAGATTCTTGGCGAGGATATAGATTTATTCAGAGCTTTTGCATGGATAGAGGTAAGTACACTCTGTGGTGATTCTCTTAACATTTGTTTGATGATTGATGGTTGTTGTGTGAGTCGGTATATATATATATATATATATATATATATATATAAATATGTTGGTATAATTATATATATATATTTTGTTATATATAATTACATATTTGTGAGATATAATATTGAGATATTGAAAGCATGATAAATATGAAATCATGATTGTTGAGATGAGATTGATGGATTGTATGTGAGATGTGATTGTGTTGATGATGTGTGTTGTTGTGTTATGCTGCCGGGTTTTGTATAATGGTGGTCGGATTTGAGATGAGATGTGATGATACATAAGATGATATGAGATGATAGAAAACCTTGGGAGCTGTCATTGAGGACTCTTCCATTGGTTTTGATTTGGGGGTATACGGGGACTCCCCCATTGATTATATTTCACTCACATTTTACGAGTTGATATGGTTGGAAACCTTGAGATTTGTCATTGAGGACTCTCCCATTGGTTTTAATCCTCTGTTATACTAAACCCGGATTAGCAACCATGTTTGATGGATGTTTGTATTGTTGTGGGATGATTGTGCGAGATGATATTATAATATATGCTATTTTCATATATTATATTATATATATATATATATATATATAACCCTATTTTGTTGGTGAGGTCATGTTGAGAGAATGAGTGTTTACTTGCTGAGCTTTTTAAGCTCACTCCCCTCCTCCCCCAAACATTTCAGGTAGTTCGCGATAACGCAGGAGGAGCAGTACCAGATGGGGATCCACGTGCCACAATTGTATTTTCGGGTTGGTCCAGACATTCGAGTCGTCTTTTGCATTTTTTTTTAAGTCTTGTGTTGTAAACCATAAAGATTGTGTATACTTTATGAGTTTGTAATTTGTGATGTATTATTTGTGTGTTTTAAATTGGTTGATACGGCATATAGAGTGCTCGAGCTGAAGTTGATCGCGGACCTCTTTCTAGGGTTGGGCCCGCCCTAGGGAGGGGGTCGTGACAGATTTGGTATTAGAGCTTAAGGTTTTAGGTTCTGTAGACACGTTGCATTAGATGAGGATACTTAAAAGGGTAGTTTTGTGTCTGTAGGAAAATGTCTGGACGTGGCCGTGGTACTGGTACTCAACGTGAGAGAGGGATAGTTTGACGATACGCGAGACTGACGTGTAATAATGCAGAGAGACCTCACACTCAGCCGATAGATTTTGAATTTGTTATAGCTTATTTGGTGTTCATCCGATTGTTGAGGATAACAATGAGTTTAGACTTATACCATCAGTAGTTTCGACAGTTGCCCTTTTCGCTATTTCCGTAGTTATATCTGACGTGATTTCTACAGTGGTACCTAATGTGAATTTTCTGTCATAGTTATAACATCGTCGTGAGTGAGTAAGTCGAAGACATTAGAATTTTGGTGTTTGATAAAGAAGGAAGAAGAGTTTATTGACACTTTTGTTTAAGCAAACAAATGCTATAATACCTAGCAAAGCAACAAAATATAAGATTTATGATTACATTATGGAATATAACAACTTGGTTGTGTTGCAAGGACATGATCATCTTCGAATTGATAATCTTCCCATTGACGTTTCGCACGTAGAGACATAGGAATGAGGCCGTCGATGATTTGGATTTCGAGACTGTCAGGAAACTTGATTTTGTTGTAGCCTTGAACGATACTTCTAGATGACTCTTCGATAGTAGTGAAGAGTTGCCAAGCTCTATCATTGGTATTGCTTTCTATACTTCGACGGACTGAGTCTGCGGAGAGAGCTCTAAGATCACAGGATTGACGAAAAGTATATCTTCTGGGAAAATATCATCGTATCCATAGTAAGCTCTAAGCTTCGGTCTAGATGGCCAATACTGAGTCTCCAATTAGTGAGTTGATGTGATGGTATGATCTTATAAGATGAATTGGGTGGTAAACGATTGAATAGTCATCAGACCATTCTGGAGTAATGGTTTCGATCCAGACAGTAATACTTTTGTGTCGTGTATACCATCGATATAAGATATTACTGACGAAGGGAGGAAGCTCACTTAGGATGGCTTCTGAGATACCAGGATAGTTGGGATGGATTGGACTCGGTCCAAGGATAAATCCATTTAGGAAACCGAGTTCAAACAAGGTGCCGAGACTCCACTGGCAATGATTGAAGAAATCCTGACTGTTGATGAAAACTGTGGAATGGAATCTGTGATATCTACAGTGAACAATTGCAGAATTATTTTTATATTGGATTAAACCATCTGTTTTTCCATTCCAAATGGTTCTAAGAATGAAACACCATCTCAAGAAGTTTGTAGGAACTCTTTCCACGATATCCATTGCAACCTCTTAGGTAAAAGAGCGGACGGAGTTTCATTGAGACAATCGTAGATGTCTCCAAAGATCTCGAACATATTTAGAGTATATAATTGCACGATCAGTGACTGGCCATTTACAAAGCTTTTGGTATATCACCTTAGTTTTGACGGATCTTGAACATGGGTTAGGATTGGAAGATGAGGATGCCATTGAAGAATTTTTGAGTAATTCCTTAAGAACTCATGCATCTCTTTATAGGAAGAGATATCTATAATTTCCTCATGAATAGATACTTTCACAGTAACCATGCATAATTGGAAAGGATAATAATTATCGTGATGATAAGATGTATATCAGTAATGTGAGGGACCTGTAAATCTTTTTTCAGTAGTGAGAATTAAGATGGTGGATTATGTGTAACTTCCAAAAGCTCTTTACAGTTGTTGTTTGAGTAGGACCCCTTGGTGGAGCCCTTTTATTTTGGAGACATGATAGCTGGTTTGTAAGTTGCGACATAGATTAGAATAATAATAATTGGGGGCATTATTCATATGATGGTGAGTGTGAGATGTATAATGATCGTTAGAGTTTGAAATATTTTTCCACTCAGAGATATTTAAATTTTGGAGATAGACACATTGGATAGAGTTTTTAAGTGACTATGATTGTACTATTGATTATCATCTTGAAAGGTCAATGAAGTTACTGATACACCGAGTAGGAAGAATGTGATTAATTTTTGAGAGTTAGACGGAGAATCTTTAAGGAGATGATATTGATATGTTTAACTTTTGGATTGTTCGATAGTGGGGATATTCTTGACAATATGAAGGTTCGACCCACACCGTTAGATAGATTTTTTTTATAGCACAAGCGGTTTGATCAATGTGGAAAAATTGGAGGGCAGAGATTGTGAAGAATGAGACTATTACTTTCAGATTGAGTTCAGAGAATGTATAATTATTAGTGATATAGTTGAGATACCACGAGATCTTGGGTGAGACATACGATGATCCTTATTATATGAAAATTGAGAGCACCCGAATATATCAAAATCTAAAGAAGACTTATTGGTGGTTGGGAATGAAGAGAGAGATTTAAGTGTTTATATCTCAGTGTTTAGTTTGTCAGTAGGATATAGGAGAGCATCAACAACCAGTTGGATTACTCCAGTCTTCAACTAGACCTGAGTGGCCATGGGAAAATATCGTGATGGATTTTGTGGTACGACTGTCAAGGACGCGGTATGGTTATGATGCAATGTGTGTAGTAGGGAATCGATTGTATAGGTCTGCTCATTTTCTAGCGATTCAAGTTACGTGGGGACCAGAGAGACTAGTGATATTTAGTTGTGAAGCAGATTGTACGATTACATAGTGTACCCTTATCGATTATATCGGATAGAGTTCTCGGATTTACTTCTCATTTTCGGGAGAGTTTCTAGAAGACTATTGGATCAAAGATTTCTATGAGCATCTCATTTCATCTTCAGATTGACGGGCAGTCAGAGTGGACTATTCAGATGCTGGAAGATTCGTTGAGATCGTGTGATTTGACCTTTGATCGAGTTTGCCTATAACTAAAGCTTTTTGACTAGAATCGGCATGACTCCATTTAAGGTTTTACGAGAGAGGCGATTTATGACTTTGTTTGTTGAGTCAAGGTTGGAGATGGACAGAATCTTGGCTCAAACTTGGTGGATATGACATCTGAGGATCAGGTTAATCCAAGCGAGACTGTTGGTTGAGTAGAATCGATAGAAGAGTTTTGTTAATAGTGGGGGTTAAGACCTTGAGTTCCAAGTTGGATATTTAGTATTTTGAAAGTTTTGTTATTAGAATGGAGGACTGAGATTTGACTGGAAGAGAAAGTTTTCGCCGAGCTGTATTGGTTCTTTTGAGATTTTAGAAAGAATGGATAGAGTGGCATATCGTTCGGCAATGCCATCGGATTTGAAAGGATTCATAAAATGTTTCGTTCTAAAGAAGTTTGTACCAGACTCTTGTCACATTTTAGAAAGTTAACCGTTGGGGTTGAGCGAGAGCTTGACATACGAAGATCAGCCGTGGAGATCATAGATCAAAAGATTCGAGAGTTGAGATCCTGATGTATTCCTCTTGTGAAGGTCTTGTGGACTAATCATCATATTCGGGAGGTAACTTGGAAATTGGAACAAGACATGGTGGAGAAATATCCAGAACTATTCGAGGATTGAGAAATTTCGAGGACGAAATTTTTGTAAGGTGGGTAGATTGTAATACTACGTGACAGATTTTAAAAAATAAAATAAAATAATATTGAGAGACAATTTTTTTTAAGAGGCCGTGTCACCTTTTCCTTTTTCTCTCAGCCTTTCTTTCTCTCCCATTTCTTTTCTTTTCTTTTCTTTCTCTTTCTTCATTTTCTCCCAAATACTCTCTCTCAACTGAAACTTCAAACCGCCGCTGCCGCTTCACCGCCGTCCATCAGCCGCCACGCGCCGGACCACCTGAAAGCTGCCGTCGTCAGCTTTCCAGATCCGCCGAGCACGAGCCGAAAGGACGCCGGACGCGCCTCCACGCGCCGCTGGAAGGGAGCGAACATCACCGTTTCTTCTGCAATTTCCGGGCGTCTCCAGTCACTTCTGACAGCCACCTCCGGCGAGTGAGTGTTTCTCAGGCCGAGATCTTTCCAAAGCCAGTGGTCACTTCCTGATCCGACATCGTTTGGGTTGTTTTCTGTTTTATATCTACCGGTAATTCGGGATTTGTACTGGAAGTTGAGATCCGACCGTTGGATCGACGATCCGAACGTTTCAGATTGTTGCTCTCGATTATACGAGCGTTTTGTATATATATATCCACCGTTGAAAGTATCTGGTTGTGGGGCCCAATTTTTGATAGTGGGGCCGATTTTCGTTGTGGGGCCCGCTTGACTCGTTAAGCGTATCAGCAAGTTCCGAAGCCATCGCTGTGATCCTTGAGATGTTTGTTGACCAGTGGATCTTTCTTTGAGAGGTTTGGAGATCGTTGGAGCTCGGTATGTGATTATTATCATTTTGGGGGTGTAAATGATAGAATTGGAAAGTTTTGGACATAATTATAAATTTGCATAATTAAGAGGGTAAAATTGTAAATTCTGCTAATTAGGGGTTAAATAGTAATTTTTACGAATTGTATGACTATTTGGGCTTTTTAGAAAAGTTTAGGGGCTAAAACGGAAATTTAGAAACTTTAGGGGTAAAATCGTAATTTTGGATAATTGAGGGACCTTATCGTAATTTTACATTTTTCAGATTCTTGGCGAGGATATAGATTTATTCAGAGCTTTTGCATGGATATAGGTAAGTACACTCTGTGGTGATTCTCTTAACATTTGTTTGATGATTGATGGTTGTTGTGTGAGTCGGTATATATATATATATATATAAATATGTTGGTATAATTATATATATATATTTTGTTATATATAATTACATATTTGTGAGATATAATATTGAGATATTGAAAGCATGATAAATGAAATCATGATTGTTGAGATGAGATTGATGGATTGGATGTGAGATGTGATTGTGTTTGATGATGTGTGTTGTTGTGTTATGCTGCCGGGTTTTGTATAATGGTGGTCGGATTTGAGATGAGATGTGATGATACATCAGATGATATGAGATGATAGAAAACCTTGAGAGCTGTCATTGAGGACTCTTCCATTGGTTTTGATTTGGGGGTATACGGGGACTCCCCCATTGATTATATTTCACTCACATTTTACGAGTTGATATGGTTGGAAACCTTGGGATTTGTCATTGAGGACTCTCCCATTGGTTTCAATCCTCTGTTATACTAAACCCGGATTAGCAACCATGTTTGATGGATGTTTGTATTGTTGTGGGATGATTGTGCGAGATGATATTATAATATATGCTATTTTCATATATTATATTATATATATATCTATATATATAACCCTATTTTGTTGGTGAGGTCATGTTGAGAGAATTAGTTTTTACTTGCTGAGCTTTTTAAGCTCACTCCCCTCCTCCCCCAAACATTTCAGGTAGTTCGCGATAATAGCAGGAGCAGTACCAGATGGGGATCCACGTGCCACAGTTGTATTTTCGGGTTGGTCCAGACATTCGAGTCGTCTTTTGCATTTTTTTTAAGTCTTGTGTTGTAAACCATAAAGATTGTGTATACTTTATGAGTTTGTAATTTGTGATGTATTATTTGTGTGTTTTAAATTGGTTGATACGACATATAGAGTGCTCGAGCTGAAGTTGATCGCGGACCTCTTTCTAGGTTGGGCCCGCCCTAGGGAGGGGGTTGTGACATAAACAATGATAAATATACCGAATGAGTATTTCTTCAACACTGAATAAAATTATATATTCATTCTATATTCATGCAGTACATATATAATTTTGGGTTTTTTTTTGGAATCATTGGAAATCTTGCTGTCAAACTATCCCTTCCGAACTTAAGTATAATAGGTAAAACTTTCGATTGTCTCATACTCTTACAATAAACGCACTCTCTGAATAATATTTGATATAATTTGTGAATGTAAATTATCCGTTTAACATGAAATCATCAACAAATACACTCAGAATGTATATAGATATTAAGTAATCATATCAAAAAAAAATTAGTACATAACAAGCAGCTATTGATGGCCAAACTAATATATAAGATTATTTCTCTAGATATATGAACGGAAAATAAAAGGCACGCCCATGCGTTTTTAATGACGAGTACTGAAATTCCAGTTTTAGTTAATTTCCTTATGGTTTGTATTTATATATGTAAGCTTGATTTACCAAAATTTATTAGTTGTTTTAATTAGCACATGTGCATATCTAATTATCTATATTATTCCTTTTATCCTAAAACTGCCAAGGCTTTTACAAGATTTCGAGCAATACTCTGTGCTAAACAATTCTTGATTTCTTTCGCTGGTTTCTGTTGTCTGGTCTAAAATCAAATCAAATTAAATTAAATTAAACAAATTATTATAAAATATTTTCTCATTAAATAGGACCGGTTATATAGATATTTTATTATTATGTTCTATTTGAAATTATTATTTTGTAAAATTTAGTTCTTTTTTAATGCATTTATTCATGTCAACTTACGTTATATCTATTCATCGCTTAATATATAACAATACTATTTGCTATTATTTTCTCATTGTAACACTTAAAAGTCTATGTTTGACATGCTTTCGAATAATCTTAATTGTATTTTTCTCATCTTCTCCTCAATACGTTTTATGACGAATATTTCATTATCACCTAAAGCTTAAGTTGTAATATCTCTTATTGTTAGTCTCAAATCCGGACAAAGTAGAAGACTTGTATTAGGAATTGGGTGGCGTCAGCCGTCAGGGGTGAGTTACCTATGTCTAAGTCCGTTGACGATCCAATAATTTATTATATTTTCTTTTAAAACAAAATAAAATAAAATTTTTAACCAAAATAAATTTTAACCACCTTATAATAAAATATAGTCTCTGCCTTTGGTGTTATGTCTCGATAATCAATGTAAAATATCAAAAAAGAAAAAAAATGAAACGGCAAATACGTTTAAAGAGAACTATCTTCCATGTAACTTACATGGTGCCCTAAATCGAAGTTTTACATTGTCGAATGCTGGCATTAATTCTCCTCGCTATATATATATATATATATATGTGTGTTAATTTCGTGAAATCTTTTAAAAAATACCCAAAATGACCTTAACCATTTCATCACTGATTTTCAATATATTGACAATTATGATACTCAATGTTTATATATAATACAGGGAAGAAAAAAAATTCTCTGACAAAAAGCTTTAGACAAGTTCTTGTCCTAAAAACAGCAGAAAAAACACCAGTCTTGTATGTCATTTTCTTTCTCTTTTCATCTATGGTTATAATGTTGATTCTGTTTATATATATTGTTTTATCATTCTAAATTAAACAATCATTTATAGGGAAAAAAATATAATCATTTGAGATTCTTTACCATATCAAGTGGATTTTTTTTCACTTATTTTGAGTTGTTATGTAATCTCTTATTTATTTTTTCAAAGTTGCTTTATTATATATCTAATCATTGTTGAATGAATCAATTTGAGGATCTAGGGTGATGATTCATAAGAACCCATTTTTCATTATGCATGCAAAATCATTTTTGCATGTATTAAAAAAGAAAAAAATTTACCTTGATGAAATCAAATATTTTTGTTTATAAATTAATGATAATTCTGTTGGAAAAATGCTTATGAGTAAGCATTTTGAGGCTCAATTTTAAGCATGGTCCACTTCGTGTTATTGGTTGTTATTGAATGATTCGGATACTCCTCCGTGAGTACTTCGAAATGGTATATTCATATGCTTAAAATGGTGCTTGGGTGAAAGAGAAATTGTTGCTCAAAGTTCACCCATTGGTATTGGAAAATAAAGAGAAGTTAGCTTGTCCCATATGAGAAAGTTATAGAGGGAATATTATGCTTATATATGATTGCTCATATGTAGATGGGTAAGAGGGGGGGTGCAAATAAAATCCAAATCAAGCTTGGCTCGTGTGCACCCGCGTGTCCTGCGTACACGAATGCCGGACCAAATTATGCGGGCCCGGCCCAACCGAATTTGTGAATTTCCATAACTAATTTAATTAGCTTGGTGGTTACAAAAGTTGAATTTCCATAACAGTTAATTAATTAGCTTGGTGGTTACAACAAGTGAAAGGCCTCCCATTTATGAGATATAATTGGCATGTTAATTTCCCTTAAATGAGCTGTGTTTTTCGTTTCCTATATAAACAATACTCAGATTTTGTTTACAACACACGGAAAAAAAAAACATCACACACAACAGCTCGTTTTTCTTTGTTTTGTTAAGGGAGAGTTCAAACACTTATGTGGTTTGTTGGATACGAGTTGGTGGTGGTGCCCTTACTCGTGCGTTTTCCGTGTATCCTGGGAACAATCATCTCACGTTCTACTGCACCTACGGTAGGGGACGAATTTGTTTTAAGGATATTGTTGTCATCAATAAGCCTCGGGAAAGTGAAGAAGCAGTGGTTCGGTTCTGAATCATCTCTGCCTCCGCATCAGCCTCTGCCTCTGCTCATCAGCCTCAGCCTCTGCTCATCAGCCTCTGCATCTGATCATCAGCCTCTGCCTCTACTCTCAGCCTCCGCTCTCAGGGTCTGCCGTCAGGGTCTGCTCTCAGCCTCTACTCATCAGCCTCTGCCTCCGCTCGCCAGCCTCTGCCTCCGCTCATCAGCCTCTGCCTCTGCTCATCAGCCTCTGCCTCTGATCATCAGCCTTTGCCTCTGCTCTCAGCCTCCGCTCTCAGGGTCTGCCGTCGGGGTCTGCTCTCAGCCTCTGCTCATCAGCCTCTGCCTCCGCTCTCAGGGTCTGCCTCTGCTCTCAGCCTCCACTCTCAGCCTCTGCCATCAGGGTCTGCTCTCAGGGTTCCGCCGTGAGGGTCTGCTCCGTGGGTCTGATTGGGTCTGCTCGAGGATAATTGTAATTTTTGTAATATTTGGATTTCCCAATTACCGTGAACTAATTGTAATAATTGTATAACTACAAATTCTTTCTTAATTTCTAATGATTATGGATCTGAAGAAAGCAGGAGAAGCAGATTATGAAGCCTTGGCAAACATACTTGAAATTTTGGAGAATCACTGTACAAGCACCCAAGGGAACTGAATGGTATATATACATGAACATAAAATCAGTTTTTTTTTTACAAATCTCACAAGAATATCATTGAAGTTCTTGTGTAATTCTTACCATCTCTTCTTTAAAATTCTACAAATTATCTTAGTTTTTAAAAGGTAAGATAATTTTGACAAGAAGATCATTGAATTTCCCTCGTAATAAACGACATATGAAAGCATAAGTTTTTTTTTAAAAAAATTTTATTTTACCACGTTTCAAAGAACAATTGAAAATATAAATTTTTAATATTATGATATTATGGTGTGTCTTAGTATAATAATACGCGCACACACGCACACACGCACATACTTTGTGTGGTAGATAGCTAGTCGACCTTAATTAATCTTCGCAACTTTTTTTATTTTAAAAATTACTCTCTTATATTTTAATTTCTTAAAATAAATTTCTTTATTTATTCTCTTACATTTTATATTCTTAAATTTTCTTTATTTATTATCTTAAATTAATTTTATATATTTTTTAAAAATAAACTTATTTATTATTCCCTTGAATTTATATTTTTAAAAACATAAATTTACATAATTATTTACTTATTTTTTAAATTTTAGATTTTATAGTTCATCAGTTAATTATAATTTTATTGGATCATGATTGAATGTTGAGTACTGAATTAACTGTTAAGATTTATCTAATATGAGCTCACGCATATATTGATTTTTTACTTGATCCACAACACAAATTCAAATCAACACTAGATCCTAATTCTGTTTTATTAGACAGTCATCATTCAAATAAAAATTAATAATGTCTCTCAAACCTAAATTTGTATTGTTGGTTCAAATTTCCTAAATTTCCTTCACCTTAAAGAAAAGGTGATTTAAAGGAGTTTGTTGATTTTTTTTTCATAAAGTACAACATAATATAAAAAGTAAAATAACGTGTTTTGAATTTCTAATCATAAATTATAAAAATTAAAATAATAACAAAAAAAATATTTATACCCCTAAAATAGAAGTACTGCTTTCAAGTTTTATGTCTTCATTCATCTCGTAGAATGATCCTATGGGCAAGTTCATTCCAGCAAAGGTTTCGCAAAAAAATAAAAAAATAATAATTATTATTATTATTATAAGCAGCATTAGCTTGAGAGATTCTTTGGTGCAATAGTGGTATGAATGACGTGGTACCACAAGCGAATTAAAAAATAATATGTAGAGTTTCTTCACCTATTTTTTAGTTGTTTTTCAATTTTTTAGCACGCGTGACAGTAGATGATTGGCTTGTTGCATGAATGACGTGGTACTATTGTTGCATAAAAGATTTTCTCATATTTAAGATAATAAGATTTGCTAAAACGCCACATCATTATTAATTACACAAAATCTTATAAAAGATTTCTTGCTACCTTTACATGGAAACCCACAATTCTAAAACGCCACAGCAATATTACACAAAATCTTATAAAAATATTTGCTTCCGGAATCATCATCATTATTAAATAATGATAGCATATGATGTTTCTATTCTTAATTTATCATGAGATCGCAGAAATATATTACTTCTCTCGGTTGATCTAAACTTTGAAGAACATGAAGTTCAGTTCATTGATAGCGGCTAGGCCAGTTCTTTGCTTCATCTTGTTGGTGAGTACCTGTAAGTCTCAATTGATTTAGAGAAAAAATAAAAGAAAAAAAAATCTAAATACTTTACAGTTGTTGAATTTTTCTAACCTAATTTATAACCCTATCGTTAAAAATATTTTACAGCTATATTTCTCTAACGATTAATTGTGTCTCAATATTTACTTTGTTAACGTATTTTCACACATCCTTATAATTTCTAACCTAATTTTCAATACCGTACTAAAAAGTTATTTTCCGATATACAGGCACTGTTAGTGTTGCTGGTCCCTGCTTCATTAATTCCATATTGGTACAAAACGACCAAAAACATCGAATATGATGTAGGTTTAAACACCAAACAATTGCACTCCGGGATGCAATCTCAAATTATGAGCATAGCAACACTACTGCATCCGATAAGTTCATCCGCTAAAAGTTTAGCAAGAGTTATAAGTTCATCTCTCAATGGAACTGACCTCTTATTCTCCGACATCGACACTAAGGTTAGTGTAAATAAATTTCTCTGGTGAATCTCGGATGGTCGTGAATGCCAACTTTATGACAAGCGAAGCATCAAAATAAGACCTTATATCCCGACTAATTTTAATTTTCGAGACTAAGATTAATATTTGTTACGTGCAGGTGGCCACTTCCATGTATCAAGCATTATTAACAACTCCTCACATGTCACAGATTTCATATATTGGATTGGACGGTCTCTTTTTTAGTTTCTATATTGACGGTAACCAAACCCTAGCATTATACTCCAACTCTTCATACACATGGTGGTACAAGCAGCCTGTGGATCGAGACACGGGGAAGCTTTATGGAGAAGCCATCATGATTAATCCATTGATGAGTGTAAACACAAGCATCTGGTTTCTTAAAGCTTTGAATAGCACAGATGGAATAGGCTCTTTAGAAACTGGATGGAGTAAAGCTAGTGATGATGATGCTCTATTTCTTAACACTGCTCGTGTAAATTCAAGAGGAGCTGTCTCGTTAGGGTTTCCAGTCAAACCGATTATCAATTTATTTACAGGGATAAATCTTTATGGTGGGAAGGTATCCCTAGCAACCAATGATGGGATAGTGTTGGAGCAAGGGCTTTCAAACGCTCGAATGATCGTTGTGAACGATTCTATTTCCTTCCAATTATTGGTGACGAAGCCAAAAATTAGGGCACAAATAAGTCCTGTTCAGTATGTTTCATGCACAGATGGTAATGGTATATTATCCATTGGCGAAAAGGATTACCAGGTTTATTGTTCACAGTTTGAAATCGCTGGCATCAAATCCGTAAGTTTTTAGGTTTTTGTTTTTTAATCGCTATTGATCAATATATATGCATGTTATATTCTTTTCACTCTTCTAAAACGCGGCTCCTAAGCGGTGTGTTTAGGCAAGGCACAGCCCAAATCGGTAGGGTTAGGTGTCTGCCACCCTGTCAGAGCATTAATTTTTCGAGACAGTGCAGCCTTTTCTTTTTTAATCATGCCCATGGTCTTCTAACTGCACTTTGTTTTTTCGTCTGTGATAATATAGGTTTATGCAATGGCAATGCCGCTCAAAGGATTGGTCAGCCTTGTACATAGTACTAGCAAGCTTGCGCTCATTCTCCTAGTTGTAATGACAGGCAGTATTCTAATTTTTGTATTGAGTTTTATTTTCATACTGGTTAGAGATGCCAAAAAGGAGATGCATTTATGTGCCTCTCTCATTAAACAAATGGAGGCGACACAACAAGCAGAAAGAAAAAGTATGAATAAGAGTCTTGCTTTTGCAAACGCGAGTCATGATATTCGTGCTGCCTTGGCTGGCATTACTGGTTTGATAGAGATATGCTATGCAGAAGTTGGTCCTGCTTCTGAATTGGAGACAAATTTAAGACAAATAGATGTTTGTGCAAACGACTTGTTGAGTAAGTTTTTTCTTTATATATTTAAATGTTAACTTATAGTGAAATTATCATTTTTCCACAGAAAAATTGACAATACTTTTAAAAATAGAAGTTGGAGAAAAATAATCAAACTCTCTTGATGTTTGATTAAACTAAGCGAAACCCTCTAATTAATGTTTTAAAACTAAGCGAAACTTACCAAAATATTTATAGCAATACCCATGTTAAGAGGTTTCGATTAGTTTCAAAACATCACGAGGGTTTCGCTTGATTTCAATAAACATTAGGGATTTTGCTCTTTTTCTCTTTCTATAGTATATCAATTTTCACAAATTAAGGATAGAAGAATGATAATTTCATTAAAACTTGAGATGAAAATTGATACACAACTACGAGTTTCGGGTTGAAATTGATATATTTTTAAAAAAATTGAGTTTAACTGAATTTTCGCTTATTTTCTATGGAAATGATAATTTCTCTAAAAGTTATTATTCTTTAATTTAAAAACTACCAACGTCTCAATTATAAGAGTATTTATGTGCATTGTACATTTAAGCTTTCTAAAATTAATATTTTTTTTTTGTTTAGGTTTATTGAATTCTATTCTTGACATAAGCAAAGTTGAAGCCGGAAAAATGCAACTTACAGAAGTAGATTTCAATGTGGGGGAATTGCTCGAGGATGTAGTTGATTTGTTTCATCCGGTATCTATGAGAAATGGAGTGGAAGTGGTACTGGATCCAAGTGACGGCTCACTGCTCAAGTTTTCAAATGTTAAAGGTGACAGAGGAAAACTGAAGCAAATATTATCCAACTTACTGAGCAATGCTGTTAAGTTTACTTCTGAGGGCCACGTGTCAGTTCGAGCTTGGGTTAAGAAGCCTAGGGCAATAGGAAATCCGACAGTACTATCTTCTAATCCCCATGGTTTGTTTCAATCTCTGTCGTGCTTGTTTTACAAGAACAAGAAAGCACGCAATGATTTGGAAGCAGTGAATGCAGCTAAGAGAGATGAGAATGCTATGGAATTTACTTTTGAGGTGGATGATACAGGCAAAGGGATTCCCAAAGACAAGCGAAGATCAGTTTTTGAGAATTATGTACAAGTCAAAGAAGGAGAAGGTGGCACTGGCTTAGGGCTTGGCATTGTTCAGTCTCTGGTAAGTAAATATTTGTTCAGTTTTTTCTTATAGCTCAGTGATATAACATTTATGTACAAGTGTTTTTAAAGGTGTTGCCACTTGAACCATGATTGATGGTACTATAATTTCACTCGTAAATATGAACTCAAGTTTATAATTCAAGTCGCAACACCGACATATTTCATCAAATATGTGGACAATTCACGTAGAAAAGACTCTCAAACAAAGTGGTAACCCAAGTGGACAAACGCAACACATATTCAGTGTACAAGTGCTTACATAAATTTCTGAAACAGGTGCGTCTTATGGGCGGAGACATAGAGATTGTGGATAAAGAGAATGGCGAGAGAGGAACTTGCTTTAGGTTCAATGTATTCCTGGCAATACGCGAGGCTTCCTCTACAGAAAGAGATAAAGATTTGGTTGGTGATTCTGCAGACGGTGGCGGCACACAATTACAACACATGAATTTGACCGTTAAAGCTCCTAGTCCCAGTCTGAGCTTTCGCACAAACAGTCCCAGGCTGAATATTCTTAGCCCTGGTTCCTGGCATGAGGGATCCCAAGTTGTTCTCTTGATTGCAAGCGAAGAGCGGCGCAGAGTTGCAAAAAAGTTCATGGAGAATCTTGGGATTAGTGTATCGGTTGTGAGTCGATGGGAGCGTCTTCATTCTACTCTCAAGAGGTTGAAATCCAAGTTCAGCATCCATTCCCCTCACAGTTCTTTGGGAAAATCAGATTTAAGTTCAAGGAGTGACAGTGAAAGTGCAAGTTTTAATAAAGAAATGCCATTAATTGCCATGGAAGGAACCGAGTATAAGCTTCCGGTTTACAAACGGAGAGGCGCACCAAGTTTCATACTTCTTGTTATTGATGCTACTGCAGGACCATTTTCAGAGATTTTTAGTATTGTGGCTGAGTTTAGAAGAGACCTTAGATGCAACTGCAAGGTTATTTGGTTAGATAAACCAACTTCACGCAGAATTAATTTCGATGGCTTTGAAGAAGAGACCATGGGTCCAAATGATGATGTTCTGTTGAAACCCTTTCATGGATCCCGTTTGTATAATGTGATAAAACTTTTGCCAGAATTCGGAGGCATTCAACCAAAACATCATGTCAGTTCCTCATCATATTCAAAGAATCCTTATAGAAAGGGAAAATCGAGAAGTAAAACTCGTCATGAGATACAAGAAGAGGGCAGCTCGAGTAGTGGACATTCGAGGAGGGATATTACTTCCAGTGATCAAGGACAGAGCTCGAGGCAGGGGCAAACGGAAATAGAGGAAGAGTATGAGAACCCTTGAGTGGGAAGAGAATCTTGGTTGCCGATGACAGTACAATGCTTAGAAGAGTGGCTGAGATTAATCTTAGACATCTTGGTGCAACAGTTGAGGCTTGCGAAAATGGAGCAGAAGCTTTGCAACTAGTTTGCGGTGGTCTAAACGATCAAAGAGATCTTGGTGCTCCTCACATTCTGCCTTATGACTACATATTAATGGACTGCGAGGTAAAGTGTAGATAATTCAAGTGCCTTCTCTGATAAAACTTATCTGTTTTACTATATATCTGTTAAATTGCATTGAAGCAGTTGTGAGTTTTATCTGGGATTATTTATAAACTTCACTTGCTTGATTCCTAGATGCCGATAATGGACGGGTATGAAGCAACGAGACAAATTCGTGAGGAGGAGACGCGTTACAGAGTTCGTACCCCAATCATCGCATTGACTGCTCATATCTCAGGTGATGAAGCAGATAAAACCATTTTGGCTGGAATGGATGCCCACTTAGGCAAGCCTCTGAACAGGGATCATCTTCTGGAAGCCATCAGATACATCCACAGCAAATTTCCTTATTTATCATACAACAAACCTCCTTTTTTATCATAGCATCTTTCTCCCATGCATTTTATGTTGTGATTTGTATAACTCTGTAGTAATTACCATTTTTTTTTTGTTGGTTCTGCAGTTTTGAGCTTCTTAGCATCTCTTGTTGTGTGTGTGTATGACCCTTTGGTAATGATGTTAACGGGTGATTTTCGTCTTAGGGGTAATATTGGGATAATGCTCCCGGGACAATCCTCATTCAACTGTGAATTTGTTTGGTTATGGGGGACCAAAAGCAAACTTAGCAGAAGGCAAAATAAACACACAGATCGACAAGAAGGTTTTAACGTGGTTCGGTGGAGCAAGTCCAACCTATGTCCACGGGCACAAAGTGGGGTGTTGCTTTTATTATCCTAAACTAGCTCGGCCGACCTCTTTGTGGGCTGGTCTGAAAAAAACCGAGCTGTTTGATTTGTGTTTTCTTACAAGTGGTGCTTGAATAAGAATTTGCCAACCAACAACCATCCAACCCATACAAATGAGACTACCCTCCCTTCATATACTAAGAAAAAGTAACACTGTTCCCCCAACTTTATGACGTTAGCCACACAGATTTCCGATTGATTGACGGGCTCTCTGCCCCAAGATTGTCTCGCCGAAAGCAATCCTACCATCTGACATCCTGTCACATCATGTTATTCTACCCACTGCCACACGCAATAATAATGAAGCCAGCCTGTAAAGTGCCTTCGAAAAAAGACACGTTTTGGAGGGAAAAAATCCAACAACTCTGATCTTGCGTCGGTCTTTAAGAGGTCGTCCAAGTGACATGCCGAGCTTCCAAACTGTTTCTGCCCCGACTCGAAATATCCGAACTCGTCTTCCATGGTACTGAAGGTGAAACAGAACTGAACTGAGCTAACAGGCTCCTGCTGTGGTCGGTCTGAACTGTCCTGAACTGTCCAAGTCATCTTTCGTGATCGGTCTCTACTATGAGGTGGTCAGACTCTGAATCTGTACCATACTATGTGCTCTTGTTGGCCAGATCCGAAAAAATGTGTCCGAACTCTCTTTCTGGCCGAGGAATAACCCAAACCCTATGAACACTTGACCCTCCAAAAGGGAAAATCTCATCTTTGCCCTTGCCGAACTGGTCAAAGTACTTGTCACAAAAAACACCATCAACATCTGTTCCCTAGTTCTCTGTATCAACGAGTTAGCGAGTTGATGCATGGATCTATAAAAAAGATGGTGTGCCGATCAACCGGTCGGTGGTCGCTCCAGGAACCACAGAGAAAAGTGCCTCAGCTACCAATCAGGTCTTCCATTGCCATATTCATGTGCTTGGTCTCTGAGGATTATGATGCCCATCCAAATGATTCTTTGGCTTGATGCGAATTCCCCATTTACCCTTCTGGTAGCTATCCCAACAGAAGCCGAAGTTCCTCCTACCGTCCAGACTGAAACTGACATCCCTTATGCAGAGCCTATACCAGAGATCCTGCCTCCGGGACCAGATCAAGATAAACCTGCTGCCCAATTCCCTCTTATGCTGCTTATCTCCGAATGATTCCTTTCATGTCTTCTATACTTAGCATGATTCCAAATTTTAACTTGCTAACTCGTTCAAATCTGAATGTAAGAAGAGATCCTGATCCCGACCAATTCGAACCCAGCCATGAGGGGAAAGCTCTGTCCCTAAGCCGATGATGATGCACTCGGTGGGCCGTAACCCGACCACTAGCCAACATAACACTAGGCTCTGAGGGAAAGTTACCTCCCCGGACCAATAGAGAGTCGGCCATGAGGGAGATGCTCTGACCCCATACCGATGACAAACCTCTCGGTGGGACGTAACCCGACCCCGACGTATCAACACTCTTGGCTCTGGGGGAATGTCACCTCCTCAGACCCACAAAGATCCGGCTATGGGGGAATGCTCCGTCCCCATGCTGACTGTGGGAACACAGGAAATCTGGGGCGACGCATGCTGTCCTAGGCTCGTGGCCTAGTTGGGAGTACGAAGTAGCCACGGGGGACTAAACCGGATAGTAATGGAGTCGCCACCCGGTGTGAACCGGGAAAATGAGATTTAAGGCCGCACTCACCCCTCGCAAGGGAAGACCTCAAACCGTTGGGTTCGGAACGGTCCCTTACTTATGTTACTTGTAATAAAAGGATTTATGTAATAATTTAACCAGGCTTAAATAACATTTATTTCCAAAAATATCATGCTTCTAAATTCATATGCATACATCAACACGTTCATCACAACATGCAACATCACATGGCAATCTCATGAACATATTTCAATCCTATGATACGGAAAACTAAGAACAACATAATCATGCTTGAGTACTATCTCATGAACCTATTAACCAAATAACATGCTAACAGCCTAATCATGCTTGAATACAATCCCAAGAACACATAGAATGGATAAATGCAGGAATACAAATAATACGGTTGGTTATATAGCACAAGAAAGATCAACCAAGAGGCAATTATGCATGAATATGATAAGACAGACTCAGTTCAGTGTGTGCACGTTCGTGTAGCGTTCGTAAACGCGTTCGAACGGAAATGAAACAGAATGCTCACGTTCGAGTAGCGTTCGTAAACGCGTTCGAACGGAAATGAAACAGAATGCTCGCGTTCGTATGGCGTTTGATAACGCGTTCGAACGGAAATGAAACAGAATGCTCACGTTCGTATGGCGTTCATAAACGCGTTCGAACGGAAATGAGACCTGATGCATGATAAGGCAAAAATGCATGCGCGTTCGAGTTGCGTTCGTAAACGCGTTCGAACGGGAACAGACCTGATACATGAAATGGACGCAATACATAAACAAAAAATAAAGGGGCGCGGCGAAGTACTGCCGTAAAGGTGGCCTTTTGGGGGCTCTTGATCTCTCAAAGAGAGGACCTTTAACCAACATACTAAGCCCATGCGCGTCACATCACATCATGCATACAAACATAAAGACAATCATACTATTTTAAGTATGTCCGATTGAACGTGTCTTGCATCCAACCGAACACACATCAACCGGCGCGGCAAAGCATCGTGGTAAAGGGCTTTAGCCCCTCCCCATAGGGGATCTCACATCGCACTTACTAAACCCATGCGCTCGGTTGAATCATGCATACGAAAATAAAGACAATCATATCAAACTAGGTATGCTCGATTGAACGTATCTCGCATTCAACCAAACACACATCAATCGGTGCGGCAAAGCGTCGTGGTGAAGGATTTTACCCCTCCAATTAGGGAACCTTTCATCGCACTTACTAAGCCCATGCACTCGATCATATCATACGGGAATAAGCAACATACCAGATTTAAATGACAAGAAATAAATAAACCAAAGCAACGCCACACAAGAGAAGGTGCCGTTTACTCAAGTGGTACGTGGAGTTGTGTCCCATGTACAGACCGCACTACCGTCCATTCGGATTCGGCTACGGAATTTACGTCTGGGTTTCCATCCTATATACCACAAGAGACGACACTCTTCCATTTCATTCAAGCCACAACATGCTTCCATAAACGACTCTCATGCGAATAGAATTCAATAATAATAATAATAAAAAAAAATGAATATAAACTAATGAAAAGGTACCCTCAGGTCTAAACTTTTAAATCATCTCTCGGATGTATGGTACACGATCGTCGGAAGGGTGGATGCTCCGCAACTCTCCCGGTTCACTGGTTCATTGTCCTCGTTCGTTGTTCGGCCACTCAAGCTACTGTTCCGACTCCGTTTTGCTGCTGTTTCCTTGTGGTTTTGCTGCCGTTTCCTCTGTGTCCTCTGCTTACTGTTTGTGGACTGTTTTGGTGTTCTTGGTGGACTGTTCTGTTTCTTTTTGGTGTGGTTATTTCAAGGATTGTAAGTGTCTTTTATGTTACTGTTTTAAGGGATTTTAGGGACTGTTTTGGGAGTGATTTAGGCTGCTGTGTTTTATGTGATTTCCGGTGATGTGTGTGGGTTTAAAGGGGGTGATTTCCGGTGGTGATTAGGGTGGTTTATGCTTATAGTTTCGGTGATGTGAGGGAAGGATGAGGGAGTGATTTTTGTGATGTCTAGTATTCTTACTATGATTTTTATGTGAATTCTACGTCTGAGCTAGAGAGGTTCGAGTGGAGGGTTGGCTAGGTTTGGGGTTGTTTTCTTTTCTCTTGTGATTTGTGTGAGTTGTATGTGTTTTGTGTATGAGCTAGCTAGGGTTGAGAAGGTTGGTGAATGGTTCTTTTTATAGGCAAAAGGGTTGGGCTTGACAAGGAAAGGGATTTGGCTAATTAAAGAGGGATTTGATTTGTTTGGTTAAGGGAAGTCAAAGATTGATGGGGGACAAATCTTGGCTAGATAGGGAAGGTTGAATATTTGATTGGCTTGGTTTAGGAATACAATATTTTAAGTTTGGGAATAATCTTATTAGATCGGGAATATAATTGGTGATTGATTTTAATTAGGCATGATTATATTTTGATTTAGTATGTGATTTGTTTAATTTAGGCATGATTTTAGTTTAAGTTGGTAATTGTTTATTTTATGTTTGGTATATGTTTTATTTAATCATTTAATTAATTTAATTATTATATTATTTAGTTAATGTTTTAATTAATATTTATTTATTTAAATTGGGATGTGTTTTATGGGCTTTGGGGGGCTAATTAGGCTGGATGTGAGGCTAGCAGAAAAACCAGAATTACCGACACCGTTCGAACGCTTCCTCGAACGCGGCACGAACGCCCGCAATTCGTTTGACGTTCGAACGTAAACACGAACGTAGCACGAACGAAAACAGTGAACCTTGTTTATTCTGAATTTCCCATTCCGATGTCCGTTTCCCGTGACCTCCGTGACTTAAAAGGTAGTGTCTCCAAAATGAGACTCATCATAGGGACTTATGTGTAAAAATGTAGTGCCTACAGTCGCCGCCACTTTGATGGGACTTGTGTAATGTGCAACAGTGACAATCCTATCAAAGTTATGTAATGCATTTCTACTTACCTGGCTCGCCAGCTGCCACTTGACTTACCATGTGTTGAGTTGCGTTGATTTGGTGGTGAGGTGCTGCGACCCCTGGTTCATTCCCGAACCGTGCTCCATTTTTAGAGTGTCATTCTCGGCCTGTTCCTTCCTGAATTGTATTGAGATGAGGCTTTATTCCTCCCGAGATTATTCCCGAACTGTTGAGATGAGGCTTTATTCCTCCGAGCTTTATTCCCGAACTGTACTGACATGAGGCTTTCTTCCCCTTGAGCTTTGTTCTCAAACTATACTGATATGAGGCTTTCTTCCCCTTGAGCTTTGTTCTCAAACTATACTGACGTGAGGCTTTCTTCCCCTTGAGCTTTGTTCTAAAACTATACTGACGTGATGCTTTTATTCCATTGGGCTTTGTTCCCGAACTGTGTGATATGAGGCTTTATTCCCCTGGGCTTTATTCCCGAACTGTACTGACATGAGGCTTTCTTCCCCTTGAGCTTTGTTCTCAAACTTATACTGATATGAGGCTTTCTTCCCTTGAGCTTTGTTCTCAAACTATACTGATATGAGGCTTTCTTCCCCTTGAGCTTTGTTCTCAAACTATACTGACGTGAGGCTTTCTTCCCCTTGAGCTTTGTTCTCAAACTTATACTAATATGAGGCTTTCTTCCCCTTGAGCTTTGTTCTCAAACTATACTGATATGAGGCTTTCTTCCCCTTGAGCTTTGTTCTCAAACTATACTGACGTGAGGCTTTCTTCCCCTTGAGCTTTGTTCTCAAACTATACTGACGTGAGGCTTTCTTCCCCTTGAGCTTTGTTCTCAAACTATACTGACGTGAGGCTTTTATTCCCTTGGGCTTTGTTCCCGAACTGTGTTGATATGAGGCTTTATTCCCCTGGGCTTTATTCCCGAACTGTACTGACATGAGGCTTTCTTCCCCTTGAGCTTTGTTCTCAAACTTATACTGATATGAGGCTTCTTCCCCTTGAGCTTTGTTCTCAACTATACTGATATGAGGCTTTCTTCCCCTTGAGCTTTGTTCTCAAACTATACTGACGTGAGGCTTTCTTCCCTTCCCTTGAGCTTTGTTCTCAAACTTATACTGATATGAGGCTTTCTTCCCCTTGAGCTTTGTTCTCAAACTATACTGATATGAGGCTTTCTTCCCCTTGAGCTTTGTTCTCAAACTATACTGACGTGATGCTTTCTTCCCCTTGAGCTTTGTTCTCAAACTATACTGACGTGAGGCTTTCTTCCCCTTGAGCTTTGTTCTCAAACTATACTGAGTGAGCTTTTATTATTCCTTTGGGCTTTGTTCCCGAACTGTGTTGATATGAGGCTTTATTCCCCTGGGCTTTATTCCTGAACTGTACTGACATGAGGCTTTCTTTTCCCCCTTGAGCTTTGTTCTCAAACTTACTGATATGAGGCTTTCTCTCCTCTTGAGCTTTATTCTCTGATCTGAGCTGACTGTGGCTTTGTTCTGAACTGTATTGAATGCATGCTTTCTTCATGAACTGAACTGAATGTAGGCTTTCTTCCTGAACTGAACTGAATATAGGCTCTCTTCCTGAACTGTATTGAGTGTGGGCTTTATTCCCGAACTGTGCTGACATGAGGCTTTCTTCCCCTTGAGCTTTGTTCTTGAACTGTATTGGATGCATGTTTTTTTTTTCCTGAACTGAACTGAATGTGGGTTTTATTCCTGAATTGAACTGACATGAGGCTTTCTTCCCCTGAACTGATATGGGCCTCGCCCCAAGACTGATACTGACATGGGCCTCGCCCCCAGACTGATACTGATATGGGTCTCGCCCCCATGCTGATACTGATGCTAATATTGATGCTTCGGACTGGCTTTCATTTGCCGCTTTCTCTCTTTAAAACCTGTGAACACAAAACAAACACAAAACACAAAAAGGAATTCAAAATATGTTACGTGTATGCATGCATGCGTGAATGAGTTTCCTATCCCGTTGGGTTAGGTCTTCTGTCAATTCCATTGATGACCATTCTTCTCTTGGGGAAAGTACCATTTCCACCTGTCTTCACTGATTTGTTCTAGGAACCCATTTCTTCCCAAGTCTAACAGTCCCACTGTCTCCATTTCCCAATTCCTGAATGGCTAACTTATCTTTTCTGCTTGCTTCTTTTGAGGATTCCCTACGTGTTCATAGTACAAAGGTTGAATGCTTTTCTCAAATGTACTCATATTGCAGAAGAGATTCAGCGAAGTGAACGTCTTATTATCATTAAGAAAAGGTTTGAACAAAGAGACAAAATCAATGTCTTTAAAAATGCAGGATCATAATTGAATAAGATCCGGGAAACAAACACCTCCATAATTTGCGTCTTCGTCTTCACCCGTCTTTTTGCTTTCTTCGAACATCAGATTCTCCAACTGCAGTAGTTCTTTTTCCCATTTACTTCTCCTTTTTGCCACCTCCTCCCCGTCACTGTCCGAGAAGTTTTCCCAAAATCCCCCATCTGTTTTATTTCATTTTTGCCACTGTTGTCCTGTATCTCCATGCGAGGAGTTTGATGGTTGTGGGTTTGGAAGGCAAGGTTGTCTGGTAGGCCAGTGCTGATCATATGTGTGGGTGGAGGTTTTCTATGTGTGTCGGGTTGTTCTTTTTCAGGGTCAGGTATTTTGTGTGAGTCTATGAGGTCCTGGATTTTGTGCCTAAGGCGGGTGCAATTGTTAGTTTCATGACCCTTTTGCTGATGGAAGTAACAGTAAAGGTTCAGGTTAAGGTAGCATGGCACAGGGTTTGGAGGTGGTTTAGGCTCCAAGGGATATAAGAGTCCTTGACTTTTCAGTTCTTCAAATACCTCCGACAAAGGTTTACTCAGATCGGAGAATTGTCTATTTCTGATGGGGGTAACCCCAGAGGGAGTGGGCTTGGTCCTTGAAGGTTTCCCAATGATTTTTCCATTCTGGTTGCACAACTTTCTATTATTGGCTACACGGGGTACAGTCAAACTGGCCACAACATTGGTCAAAACTTGCAATTGCTCAACAATCTCAGCTACTTTGATCTCCAATTGATCTAGGCGGGATCCCTCATCGGCGGATTCACTCATGCTTGTTGCAGTTCTTTTAGTGAGTCGTATCTCTTCCCTAACCCAACGGGAAACTATGATGGCTTTCAGAACACAAGGGTTAGCATGATGTATGTATGCATGGGGTGCATGAGATGCATGTAACATATATAATATACTAAATTAATTAAAATTTTCACACAAATCGGCCCGTTACCATTTTAGAATTTTTCGGGCTAATTGTCACAGGAGTGAACCCATCCCAGTTTAAATGGCCCAACGAGTTCACATCTTATGACAAGGAGCCCAACTAAAGCCAAATGGTAATGTTCCGAACACAAGTACAAAGTGGCCCATCAACACTTAGACGCCTTTGGCCCAATAGTCATGAGATACGTTTTTGTCCCAGTTTAAATGGCCCAACAAGCCCATATCCCATGGCACATGGTCCAAACGGATCCAAACGACGATGTTCCCAAACACAAGCATAGAAGAAAGCTAATGCAAACGTAATAATTTTTACAGTATGGCCCATCAACATTTCAGAAGCTTTGGGCCTAATAGTCATAAGGTACGAACTTGCCCCAGTTTAAATGGCCCAGCAAGCCCGCATTTCTGACAATAGTCCAACTGCATCCAAATGAGGATGGTCCACAAGCACATATTCAAGGAAATAATTTTACTTTAGCCAACCCGGTCTATAGGTGGGTTAGTAAGAGTATAGACAAAGGCTCTCACCGGCGAAGGATGGCCCACAACTAGGTCTCTCCCACTCAAGGGTTCGAGCAACCAAGTGAGCGCACCCTTTTTTATACACTAAGGTACGTGCCAATGAGCTATGGTGTGTGACGGACTGTCAAATGGATTTCCCGTTGTAGATCCCCCAGAGGGAAGGTGGAGCGAGGCTCACTTAAATACCCAAGCCTCTTAGGCTCTTATCGCTTGTTGTCAGGAATAAACAACGAGTCATCCAAATTAGTCCATCACAATAGGCTACGAGTAGATGGCTATCTAGGTGCCTTCACAGCTTTTCCTTCTAGAAAGGTAGTGAATGAAGGAAGACACCAAACCATTACCTAGCCTAAAAAATGCCTTTGATTAAACCCTCACTTTATCCACTATAGACACGGTCAATTAAAACATAAATCCAAACATTACAAGACAATATTTGGGGCCGTTTCTCTATCCCCAGTGGAGTCGCCAGACTGTGGGAACACAGGAAATCTGGGGCGACGCATGCTGTCCTAGGCTCGCGGCCTAGTTGGGAGTACGGAGTAGCCACGGGGGACTAAACCGGAGAGTAATGGAGTCGCCACCCGGTGTGAACCGGGAAAATGAGATTTAAGGCCGCACTCACCCCTCGCAAGGGAAGACCTCAAACCGTTGGGTTCGGAACGGTCCCTTACTTATGTTACTTGTAATAAAAGGATTTATGTAATATTTAACCAGGCTTAAATAACATTTATTTCCAAAAATATCATGCTTCTAAATTCATATGCATACATCAACACGTTCATCACAACATACAACATCACATGGCAATCTCATGAACATATTTCAATCCTATGATACGGAAAACTAAGAACAACATAATCATGCTTGAGTACTATCTCATGAACCTATTAACCAAATAACATGCTAACACCCTAATCATGCTTGAATACAATACTAAGAACACATAGAATGGATAAATGCAGGAATACAAATAATACGGTTGGTTATATAGCACAAGAAAGATCAACCAAGAGGCAATTATGCATGAATATGATAAGACAGACTCAGTTCAGTGTGTGCACGTTCGTGTAGCGTTCGTAAACGCGTTCGAACAGAAATGAAACAGAATGCTCACGTTCGAGTAGCGTTCGTAAACGCGTTCGAACGGAAATGAAACAGAATGCTCGCGTTCGTATGGCGTTTGATAACGCGTTCGAACGGAAATGAAACAGAATGCTCACGTTCGTATGGCGTTCGTAAACGCGTTCGAACGGAAATGAGACCTGATGCATGATAAGGCAAAAATGCATGCGCGTTCGAGTTACGTTCGTAAACGCGTTCGAACGGGAACATACCTGATACATGAAATGGGACGCAATACATAAACAACAAAATAAAGGGGCGCGGCGAAGTACTACCGTAAAGGTGGCCTTTTGGGGGCTCTTGATCTCTCAAAGAGAGGACCTTTAGACCAACATAATAAGCCCATGCGCGTCACATCACATCATGCATACAAACATAAAGACAATCATACTATTCTAAGTATGTCCGATTGAACGTGTCTTGCATCCAACCGAACACACATCAACCGGCGCGGCAAAGCATCGTGGTAAAGGGCTTTAGCCCCTCCCCATAGGGGATCTCACATCGCACTTACTAAACCCATGCGCTCGGTTGAATCATGCATACGAAAATAAAGACAATCATATCAAACTAGGTATGCTCGATTGAACGTATCTCGCATTCAACCGAACACACATCAATCGGTGCGGCAAAGCGTCGTGGTGAAGGATTTTAACCCCTCCAATTAGGGAACCTTTCATCGCACTTACTAAGCCCATGCACTCGATCATATCATACGGGAATAAGCAACATACCAGATTTAAATGACAAGAAATAAATAAACCAAAGCAACGCCACACAAGAGAAGGTGCCGCTTACTCAAGTGGTATGTGGAGTTGTGTCCCATGTACAGACCGCACTACCGTCCATTCGGATTCGGCTACGGAATTTACGTCTGGGTTTCCATCCTATATACCACAAGAGACGACACTCTTCCATTTCATTCAAGCCACAACATGCTTCCATAAACGACTCTCATGCGAATAGAATTCAATAATAATAATAATAAAAAAAAACGAATATAAACTAATGAAAAGGTACCCTCAGGTTTAACCTTTTAAATCATCTCTCGGATGTACGGTACACGATCGTCGGAAGGGTGGATGCTCCGCAACTCTCCCGGTTCACTGGTTCACTGTTCTCGTTCGTTGTTCGGCCACTCAAGCTACTGTTCCGACTCCGTTTTGCTGCTGTTTCCTTGTGGTTTTGCTGCCGTTTCCTCTGTGTCCTCTGCTTACTGTTTGTGGACTGTTTTTGTGTTTTTGGTGGACTGTTCTGTGTTTCTTTTTGGTGTGGTTATTTCAAGGATTGTAAGTGCCTTTTATGTTACTGTTTTAAGGGATTTTAGGGACTGTTTTGGGAGTGATTTAGGCTGCTGTGTTTTATGTGATTTCCGGTGATGTGTGTGGGTTTAAAGGGGGTGATTTTCGGTGGTGATTAGGGTGGTTTATGCTTATAGTTTCGGTGATGTGAGGGTAAGGATGAAGGAGTGATTTTTGTGATGTCTAGTATTTCTTACTATGATTTTTATGTGAATTCTACGTCTGAGCTAGAGAGGTTCGAGTGGAGGGATGGCTAGGTTTGGGGTTGTTTTCTTTTCTCTTGTGATTTGTGTGAGTTGTATGTGTTTTCTGTGTATGAGCTAGATAGGGTTGAGAAGGTTGGTGAATGGTTCTTTTTATAGGCAAAAGGGTTGGGCTTGACAATGAAAGGGATTTGGCTAATTAAAGAGGGATTTGATTTGGTTTGGTTAAGGGAAGTCAAAGATTGAGGGGGGACAAATCTTGGCTAGATAGGGAAGGTTGAATATTTGATTGGCTTGGTTTAGGAATACAATATTTTAAGTTTGGGAATAATCTTATTAGATCGGGAATATAATTGGTTGATTGATTTTAATTAGGCATGATTATATTTTGATTTAGTATGTGATTTGTTTAATTTAGGCATGATTTTAGTTTAAGTTGGTAATTGTTTATTTTATGTTTGGTATATGTTTTATTTAATCATTTAATTAATTTAATTATTATATTATTTAGTTAATGTTTTAATTAATATTTATTTATTTAAATTGGGATGTGTTTTATGGGCTTTGGGGGGCTAATTGGGCTGGATGTGAGGCTAGCAGAAAAACCAGAATTACCGACACCGTTCGAACGCTTCCTCGAACGCGGCACGAACGCCCGTAATCCGTTTGACGTTCGAACGTAAACACGAACGTAGCACGAACGAAAACAGTGAACCTTGTTTATTCTGAATTTCCCCTTCCGATGTCCGTTTCCCGTGACCTCCGTGACTTAAAAGGTAGTGTCTCCAAAATGAGACTCATCATAGGGACTTATGTGTAAAAATGCAGTGCCTACACTGATGAAAAACCTCTCAATGGGACGTAACCTGACCCCGAGGTAAAAAGAAAACTTGGTTCTGAGGGAATGTTACGTCCCCAGACCAATGAGATGGACTCGGTGGGATGTAGCCCGACCCTGAGCAGAGAAGAACATTTGCCTCTGGAGGAATGTTATGTCCCCAGACAATTGAGATGGACTCGGTGGGATGTAACCCGACCCCGAGCTAAAGAATAAAACATCGGCGGAACGAATCCGGCCCCGAGCGGGAAGGACAAAGAGCCTTGGTGGAACGAATCCAGCCTAGAGCCGGAAAGAACATCGGTCTCGGCGGTACAAGCGCAGACCCGAGTCGGTGGAACAATACAGATTCAGCGGAATGAATCCAGCCCCGAGCTGGTGGAACGATACAGACTCGGTGGAACGAATCCAGCCCCAAGCCGGAAAGAACATCGATCTCAGTGGTACAAGAGCAGACCCAAGCCAGTGGAACAATACAGATTCGGCGGAACGAATCCAACCCCGAACTGGTGGAACGATACAGACTAGGCGGAACAAATCCAGCCCTGAGCTGGTGGGATAATACAGACTAGGCAGAATGAATCCAGCCCCGAGCTAGTAGAATAATACAGACTCGGCGGAACGAATCCAGCCCCGAGCTGGTGGGATAATAAAGACCCGGCGGAATGAATCCAGCCCCGAGCTGGTGGGATAATAGAGACTCGGCGGAAAGAATCCAACCCCGAGCTGGTAGAACAATACAGACTCGGCGGAACGAATCCAGCCCCGAACTGGTGGAACGATACAGACTTGGCGGAACGAATCCAGCCTCGAGCTGGTAGAGCAATACAGACTCGGCGGAACGAATCCAGCCTTGAGCTGGTAGAGCATGTGAGACTTACACGAGGGAATATTTTCAACCTCTGAGGCTCTGTGGATCCTAGCCCGGACGTCCCCTTGCTAGACATCAGCGAAAAATAAAAAATGGAACAAAGTAAAGTTAACAAAAAATAGGTGACTTAGCACATACTCCACACTATTTCAAGAAGTAAAAATAACAACTCAGGTGCTCTAAGGCAATGTCCTGCCCGGCGCCTCCAAAACAATTCTGAACCTTACAATTCGGTGTCCTGGCTAACTAGGCAACAGATACGTCGATCCGACGCGGTCAGGCAAATCCCCACGGGGGAGGAAGACACCCCGTGCGTGCCCTCCCTGGGTGGTTCTCAATGGGACTCACCAGCCGACTCGCAAGGAAAGAAACCTTCATGGGTCCGGTTTACCCGAGACTCCTGCAATCAAGGGCGTTATTCGGCCATACCCAAGCCAGGTGGTCTGATGGTACTCAACGAGACTCACCAGCCAACTCGCAGAGGAAAAAACCTCCCTGGGTCCGATTTACTCGGGAGCATGATGGTCATAGAGGCAATTAAGCCATCCCCATATCATACTATCCGATAGTCTTCAACGGGATTCACCAGCCGACCCGCATGGGGAGAAATGTCCATGGGTCCAGTTTACCCGAGCTATTCCTAAAAAATGTGAGCCATGGGATAATAACGCTCCGGCCTCGGGGGTTTGATAATGACATCAGGGATTGACGTGCCACGGGGGGTTCGCGCTTTTCCCACATGTACTTCATCCATTGACGCGTTCTGGATCCTCAAAAGTGAAAGAAACCAGGTCGAAACTCTTCCACCCGGGGGTTTGATAATGACACCCGAGATTGGCGTGCCACGGGCTTGGTGCCCTTCTCAGTTACCGATCACCCCTTCACATCGAGCACACCCCATGAATATTGAACAGGTCTTTCGCATCCAATTAATAAACAAGTAAAATGTATAAGTTTTTTAATTCGAAAGAGAAAGCCTTACTCATATTCAAGGGGCTTACCGCCCTTCTTACAACTCTCTGCGGGTCATTTCGAGAGAGACTCTTACAATAATTTTATAGTTCTTGCTTCGTAGTCCGATCACAGCTTCTAGTCTGAACTTCAATCTACAGCTCAATGAGGAGAGCTATTGCCGACCTTCTCTATCCTTGGGATCCATTCCCTTTTCCGTTCTGATCAGCTTCCCCTCGCTCCCTTTCTCTTTCATCCATCATTTCTTTTATTTTCCCAAACCTCTCTGGTGCTGAACTCTCCAACGACCCATGGTTTCCACCTTCTACCATCGCCTTACTACGCAAGTTGCTTTTCGTTCTTTCCCCACAGACGACGCCAACTGTTGACGGGTGATTTTTCGTCTTAGGGGCAATATTGGGATAGTGATTCCGAGATAATCCTCATTCAACTGTGAATTTGTTTGGTTATGGGGGACCAAAAGCAAACTTAGCAGAAGGCAAAATAAACATACAGATCGACAAGTGGGTTTTAACGTGGATCGGCAGAGCAAGTCCAACCTACGTCCACGGGCACAAAGTGGGGTGTTGCTTTTGTTACCCTAAACTAACTCGACCGACCTCTTTATGGGCTGGTCTGAAAAAAACCGAGCTGTTTGATTTGTGTTTTCTTACAAGTGGTGCTTGAATAAGAATTTTCCAACCAACCACCATCCAACCTATACAAATGAGACTACCCTTCATTTATATACTAAGAAAAAGTAACACTGTTCCCCCAATTTTATGACGTTAGCCACGCGGATTTCCGACTGATTGACAGTCTCTCTGCCCCAAGATTGTCTCAACGAAAGCAATCCTACTATCTGACATCCTGTCACATAACGCCGTTATACCCACTGCCACACACAATAATAATGAAGCCAGCCTGTAAAGTGCCTTCGAAAAAAGACACGTTTTGGAGGGAAAAAATCCAACAACTCTGATCTTGCGTCGGTCTTTAAGAGGTCGTCCAAGTGACATGCCGAGCTTCCAAACTGTTTCTGCCCCGACCCGAATTATCTGAACTCGTCTTCCATGGTACTGAAGGTGAAACAGAACTGAACTGAGCTAATGGACTCCTGCTGTGGTCGGTCTGAACTGTCCTGAACTTTCCAACCCATCTTTCTTGATCGGTCTCTCTATGAGGTGGTCAGTCTCCGAATCTGCACCATATTGTGTGCTTTTGTTGGCCAGATTCGGAATATTGTATCCAGACGCTCTTTCTGGTCGAGGAATAACCCAAACCCTCTGAACACTGGACCCTCCAAAAGGGAAAATCTCATCTATGCCATTGTCGAAATGTTCAAAGTACTTGTCACAAAAAACCATCAACATCCGTTCCATAGTTCTCGGTATCAACGAGTTAACGAGTTGATGCAGGGAACTATAAAAAAAATGGTGTGTCGATCAACTGATCGGTGGTCGCTCCAGGAACCACAGAGAAAACTGCCTCTGCTACCAATCAGGTCTTCCCTTGCCATCTTCATATGCTTTGTCTCTGATGATTCTGATGTTGGGGTTGGTGCTCAGAGCGCCAATTCCCGGTTGTATTTCTGTTAAATACTTCTGTAAAACATTATTATTATGAATAATATATGCAGTTTCTATAATATAATCTATCTTTCTATATGGTAAAGACGTAATGACCCGAGAATGATTAGTCATGATACAGTTGCAAAAGCGTCGCAACGGACATTGAGAAGTATCATGACGTTGTCATTCTCAGATAGTTCCTGGTCAAGGTTTACACTACTTGGTCAGTATAGTAAACCCGTTGAGACCGGTACATGTCGTATACTGGAATATATGATTCCAATGGTTTCTCAATGAACCATTAGTCTTGGAGATTAGTATAGACGTGTAGGTGTTTATAGCGGATAAACACTGAATGACTCACCGAAGATTCTTAATGGATGATACATCAGCGTCAATAAGAATCTTCTTGGGTTGAGTAGCACTTGTGATTCTTAGACTTGAGATGCCATTGTGGGCACATGAGACATCTTCTACACTTAGACGGCAGTCACGTCACCGATCTATTTAGATCAGACCTCCGCCTGTTCGTTGGGTGTAGACAGATCCTCAGGGTGTCCTATGTGTAAAGATAGGATCAGTCAGTTCTGTGTATCAGAGCATAGGTAGTCCATATGATTAGCAATCAGATAAAACCATGGGCCCGTGGTAAACTTTAGAAGCTAGTTCTAAACATTCTTTTGAGATTGCTAATAGAATAATCGACTGGATAATCCCGATAGAGATTTGACGTTTACATCTATATCTCTGGGATTTATCCGGATACCTGTGACGGAGGAATTATACATTTTCCATGACCTCGACCTGTATGGTTCAGCGAGATTATCCGTGATCGTCATAATCTACGGGTGGATAATTATGGACACGAAATTAGATTTCGTGACGGATATACCTGATTCTAGAGAGTCTCAATAATGAAACATACTCGTAGAGCACTAGAGCAACATTAATAAATAATATTGATTATTTATAAAGTCGTTTAAAGGTTAAACGCAAGATACGTGCTAAAAGGACTAGATAGTCATTTGCCAAATTATTGTGTATTTACATTTAATACTTGATTAATTTAAATACACATTAATTAATAGTCAAAATGAGTTATTTGACTTATCCTAAATGAATATATGTTTTTAATATTTAATGTAAATATTATACATATATTTAATATATTTGTATTTGATTAATTAATTAATTATTTAATTGTTAAATGATTAAATTAATTAAAATATAAATATCTTACATTATGATATTTAAAGTAAATGATGTTAGTTGCTTTTGTTGACTTAATTAAATCTCTAATAAAGTTGTATTTAGATATTTATGCAAGTTGACCAAATTAATTTGAAATGAAAAATGAAATTACATAACTTGTGTTTGGATTTGTGAAATTCGGCCAAGGCACATTTGGTGCAAGTATATATTGTTTTTCATTTCACTTTACACTTAACCTAATACACTTTAAACAAAGGAAACTCCGTTGAAGAAACTAAGGAAAGCTTGAGAAAAGAAAGATAAATCAAAGAAAGCTTGGAATTTTAGTAAGTTTTTCAAACTTGCTATTAGAGAGGAAATTGTTCCTTAGGTTCTAGGCTTCAACATGTGATGTTCTTAGATTATTTCTTTCTTTATTTCTTTGTGTTTTTGTTGATGGAAGTTTGATAGAAGTGTTGAGCATGTATGGTGAATGAAGGTTGTGACTATTGTAGTTGTAAACTTTCTTTTAAGGTTTTGGAAACCATGTTGCTAATCTAGAGTTATTGACCCACTCTCAAATGACCTAGATTTGATCTTGAGTTGTTTCATTGTGTTGAGACTTGGATTGGATGGAAGAATGATGATTAAAGTAATTGATTTAAACTATTTGGTCTAATTTGTCCAATTTGAGGAAATTGAAAAATTAGGGTTCATGACCAATTCCAAATTTGGGGATTTTCATATATGTTGTGTATTTGGATGTGTATATGATGCATATAAAGTTTCATGTTGATTGGATTACATCTTGATGTGTTTTGAAGTATGAAATGACAAAGTGCACAAATGGCACCCTTTAGGGAGCATTCGGCCAAAGTGATGAAATTTGAGGATTTGGTTGCTTTTGGTGTTTTGATGTTTTGAACATGCTAAGTTCATCTTAGAAATGATTTAGAATCATTCAAAATTGATTAGATCAATTTCGGACTAAAATGGACAAAATACCAAAGTAAGGGTAATTTGGTAAATTCACTTAAATATGTTTTATTGAATTTATTTTCATAATTTGATTATTGGAATATTAAATAAATATGTTTATTTAATTAATCCGAGAAAAAGTTTTGAAATCGGAAAATACGATTTTCCATCGCTTCCGCTGCGCTACCGGATTCACCCCCTAAAAAACCCCTACAAAATGGTATCAGAGCGAGTCTGATTCTAGGCCACCTAATATGATTAGCCTTCATTGAATCAATGTTTAATCATGTTTCTAGACTTTATGCATGCTTATTAGGATCTAAATTGGTTAGATTTAGGGTGTATGACACTTAGCGGAAAATCCCTAATTAATAAGGGTGAATGTAATTATGTATTTGATGCATGTTATATGGTCCGTCTTGTCAATACGGTTTATGAATACTTCTTTGTGACTACATCCGAGACCGTGCCTCTGCTGTGAGGATGTAGCCGATAAAGATTTATTTATACCGGATGTATATCAGATACTAGGTAAATTCAAGTAAAAGCGGAATTCTGAACGTGCCTTAACTGTCAGGATTACGTAAGTAACTTGAGTTTATCATTGATGATTTTAACCTTGGTACGTCTCCCTGTGGGCCTGCCTTCGCAGCGACAACGAGAAACGGCCAGGACCGGATAATTAGGAGTCATTAGTGAATGATTGACAAATGAGTTGTCTACCTGATGAATATATGTAGGCGAGACTGTGCCTCTGCTGTGAGCCGAAATATATTCACGGGATCCACTTTTCACTATTAGTATTTAATTTAATTATTAAATATTTGTATTCTGTTTTGGGATTACAGTATTGCATGATTTAGTGGGAGAGGCATATTAGATTAAAAATCCATGATCTAGTTTATGCTTTTGATATTATATGAAACTGCTTTAATTTCTGCTAACCGTTTTTCGTGATCTATATGATAGATTGGCGATGGCGGCACAATCCACAAATCAGTTTGCGAGTATGCTTGATGCGAACAAACTGAAAGGCGCTGAGAACTTTGCAGACTGGGAATTGAATTTGAGGATTGTCCTCGATTCCGAAAAGCTGGGTTATGTTCTTGAGGGTCCGTTGCCCCTTGCAGTGGGTGCGGATGCTTCGGAGGAGGAACGCTAAGTTTTTGAAACTTGGAAGGATGATGATTTAAGGGTTAAATCATACATCCTTAGTTCACTGTCTCCGAAACTCAAGCAACAGTACTATGGTATGTTAGATTCCTATAGTATGATGACGCGATTAAGACAATCGTTTGAGAACCAGGAACAAGTGATTGTTCACAAAGTCACCATGGAATTGTTCCATGCGCGTCTGGATGAGGGGCAGAGTGTTAGCCCACATGTTCTTCAGATGATCGATTTGATCGATCAATTGAGGCAACATAATCTCATCTTGAATGACATTCTCGGTAGGAGTGTCATACTTGGTTCACTACCAGCTTCATTTCGCCAGTTCGTGATGTACTTCAACATGCACGGGGCTGTCTGTACCTACCAGGAGCTACATAGGATGTTGCTCACGGCAGAAGAGGACCTTAAGAATGGAGTACCGACTCGCCCTCCTAGAACTACTTCTCTTTCGGCTTCTTCCCAGGATGGTCCAAGGGAAAGAACAAGAAAGGCAAGAAGAAGAAGAAGGCTTTTGGTCCTCAACAACAGGCGAAGATTGCAAAGCCCAAAAGGGCTTCTGAAGACAAATGCCACCAGTGCGGAAAAGTCGGGCACTGGAAAAGGAACTGTCCTGATTACATTGCCCAAGTGAAGAGAGACAGAGCTTCTACATCAGGTACTTTTATTTTTCCAGTTATTGATTTATCTTTGGCTTGTGAAGCCGTTACATCCAGCTGGATTTTAGATTCTGCTTGTCCCATTCACATTTGCAATTCGTTGCAGGTGCTGAAGGAAAGTAGGAAACTGAAGCCTGGAGAGATGCAGTTGCGGTTCGGGAGTGGAGACTCTTTGGATGTAGTTGCAGTGGGAGTATGCGAGATCTCATTGCCGAATGGGACACTTTTTTTATATGACTGTCATTTTGTACCGGGATGTGTCGCAAATATTATATCACTTTTTGTATTAGATACAGAAGGCTTTTGTATTAATATTAAGAATAGTTCTTTGTATTTATATGATAAAAAATATTCAGATCCTTTGTTGTCCAAACCAGCATGGTCATTATACATTGCAACTTCAAAAGATATATTAAATACTGGAGTTAATAAACGTAGTTTACCTGTAATTAATAATACTGAACTTTGGCATATGAGACTTGGTCACATTGGCGTTAAACGCCTTACCCAATTGGTTAGGAATGGTTTGATATCAGATCTTACCATTGAATCCTATCCAACTTGTGAATTCTGTATTCAGGGTAAGATGACCAAAGCCCCATTTTCTGGTGTTGGACACCGCGCCACTAACTTACTGGAACTCGTACATTCTGATGTATGTGGTCCACTAAGTCAAACTACTCACAGTGGTTATTCGTACTTCGTTACCTTTACCGATGATTTATCACGGTACGATTATGTGTATTTGATGCGACATAAATCGGAAACCTTTGAAAATTCAAAGAGTTCTGAAATGAAGTAGAAAAACAAACTGGTAAATATATTAAATGCCTTCGATCAGATCGAGGCGGTGAATATATGAGTGGTGAGTTCATGGATTATATGAAGGAGAATGGGATTCTCGCTCATATACTCCTCCAGGTACACCACAGCACAATGGTGTATCTGAAAGGAGAAATCAGACTTTATTGGATATGGTCCGATCGATGTTGAGTTTCACAGATTTGCCTTATTACTTATGGGGTTACTCTTCTTAACAGCCGCACATCTTTTGAATAAGATTCCTTCAAAGGCTGTTTCTACGACACCGTATCAGATATGGTTCGGTAGGAGACCAAATCTTAATTATATTAAGGTTTGGGGTTGTCCTGCCTATGTCAGGGTGACTCAGCAAGATAAGCTTTCGTCTCGAGGGCAAAAGTTTAGGTTTGTTGGATATCCTTCGAATACGAGGGGATATCTGTTCTATGATACCCAGCATCGAAATGTGTTCGTAGCTCGCTTCACAAAATTTCTAGAAGTAGAATTTTTGTCAGAAGGTGGTAATCATAGACAGGTTGAGCTTGATGAAGTCCAACCTGAAAACAACGAGCCAACGGAGGAACCTGAAGTTCAAGTAGATGAAGGACCTTCAACACACACACTCCGTAGGTCGGAAAAGGTATCTAGACCTCCTGAACGCTTGTATTTGATACAAGAAAAGAGTCTAGATGTTCTCTTAGTTGAAGAGACAGATCCTTTCACCTATAGAGAATCGATGTTGGACATCGACTCCGTGAAATGGCAAAGTGCCATGAAATCCGAGATAGACTCAATGCATGAAAATCAAGTTTGGGACTTGATTCCGCTTCCCGAAGGAATTGTTCCTATCGGTTGTAAATGGGTTTACAAGAGGAAGCGCGGGCCTGACGGTAAGGTTGAAACTTACAAGGCCCGACTGGTAGTAAAAGGTTACACGCAGCGACCTGGCGTCGACTACGATGAAACTTTTTCACCGGTAGAATTGCTTAAGTCTATCCGGATTTTTCTTTCTATAGATTCGTATCATGACTACGAGATTTGGAAAATGGATGTCAAAACGGCTTTTCTAAATGGATTTCTTGATGAAGAAATCTATATGGAAAAGCCGGAAGGTTTCACATCCAGCGAAACCTCGGGTATGGTATGTAAGCTTAAGAAGTCCATTTATGGACTTAAACAAGCTTCACGAAGTTGGAATCTTCGATTCGATGAGATTATTAGATCGTCTTGTTTTCTCAAGAATTCGGAAGAATCCTGTGTGTATCAGAAGGCCAGTGGGAGCATGGTCGTATTTTTAGTCCTATATGTTGATGACATCCTAATATTGGGAATGATTTAGGTATGTTGCAAAGCGTCAAAGCGTACCTCTGTAAGAATTTCTCCATGAAGGACCTGGGAGAAGCTTCCTATGTTTTAGGGATAAAACTCTATAGAGATAGACAAGGAGGCTGATTGGGTTATCCCAATCAACGTACGTAGATAAGATCTTGGAACGGTATAGCTTTTGTAACTGTAAGACAGCAAACATACCGTTCAGACATGAGATTCATCTTTCCAAGAAGATGTGTCCACAGACAGAAGATGAGAAGGTTAGAATGTCCTAACCAACCTTATGCTTCAGGTTTGGGTAGCATAATGTATGCCATGTTATGTACGAGGCCTGATATCAGTTTCGCTGTTAGCGTAACTAGTCGATATCAGTCCAATCCAGGTAATGACCATTGGATGGCCATTAAACATATCCTAAAGTATCTTAAAGGTACTAAGGATAAGTTAATAGTTTATGGAGGAAACGAACTGCAGCAAGTTATGGGTATACAGACTCTGATTTCCAATCGGATCCCGATGATAGAAAGTCTCCATCTGGATTTGTCTTTACCCTTAACGGAGGTGCAGTTTGTTGGAAGAGTTCCAAACAGGGATCGACAGCTGATTCCACCACTGAGGCGAATATATTGCAGCTTCTGAAGCTGCAAAAGAGGCTGTGTGGATAAAGAACTTTATCACAGAATTGGGAGTTGTCCCAAGTATCGAGAATGCGATTCCGTTATACTGTGATAATACTGGAGCCATTGCGCAAGCAAAGGAACCGATGGCGCATCAGAAGTCGAAGCATGTGGAACGCAAGTACCACATCATTCGAGAGATCGTGTCGCGAGGGGATATTGTCGTGTGCAAGGTACCGAGTGAAGATAATGTAGCAGACCCGCTGACGAAGCCATACCTCCGAAGCTGTTTGTTGATAACACGTGGAGTCGATGGGTATTAGATACAATCGATATTGACACTAGAGCAAGTGGGAGATTTTGTTGGGTTGGGTGCTCAGAGCGCAAATCCCGGTTGTATTTCTGTTAATACTTCTGTAAAACATTATTATTATGAATAATATATGCAGTTTCTATAATATAATCTATCTTTCTATATGGTAAAGACGTAATGACCCGAGAATGATTAGTCATGATACAGTTGCAAAAGCGTCGCAACGGACATTGAGAAGTATCATGACGTTGTCATTCTCAGACAGTTCCTGGTCAAGGTTTACACTACTTGGTCAGTATAGTAAACCCGTTGAGACCGGTACATGTCGTATACTGGAATATATGATTCCAATGGTTTCTCAATGAACCATTAGTCTTGGAGACTAGTATAGACGTGTAGGTGTTTATAGCGGATAAACACTGAACGACTCACCGAAGATTCTTAATGGATGGTACACCAGCGTCAATAAGAATCTTTCTGGGTTGAGTAGCACTTGTGATTCTTAGACTTGAGATGCCATTGTGGGCACATGAGACATCTTCTACACTTAGACGGCAGTCACGTCACCGATCTATTTAGATCAGACCTCCGCCTGTTCGTTGGGTGTAGACAGATCCTCAGGGTGTCCTATGTGTATCAAGATAGGATCCGTCAGTTCTGTGTATCAGAGCATAGGTAGTCCATATGATTAGCAATCATAAAACCATGGGCCCGTGGTAAAGTTTGAAGCTAGTTCTAAACATTCTTTTGAGATTGCTAATAGAATAGTCGACTGGATAATCCCGATAGAGATTTGACGTTTACATCTATATCTCTGGGATTTATCCGGATACCTGTGACAGAGGAATTATACATTTGCCATGACCTCGACCTGTATGGTTCAGCGAGATTATCCGTGATCGTCATAATCTACGGGTGGATAGATTATGGACACGAAATTAGATTTCGTGACGGATATACCTGAATCTAGAGAGTCTCAATAATGAAACATACTCGTAGAGCACTAGAGCAACATTAATAAATAATATTGATTATTTATAAAGTCGTTAAAAGGTTAAACGCAAGATACGTGCTAAAAGGACTAGATAGTCATTTGCCTAATTATTGTGTATTTACATTTAATACTTGATTAATTTAAATACACATTAATTAATAGTCAAAATGAGTTATTTGACTTATATCCTAAATGAATATATGTTTTTAATATTTAATGTAAATATTATACATATATTTAATATATTTGTATTTGATTAATTAATTAATTATTTATTGTTAAATGATTAAATTAATTAAAATATAAATATCTTACATTAGGATATTTAAAGTAAATGATGTTAGTTGCTTTTGTTGACTTAATTAAATATCTAATAAAGTTGTATTTAGATATTTATGCAAGTTGACCAAATTAATTTGAAATGAAAATGAAATTACATAACTGTGTTTTGATTGTGAAATTCGGCCAAGGCACATTTGTGCAATTATATATTGTTTTTCATTTCACTTTACACTTAACCTAATACACTTTAAACAAAGAAACTCCATTGAAGAAACTAAGGAAGCTTGAGAAAAGAAAGATAAATCAAGAAAGCTTGGAATTTTAGTAAGTTTTTCAAACTTGCTATTAGAGAGGAAATTGTTCCTTAGGTTCTAGGCTTCAACATGTGATTTTCTTAGATTATTTCTTTCTATTATTTCTTTGTGTTTGTTTGTTTTTATGGAAGTTGGATAGAAGTGTTGAGCATGTATGGTGAAGGAAGTTGTGACTATTGTAGTTGTAACTTTCTTTTAAGGTTTTGGAAACCATGTTGCTAATCTAGAGTTATTGACCCACTCTTAAATGACCTAGATTTGATCTTGAGTTGTTTCATTGTGTTGAGACTTGGATTGGATGGAAGAATGATGATTGAAGTAATTGATTTAATTATTTGGTCTAATTTGTCCAATTTGAGAAATTGAAAAATTAGGGTTCATGACCAATTCCAAATTTGGGGGTTTTCATATATGTTGTGTATTTGGATGTGTATATGATGCATATAAAGTTTTCATGTTGATTGGATACATCGTGATGTGTTTTGAAGTATGAAATGACAAAGTGCACAAATGGCACCCTTAAGAGCATTCGGCCAAAGTGATGAAATTTGGGGATTTGTTTGATTTTGGTGTTTTGATGTTTTGAACATGCTAAGTTCATCTTAGAAATGATTTAGAATCATTCAAAATTGATTAGATCAATTTCGGACTAAATGGACAAAATACCAAAGTAAGTGTAATTTGGTAAATTCACTTAAATATGTTTTTTATTGAATTTATTTTCATAATTTGATTATTGGAATATTAAATAAATATGTTTATTTAATTAATCCGAGAAAAAGTTTTGAAATCTGAAAATCGGATTTTCACCGCTTCCGTTGCGTTACCGGATTCACCCCCCTAAAAACCCTACATCTGATGCCCATCCAAATGTTTCCCCCAAGATGATTCTCTGGCTTGAACGATTCCTCAATTTACCCTTCGGTAGCTTATCCCACAGAACCGAAGTTCCTCCTCCGTCCAGACTGAAACTGACATCCCTTCTGCAGAGCTTATACCAGAGATTCTGCCTTCTTCCGTACCAGATCAAGATAAATCTGCTGCCCAATTCCCCTCTTTCTGATGCTTACTCTGAATGATTCCTTTCTTGTCTCTATACTTAGCATGATTCCAATTTTAACTTGCTAACTCGTTCTTCCACATCTGAATGTGAGAGATAGATCCTGATCCCGACCATTCGAACCCGGCAAGGGGAAAGCTTTATCCCCAGCCGATGATGATGCACTCAGTGAGAATGTTACCCCCCCGGACCAATAGAGAGTCGGCCATGGGGGAGATGCTCTGACCCCAACCGATGACAAACCTCTCGGTGGGACGTTTTCCGACCCCGAGGTATCAACACTCTTGGCTATGGGGGAATGTCACCTCCTCAGACCCACAAAGATCCGGCCATGGGGGAATGCTCCGTCCCCATGCGATGAAAAAACCTCTTCAGTGGGATGTAACCTGACCCCGAGGTAAAGAACACTTGGTTCTGGGGGAATGTTACGTCCCCAGACCAATGAGAATGGACTCTGAGTGTAGCCGTTAGCCCGACCCCGAGCAGAGAAGAACACTTGGCTCTGGAGGAATGTTACGTCCCCAGACAATTGAGATGGACTCGGTGGGCTGTTTTACCTGACCCCGAGCTAAAGAATAAAACATCGGTGGAGTGAATCCGACCCCGAGCGGGAAGGACAAAAAGCCTCGGTGGAACGAATCCAGCCTAGAGCCGGAAAGAACATCGGTCTCAGCTGTAAAAGAGCAGACCCAAGCCGATGGAACAATACAGAGTCGGCGGAACGAATCCAACCCCGAGCTGGTGGAACGATACAGACTCGGTGGAACGAATCCAGCCCCAAGTCGGAAAGAACATCGATCTCGGCGGTACAAGAGCAGACCCGAGCAGACTCGAGCCGGTGGAACAATACAGATTCAGCGGAACGCATCCAGCCCCAAGCTGGTGGAACGATACAGACTCGGCGGAACGAATCTAGCCCCGAGCTAGTGGGATAATACATACTCAGCGGAATGAATCCAACCTCGAGCTGGTAGAACAATACAGACTCGGCGGAACGAATCCAGCCCCGAGCTGGTGGGAGAATACAGACTCAACAGAATGATCCAGCCCCGAGCTGGTAGAACAATACAGACTCGGCAGAACGAATACTACCCAGAGCTGGTGGATAATATAGACTCGTCGGAATGAATCCAGCCCTGAGCTGGTAGAACAATGCAGACTCGGCGGAACGAATCTCAATCGCGCCCCGAGCTGGTGGAACGATACAGACTTGATGGAACGAATCGAGCCCCGAGCTGGTGGAACGATACAGACTCGTTGGAATGAATCCAGCCC